>LPNX010967955.1:386516-476456 GCA_001517045.1 Pseudotsuga menziesii | reverse complement strand
CCGTTCCGAAGTAATCCAAGTTCTGTTTATTTAACAGCATGAACAAGCCATTAAAATCATTCTAAGGCAAATCATTGAAGAAAACCTGGAGCTCAGGAAGTGCCAAACATTGCTCGGCGCACATGCTTTTGAGTGTTTTCACCACGAAATCTACTTCAGAAATCGTGTTCATTTCAGTGGCACAACCCAAATCTACGATTCTCAGTAGGCTATGGTTTTGAATTGGAAATGACTCAACTATTAAGGTAGCGATGACGTCTGGCAGCCAGGAAAACTACCCAGAATGGTTCCAAATTCCAATAGCTCGCCCATAACTAGTCTGCTCTTGGAAGTAAATGTAAATTTTAAACTTTGAATTCGAAAGAACCGCGATGGAAAAGGGGCGAGAGCTATCTAGTAGATCTGGACTAGACGGTTCGGCGGCGATGTGATGGCTAGTTGTCCTGTCAATCTGCTGGGTGTTGTCCGGATCTGATACCCTGTCTGTCGAGCATGCCGTCGTCTGCTGGGTGTCGTCCAGATCTAATACCCTGTCTGTCGAGCATGCCGCGACGGAGGTTAACGGAGACGGAGAGGGCTCCGACGGACGTCTGATCACCGGCCTGTTTTTCGGATTCCGACCAATGGAGAATGGGAGCAATATGCAGGGACCACGCCAGCCAGCTGGCTTATCCAGCATGAACGTACATGCTGGATAAGCTCAAAGATTCTTTCCCTCAATTACCTCTACATTGAAGACTTCTTCACCATTAAGAAAGCTTTCACCATTGGAAGGTGTTGTCAAGTTTGTACATGATGTTTGAGATAGAAGGCTAGGTAAGTTTGTATTGTAATAATTTTTTTGAAATTAAGATCTTAAGTAGATGGATGTAGAGCAATTTAAGAGGAAGTGTTTTTCATTCTCAACACTCATAGTTTCATTAAGATAACATATCATAAGAGTTTGTTCTTTTTTTCATTATGTTGATCTTCTTCTTTACCCTAGTTAAAATATATAGATAACACTCATAGTTTCATTAAGATAACATATCATAAGAGTTTGTTCTTTTTTTAATTATGTTGATCTTCTTCTTTACCCTAGTTAAAATATATAGATAACACTCATAGTTTCATTAAGATAACATATCATAAGAGGTTGTTCTTTTTTTAATTATGTTGATCTTCTTCTTTACCCTAGTTAAAATATATAGATAATTTTGATTTTCAAGATTAAGGTTAATGAACTTTTTGGAATATCATAATTTTATTTTAACCTTTAAATTTCCATCCCAACCATAGTTTATCTTTGAATTTTGAAGTAATAATATTTAAATAATATCATCTAATTTTGAAAAGTGACATTTTCATCAATCCCCCGCATCTTTGAACAAGACATGATACTTTTAACCAAAACATGGCATCTTAATGACAACCTCCCTTAAGCCTTAGGTGGTTTTGACTAGAATTTAGAGCAATTTTTGGAAGTATTCGATCTCCCAAGTATTTTTTTTCCTTATACATTAGGTACTTAGTCATAGCTATGCTCTCAATTGGGAAAGAACCACTTCAATGAGGAGAATAGGATATGGCATATTTCTTTTAATTTCTAGATGATAAGTTTTAAAATAATTCTCTATTTGCTCAATCCTTCTCCAAGATTCTCAAGAGAGGTTGCAGCCCCAAACCTCACACCAATACAAGAGAACAATAATGACCAGAATTTCAAAGAGGAATATCTTTTTATCCCACATCACAATGTTAGTTGACTTACAATTGTTTTCAAGACCAAAAAAGGTTTCCACCCTCCATTGATCCTTTTTTAGATTTTGTAGTTCCAATTAAGCTTGTGATGGATATCAATCCTAAGATATTTCTAGGAAGTCAATTCCTCTTAGTTGCTATTATCATACAAAAAATGAGTATTTAAGTCAAGGAAAATTTTAGAGGTGAATTTTAGCCCATGGGTTTTTGAAGCCTTGTTTTCACCAATTTTGATGGGATAAAAAAATTTCACTCTAAAAATCGCAAAATTATTTTATAAATTACATAAAATCCTTAGTAATTGAATTGTTTTTAGAAAAATATGGCCAAATATTTTATAGTTGACATTTTAAGAATTGGTAAGATTTGCCAAAGTAAGGATTGATAACTTGTTTTTAACTTAAGTTTGTCCACCATAGTTTATATTTGCACCTTGGCGGCATTAATAATGTTGTTAACCCAAACCTTGTGCAAACATATCTTATTCTTGATCTTTATGGACTATGGAGTTATTGCATTTTTTTCCCACCTTAGTGGGCCCCTCTTTCCTAGGGAGCCCTCTTTGGGAAGAGATTCCCTCACATTTATGTTTTTTTGGTCATTTATGAGCCCTTTTCCTAGTTTTAAGGTGTTGTAAGCTATTTTCTAGCTTGCACTCTCACTATGCATTGATGATCCTATTTTGTGCTTCCATGATATTCATGACCCTATTGGATCCTTTCTCTCACCTATTTATCCCTCCTTCATGCTTTGTAACCCCCCTTATGCATTAGTGTGCCTCCTTGTGCTCTTCATGGCTCCACTCCTTGGTGTTTGGTAACTCCTCCTCGTGGTGCTAATTCAAGAAAGGGAATCTCCTAACTAAGACACCACTCCACTAGTTCAAGTTAAGTCTCCATGATGAAGTTTAAACCTTACTTCTCTCTAATTTGGTTTGATCCCCTCAGGTTAGAGTTGGTTTCCTTGTGTTATAAATTCATATCCCCTCTCTGTGTTGAATCTAATCTTGAGCTTTGGACCATGTGACTTGTCTATCTAACCATGTTGGGAACATTGGTGTTATTGGGAGTGTATTGAGACTTAGAGTTAGTCTAGTTGTTTCCCTTTGCTTCCATTTTATCACTCTACTCGTCCAATTTCTCACACAGGAATCTAGGAAATGGGAATGGCAAGCTAGGTCATATCCCATAGGCAGTGGAGATGGACACAAAATAGTAATGGGAAGCATTGTGGTTCTTAAAAGAGGTAGTTCCAATAGTTGCTAGACTAAGTGTGCATATACTCGTGTATCGATGGTCTCATCTTAGGGGTGACCTGTTTAAGCGATGAAGGCTTGACTATGTCTATATGGCTAGTAGGAAAGTTGTACTGCTACAACCAACTGCTCATATCAAAGATAAGTATTTATCTCATGTTTCATTTTATTTATAACATTTTATTTTGTATGTGCAATGGTAGTTGATTTATTTATCCAATTGTTTATGTTTTTATGTCAAGATCTTTATGCAGGATGGATGAGTGTTATATATTATTGATCATAGTTCTTGTGCTATGTCTATCTCTTTTATTCATTTTCTGCTCTTCGAAAACTATGAATGTGGCTCCACGGTATTGAGAGGGGAGAAACCATATGCTATGGTTTGACCATATATGCTCATTTCTATGTTGATACCTGTCCCATTGTGTCAAGGAATTTTTTCTTCTTAAAGTATCTCCTTTTGATTTTGTTTGTGTTTCCTCCTCTTGGACCCAAGTTCAGTCCCTCCTTTGCATGCAAAAAAGTCCAAAATATCGACCCAATAGAGCAAGGGTCAGTCAACAGCACTTGTGACTCATATGCAGTATCACCGGAGATAAATTTCTATGGGCAACCGTCAGAACCAGGTTTCCGCAGTTGGGTGGGGGATTTCACGTCCCTTGGTATTCTACCATGGAACTCAACCATAGCTGGTGGGTGGGGTCACTATACTTACTATGCCCATTTAAGCTGTGAAACAACTCATCCTTAAACTGATATTATCACAATAAACTTGATGCAACATAGATACATTCAACAATAACAGTGCAACATATACATATAAACTCATTCATAAGAAAATAAATAACCACTTATTCACAACAACATATATATGCGACTCAAACACATTCATCACTCATACATTTGACATAGTATTAACATGGAAACCCATCTAGGAAAAACCACAAAGGCGCTCTTCATCTGGCATCAAAAATATATGGCACCATTTTGTCTATGCACTAATCTACAAACTTTGTCTAGATATTTATTTCTTATCTATACAGACTTATTCCTCTTCTCATGCTCTCTAGTCTTATGTCACTATTCCTTCTCTACTTAACTCTACTAATGATTCGCACAAATCCTAGATTGAAACAACTTCCTCTGTGACTTTACTATCAATCCACACACAGCCTGGATTGACTCAATATCTTCTACACTTCGGCACACTCAGATGCAGGTTCTGAGACTCCTCTCTATGACTCAATACACTAACAAACAACACAACTTACAGAAACTAACACATGGCCCGGAGCAACCTAACTAGGATATAATTATCTAGGAGCTAAAATGACCTGAGGATAGTCCACATACAACTTGGGTTCCTCCTTTTATAGACTCTAACATGTCACTCTCATCTAATTTCATACAGTTAACCAACATGATGTATTTCCTATTTTAGTAACACATATCAGTAGGAACTAACGGCCCGACTTATAAAGACGATTTCATATGTGTGGCTTCTATTGTCTCTAGCCGACCTGGTACCCATAACCTTTATAAACTTTCTCTTTCTATCCATTACACCACTGTACACCTTCTAACATGGTTTATTCGGTCGTATCTTTCCTTGCCGCATCCTTCCCTTTTGGCACGGCTTCTCTTCTGTCGTGAATTCTCTTCTTTTGTTGTTGCAGCTTCCTCTTCGAATGCTTCTTTCCCCAGCTCTTTATTCTTAGTCTTCTTATGTTCCCCTTCTATCACATCCTCCTTCCTTACTGCTTCTTCTTCCTTTTCCTTCCTTCCTTTTGCGACTGCTTATGTCGCAACTCCTTTTACTTCTTTTGTTCTTCCTTCTCTACTTATGTCGCAACTCCTTTTACTTCTTGTGACCTGAGTCTTTTCATACTTGGGCAGAAGTCTAACTAAATTCTGCATATATTTCCTAGGCCCAACATGCCCTCAACACTCACATGTGTCTCATCCCGAGACACTAGAATCTATTCTTCCATTTCTTGAATTGTGTCGACTTGACCTTGAAATTATTGCAATATTTTCACTACTTTATCTTCCTCCTATCACACATATTCCTCTATTTTCTTTAACTTTTCCACAAGATCGGAACTGATAAGTTCTAACGTTATCTTTTATGTTGATTTTGCTTCTTGGTGGACCTCCTGATGTATAGTTTGAATGATTCTTGTAATTCTTTCATCTTCAGTCCGGAATTCTACAACTTTTTCAGTTCTTTCCTGTTGTCACGTGTGTAACACTGTAACCCAGTGATGCAATTTCTTCATTTCTATCTCCTTAGCCATTTTTTTTGCTAAGGGAAACTTTTTCATCACATTCTTAATTTCATTCACATTTTCCTCAATTGTGTGTAGTTCCTTTGTGGCTTTGTTTAGTTCTCTGTCATATATCAATGCTTCCCAAGCCTGAAAGACTTGGTCGACAACCTTAGCACATAGTGCTTCTGCCTCTTCTATCTTATTTGCAGCTTCAGTTACTGCTTTTCGTCACTCCTCCATCATCTCTAGGGGTGTACTTGGTCTTGTCTGCGCTTCTAGCTCAACGAATTTCTTTCGAAAGTCTTCTTCTATCTCACCAAGTTGAGTGACCTTGGCTTCTAGAACCATTTCCTCTGTTATGCATTCGTCTGCAAAATTTTCACATGCAAGGGCTATAGCCTTGTTGAGCCTATGCCTATTTTATTTCCACATCTTTGTCTTCTGCTCAGCCTCTTGTACTGCCTGCTTCATATTTTTAACACTTTTATTAGTGAATTTTCCTTGCTTAATCAAAGTGCCTTCTCTTACTTTCATTTCTACGACTACGGCATTTTGAATCACATATACTTCATCCATTTGCATCAACAAAAAATATATTGTTATTTTGCATATACTTTTGGCTACATCATTGAATTCTAGGGTTCCCAGATCAAGCACTTCTCTTGACACTTGTGTTTTGATTACTGGAACCAGCACTGGTATTTCAGTTGGTCGCTCTTCGAAATTTTCAGGTTTGTCATGTGACTCGGCTCTTGAGAACGTATAATCTACTTCAAATTTAACTTCTTCGACATCTTTACATAATAATTTGAGCATATCATTAACAATAACTATGAGCTACGTCTGTCAATCCCCTATTGTCTTGAATCTTGCCTACGCAGCTTCTGTTATTCCTTCAGTCACAAGTGCCAAATCGTCACCATCAAGGCTGACAATATTTGTAGTTTTATCAGCCTTTCTCTTTTTCTTTCATTTTGAATCTTCCTGCTTCGTATCAACCTCCTTCTTTTTATTTTCTACATCTGGATCTGTCAAAGTTTAACTCAAATCGCTCTTATTTGGGTTGATATCTGCCTACGGGTTTCCTTCCTCTTTTCCATCATTTGGTGGTGGTGGATTTTCCTGTTGCAGGACTTCTTCTGTCTCTAATCGGTCTTTTGGAACAAGAACTCACCATTCTTTCATTCATTTGTCAACAATGGATTCAAGTTCTTCTTCAGTCAGTAAAAATTGTGTTTCCAACCATTGGTGATGTGGGTCCTATCGCGGATGTATCTTGAAATGGTGTGCACCAATCTCGAATTTGATAATTTGACAAAACTATTGAAAAATTTCATCTGTAAGTTTCTGATGTTCCTTTATTTGATGCCTCAACGCCTCTCCATGCATAAAGAATTCGATAATATTTTCTTTTTTCCTCTCCTTTCTATCCTTGTTGAACTATAGGTTCTAGTATCGAGATCCTTTACATGGCACTAGCATATCTACCCCTTGGTAGCTCGATGGGTTGGACCATGCGACGAATTAAATTAAAATCAACAACCAGGAGTAGTGGAATGGATTACCGTCCTCCTGCGACTCAACAACATCTTGCATCAATTCATTCAACAATAATTGCGACCAATTGATCTGAACTCCCTCTACGCAGAGTTCAACTAGTGCAATAGTACCCACAGTACATTGGTTCGGTCACTTCTTGCGCAAAAATTTAGAATCTAGTACCTTCACGGTAAAGTGAATGATGGTCATTAATAGAGGATATTAGGAATCCTCTGTTATCTCTCATCACATCATACTTTTTTCATCATTGTAGATATCGCAGTTTCATGATTTTTCTTAAATTTAGCGCTGGATCTATTCCTACTACTGGTAGGCCTGTAATGACTACAATGAGCACGACATCCATATAGATTGGTTTTCCGAGTCATAGGTAACCACCATGAAAAAATACTATTAAGTGCTTGACACAGGTATTTATTTCTGCACTTCAGCAAAAATGTGGCATATACAACAATGATGGTATTCCTAGTTGGTCAAGTCCTCTAGCCCATTCCATTGGAACCAAACACTTTGGCCCGTCTGGTGTATCCTGTCAAAATGTAGTTATCGTGGTCCAAATATTTTTTTTTCTTGGTGTCATGGTCAGTGAAGGATAACTTCCGTAGGTTCATCAAAATATCCTTCAATACCTTAACTCCTTTCGGCACCAATTATGTGATCATCGAAGCCTCTAACTTCTTTGGAATTCTAACCTTCGGTGCATCAAAGTGTCTTGGAAGGATGTATGGTGGAAATAAGTTTATGGTTTTAGTGACTTCATCCTCCTGACCCGGTGGTGTTGGTGGTGCTATTTCTTTTCATTTCCTCTTCCTTTTTCTAGAGCGCTTCCCCCATGTAGTTCCACAAAAACATGGTTTGTCCACATGTGATTTTCCTGAAGGCCTAATAGGAACTGGCTCAACAAATGGAGCGGTCTTCTCAATAATTGGTGGAACCTATTCCTGTGGTGGGATATATCTAGGCGTATCCTCCATGACTAACATAGGTGATGCAATCACGGCCTCAGATTCAACAACTGTACTTCTGTTGAAAATGGAAATGATCATGCTCTGAAAAATTTTCTTTGGCTATTGAAGATCCATAAAACAATCACTCTTTTCTCATGCAAAACATAATAAAATGAATTTGGGCATGAAGGTTGATAGTATGCAACAACTGTCCATGACCATGCTTCACACACGGGAGAAATCAATAGAAAGGAATTTGTATCTTCAGTCACATGGGTGTATCATGTGAATAATTAAGGAAACTTCAATGCATTCCATCGATTAGATGTCACATCAAATGGTAGTTATTTCCATAAAGACAAACATGACCAAAAAGAACGCATCCAAATTATCTCAGACTTTTGAAATCAATGACATCTAGCTATCATATCTGTGACTCCCATGTTTCTTGTAACATCGTTGCACTCCTTAAGACATGTTTTCTGCCTTCGAAAGAGTCTTTTTCTTGCGAACAGACTAAGTGTCTTCGCCCTGAATTTCTAGTCTTCGCCAGACATTGAGTCTGCAAGACTTCACTTCCTTCTGTGATAGACTAACAGTCTACAAACAAAAAATTTCCTCTCTTTCTTTCTTTTCTCTTCTCTCTCTCTCTCTCTCTCTCTTTTATGAAAACAAGTCACTGCTATCATGATACAGCTTCAGTCGACTTTCATTCATTAGTCCTTTGACTTTTGTTCCATCTAAGGTTTGCAATTTCAGTGTCGCTCCTTCAGTGATCATCTCAACGATATACGGTCTTAACCAATGTGTTTGAAACTTTCCTGGATGCTTGAAAATTTTTCTCTCATACATAAGAACAAGTCCTTTGACCTGAAACTGCTTGTTCTTAATGTGTCGATCATGCCATCCTTTTTGTCTTTGTTTTTCAACATTTTGATGAAAGCATGCGACAAAACGTTCTTCTTCCAGCTGCACAAGTTGTGACAATATTTCTTCGACAACATTGACATCTGTCATTTATGTGATCGCAACAATTCTTAAGCTCATGACAATATAGACCATAGGATTTACAACTTCATTTCCATACACCAATCGAAATGGATTTTGTCCTATCAACTTCTTATAAGTTGTGCGATATGCCCATAATACTACTAAATTTTTTTGATCCCAGTCATCTCTTTGAATGTTGGAAATATTTGTCAATGCATTCTCTAGAATTTTGTTAAAGGCTTCAATGAATCCATTTTCTTGAGGGTGATAAGGTGTTGTTATTCTATGTTGAATTTGGAATTCCTCTGTGAGTTCTGCAATCAACTAGTTGACAAAGTGTGTACCTTGATCACTTATTAAAATATTTGGGCATCCAAATCATGTCATTACATTCTCAAATAAATACTTCACAACGGTCGCAATAGTACAATCCTTTACTAGCGCTGCTTTAGCCCATCTGGTTAGGTAATCAGTCGCAGCAATAATATAGCATACACCAGTACATTTTCCTGTCAGACTGATAGGACCCACAAAATAAATGGCCCATTTATCAAATGACTGCTGTTATAGCTGATTTTACCACACCAGATGAATCACACTTGTATGGCCTTCCCTTGTCCCTCTGCAGACTTCTTAGACCCCTTGGACCATTTTTTGTCCTTTGATGTTTCCTAGACCATCCCTATAAACATGTGAAAACTGATATACACGACTTTTAAATCCCTTATCGCGTATAATATATGTGGGTTTGACCCCTAAAACTGCGTACATCGGCATGTGTACAAAATCCAAATCCTTTTGGAGTTTTCCTTGACATGGATCTGACTCACTTGTGTCCTGGCCTTCCATATGCCTTGAGATTGCTCGGATTCGACCTTTCATTACCCCATTGAAAAGCTATATAAGGAACCCTTTGAATACATTGAAGGCATAAGAGAATTGAGAGCAAAGAAACTATAGTCCATTGTTTCCAGAAATTGTGCTTGAGTCTGCATCCCTTTGTCCCTTGGAGCAATTTGGTGTTCTTCCCAAGCTTGCCCTTTGCTTGTGAGCTTGCTATTGAGAGATGGAGGATTGAGGTGGTGGAGGCCCAAGTGGGGGATTCAATTTCTCTGATTCGCAGACGTGCTGACAGAGGTTGTATTCATTGTAATCTCTGATTTTATATTAATAGAAATATCTTTTCCTGTCCAATAATGTATGTTTGAATGAATATTTTATCCATGGATGATTTCAAATGCTTATACATTGTTGATTATATATGCTAGAGTAGATCTAACACAAATATATATAGTATGCTTGTCTTGTTTACTTGTTGTTGAGGAAGTGGTTAATCAATTCAAGCTGAATTTGGAAAGCTCAATGGGCATCTACTTCAACCGTCTGGAATAAGGTATGAGGTCTGATCCTTTAGTGTTAGATATTTGATTTCTCTTGCATATTGGAAAGGATTGATTTCTGGAGTCAAGTTATCTGTTGTGATACCCCAAGCCATAGAAATTTCTCTCCGTAACAAAATTGGCGAATCCACTGGGGAGTTCCTAGTAGTTGTGCTTTGGGGGTTTTCTATTGGCATTCAATGACTTTGAATTGCTCTTTTTTCTCTTGTTTCTGTGTCGGGTATGGGGGCATGTTTGCCTAGTAGTGTCTGATTGGTGTGAAGTTTGTCTCAACTTGTCTGTTTGCCTTTATTTTTATGCACCTTTCTTCCTGTACGTGATTTTTTAACTCACAGTCGCGTACACACGTGGGTTTACTGCAAACA
The DNA here is from genome assembly GCA_001517045.1 of Pseudotsuga menziesii. Taxonomy (NCBI): domain Eukaryota; kingdom Viridiplantae; phylum Streptophyta; class Pinopsida; order Pinales; family Pinaceae; genus Pseudotsuga; species Pseudotsuga menziesii. Next base: position 465,926 of record LPNX010967955.1, on the reverse strand, counting down.
GTCGCGTATGCCCTTAGTTTTTCCTTCTAGAGGAAGATTGATTGTTGCTAGGTGAATTTGGATGATTGCTGATTCTCCTTTGATACTGCTAGAGTCTGTATACACCTCTATTTTTTACCAGAGACATTTTTTTTAGGGTAAAATTTATTTTTTGAAGAATGTTCTTGTCATTGCATTTTCAATTTTTTGTTTTGGGATTAGTGCATTAGATTTCTTTTACCTTATTACTTTTCTTGAGTGCTGCTTGAGTGTGCTTGCAGAGTCTGGGGGTTGTAGAACCATTCTTTTGCTTTAGTATCTCATTTTTATTTCAAAAAATCCAAAATATTTGATTATCATTATGCATCGCATCTTACATGTTGCATAGCACTTGCACTAGATTTGCTTTGAAGTATTAGTCAGGATGTCATATAGGAAAGTTTGCATTTATCATTCGAAGAAAATTGTGCATTTCACGTAGTAGCATACCCTGTTTTTCATGGACACAATGCATTTGCATTGATTGTTAGGTGTGCATTTTGCTTCATGTTGTGTCATAACGCCATTAGTTGCACGTCCATATACCTCTTTTGAGTAATAAAGCCAATTAAAATCAACGCTTAATTAAAATGAACTACACTATTTTATTTGATAGGGTTCACCAACAAGATTAGGTTTTAGGGTCTTGGAATAGTTCATTGTGAGTAAATTCTCCAAGACCACTAAACAACAACATGTATGTGTCTGTCTAGGTGAGTGTGTGAAATTCCTTGGTATAACCAGTGTTTCTTGGGATCCTCCTCTCAAAAGGGAGTTAAGCATGAGGCAGTGTGAGTGGTTATTGATTGGGATGACCCCTAGTCATAACTGAGTAGCACCAGAGATATTTCCAGGATTGTATTCGTATCTGGGGGCTCTTTAGAGAGTTTCGGGCTTTGCTACCCTACCCATATGGTCAATCCTGCCTACGAATGTCCGCCTAAGCATTGATTATATTGAGGTGATCTTAGTGGCCTTACCTAGGATATCAAGGGGGTACTCTGCAGGGTTTATTCTATGGGTGTCCCGACCAGGTTGGGGTTGGAAAACATAGTCGCTTTACGTGTTGAAGCTGAGGGCCACAATAATTGTTTATGTACCTCCGCTTGTTGTGTATGGGAGTCTCAAGCCTCTCCTAGGTGAGACATACCTGCTTCATTCAGGAGCTCATTTATCCTACCATTGATTGCTTGTGTTTGGATTTAGATTTTATTGGTGTATGCTCTGTGCACATTAGCTTGCCTAGGGTTTGCGTAATTAGAGAGTCTTTTACATTTTTTGAGTCATTGTGGATTCGGGTGCGGCTCCTCGTCGTTCTCATCATTTAGTAGGATTTCTGCCTTCTACATCTCCTCCTCCTTTGGGAGAGAGAGATAGACAGTCCATGTGGACTACTTCGCACACTGATTCACACACGATGGGAGACCATGTTGAAGGTATTCCTGAACCACCTTCTCCCATTCAAGTGGAAGATGGAGAGTTTACTCCTAACTATGATCCTTCACCTAATTTTACTGAGTTAGGTCTTGTAATTTCTGAGATAGGTACTTTTCATGATAGACCTACTTACTCTGGTATTGATCCCCCATTGACGCATCATCGGTATGGAATGCCAGAAGATGATGAGACTCATTTTGAACCCGCGAGCACTAGTTATGGTAGTTATGGTATGTCTGGTTTTCCCACACATGATTTGGAATTTCATGTCGAGTCTGAGTTCGATCCTAACACTATGCTTGGTGGCACTCTCATTCCTTACCATGCGGAGAGGTTTGGGAGCAGAAGTCACATTGCACCTTCCATCCCGGCGGTGGAAGCTACATCACATATTCCTGTTAGGCCTAGGGTTAGTGATCCTATTAGGATACCGGATCCAAGACGAGTGACTATAGGGAACAACACATATATAATTACACAGGTCCCTTCATCCTCTGTCCCTAGTTCTTCAAATGTTCACCCTCCACCACATTCACGTGGTCCTTCGGGCTGGAATGTCGCTACGAGTCATGTTTGTACTGTTGTAACTCGACCAGTTGTGTCTCAGGTTCAAGTACCACCCGTTGTTTCAGGAGGCCATGTTCATACTTCTAGAGGTCATGTTACTACTTCCAGAGCGTATATTCCTACTTCCAAAATGTATATTCCTACTTTCAGAGCATATATTCCTACTTACGTAGTGTCTCATGGGACATCTCATGCGATGACTTATGGACCTTATTATGGGACGTTGTATGGATAGGGTTCTTCACCTTATGGGTACAGGTATCAAAAACCCACTTACTCTCCAAATTACAGCTTTGTAGCTCCGATAGTCAAGGTACACCTCAGTATGGTGCTTCCATGCCACCCTATACGGGTCAAACGAGAGGAGGGCACTATGGCCAAGGCCATGGTGGTTATGGTAATCAAACCTATGTGAATTATAACTATCAGGGAGCATTCCATCGACCTACTCATCCTAGGTTCCCTTTCCTCACAACGCTAAATCTTCCTGACTTGTCGAGATTCACGAACGATCCTATAGCTCATGACCCGGCTTGGACGGCTGTCCCTACTAAGCTTCCCTCAGACATACCCAAATTCGAGGGCAAACTGAGAGAGGATCCGAGCAAACATGTTACTACCTTTCACCTATGGTGCTCTTCAAATTTCCTTACATGAGGATTCGATCCATTTAAGGCTGTTTCAATGCACCCTTACAGGGCCTGCCACTAAATGGTATATAGAGCTACCTAGGGGGGCATTCGCTTTGTTAGATGACCTAGCGATGACTTTTCTTAACCACTTCCAGCTACCAGTGCATTATCACATTGTTACGGAACTCTTGTCGAAATTTCGACACGATAAAACCACACATATCTCGAACCATATCCAATATTGGCGTAGATGGAAGAGGTTGATTAAAGCCTTTATACCACCAAAATTCCTCCTCGAATGGTTCCTTAAGTTGTTATTGCCTTATATAGTGAAGGATGTTTCTACATCCAGAGTGCAAAATGAGGAAAAAGCCATTTTTAGGGTGCAGGAACTAGATTTTATTTATGCTCAATCTGGTTTGTTATATGAGATCATTCCCAATGCTCCGCATTCGATTTTCGACCCCAAAGTTAAACTTGGACCACATGCCGATGGCATTGTTGGTTGTGCGAGTGCTAAACTTGCGGATTCGGTTGTGAAACAGGTCAGTCAATTGTCAATCAACCAATCTGCTTCGGGACAAGCCACGGCTTCATCTCAACCCACCCAAACAGCGAGTGTGCTTTCGGTGCAATCATCGGATCCAAAAGGTAACCAGCAACCCGGAAGGAATAAAAAGAAGGCTAAGAACAATCGTAAGGGTGGGAATAGGAACGAAAATGCTAATACTAATGGAAAGAATGCTCGTAATGCTGGGGGGGACAAGCAATCTAAACGTAAGGTTAAATTTCCTTGCAAGTTGTGTAAGGACGATCACCTCACTTACTTGTGCCCTCGTATCGATGAAGCCTCGATATTCTTAGCGCAAAGCCCAGCTGTGCTAACTAACCCTTTACCTCACAATCAAAACATGAACTCGAGGACCCATGATCAGTCTGGTGGTGATCAAGATCCGCTAGAGGGTAGTGGTCATGGTTGCATTAACATGGTGCGTACTATGAAGGTTATGACCTGTGTGAAGAACTATGGTTCATCACAACCCAACCCAGGAAAGGAACCTGATCCACCAGGGACTCCTTTGCGTATTGAAAAACCTTTGGATAAACTTGAAGTTGCATCTCGCATTCCTAAGGGAGTCCTTAAGCGTTCGGGGCACAATCCTAATGCCTGAGTCGCCCATAACTATTTTGTTGTCGAGGATTTGGGACACACTCCTTGTGCGATGTCTGCACTGGAAGTACTTCAGAGTTGTCCTTCGCAAAGGAAGGCTCTGCTTTCTGCCCTTAGTGTGAATGATGATAATTCTTCCTCCATGTTTAAATTTGAAACTGTAGGACTTCAGCCTCGCTTTCCTTACTATGTGTCTCTTTTGATTCACATAGAATGTCTTAACATGACCGTCAAGCACACTGTGATTAATGAAGGCGCTACTGCTTCTATGATGTATTTATCATGTTGGAGGAGTTTAGGTTCCCCTGAGTTGTCTAAATCAGCTACCATGTTAACTGCGTGTGATGGGAGATTGTTTAGGTCGCACGGGATCCTTCTTTCCCTTAAGGTTTGTTTGGGAGGGAAGACCGTTGTGATAGAGGTCGAGGTGGTTGATGTGCCCCTTGAGTACAATCTCTTGCTGGGTAGGAATTGGATGTACAGCATGCAAGCCATAGCTTCTTCACTATTTTGTGTTGTATACTTTCCATTTAATGGGAAGATAGTTATGACTGATCAAACGTCATTCAAGAATCCGTCGGTTACCACATCTTCGGGAGCTTCGATCCCGATTGTAGAGCACTCTCAGCCGAGAAATGGGAGTGTGGGTGTGGGCATGTATCCATCCCTCATGGGAATCTTTAGTTGTCCTACACCGGTCCTTATGATAGGGTCTAGTTCTGGTGAGGCTTCGACATCTGTGAGATCGGTGTATTTTCGCACAAGTCATATGGAAGATCCTTGGAGTATTCCTACACCGAGTACTTCAAGTGAGCCCATCGTGATGGATGTTTTGTTTCCTGCAACTATGGTATCTTATCAAGATAATATTGAGTGTGTTGCAGAGCTGATTCCTTCCTATTCGTGGATGGAGGAGGAGGACCCATATGTGCTTCCTGCATGGGCAGTTTAGTCTTCTCATGCGCACGACTGCCTTGATAGTGTTTTTCCTTCAGACGAAGTGATTATTGAGGCCATTTCGGGAGTTGAGCCACCTTGGGAAGAGTTGCATCATAGATCTTATTTTCTTCCCGAGCTTGACCACTTGGAGCATGAGGACTTTAGGGAGGTTCTTAGTGAGAGAATTGGTAGTCCCATGGTTCCATTAAGCTCTCCTGGTTCGATGGCTAATGGGAACATGGAAAATATATCTCCAATGATTCCTATCAATATCTCTCGCGATCCTGGCAGGATAGAGAATGTCTATATTGGGGCAGAATGTTCCCATGCTAAGATTCAAGAATACACTGAGCTGTTTAAAGAATTTTTTGATATATTTTCTTGGTATTATGTTGAAATGCTAGGTATCGACCCTCGCATTGTTGAACATGAGATTAAGACTTATCACAATGCTAATCCTGTTCGACAATGCTTGCGTGCAATGAATCCTAGGAAAGAACCCGCGATTAAGGCAAAGATAGAGAAACTGTTGAAAGCTGATTTTATCTGTCCCATTCCCTTGACGGAGTGGGTTTCAAACCCTGTTCTGGTTGATAAGAAGTAGGGAGCGATCCACATATGTACTGATTTCCATGATTTGAATCGTGCCTGTCCTAAGGACAATTTCCCCACACCATTTATTGATCATATTTTGGATGAGTGTGCGGATAGCGAGGTTTTTTCCTTTATGGATGTCTTTTCTGAATATAATCAGATACAAATTAAACCTGAGGACCAACATAAGACTACATTTTTTGTCCTTGGGGAACCTTTGCATATTGAAAAATGCCTTGTGGCCTCAAGAACACCGGAGCTAATTTTTAGTGGGCTATGACCTTGATCTTCCATGATCTCAAATCGATTATCGAAGTATTTTTGGATGACCTTGCTGCTCATTCTTGTATGAGAATACGTCATTCCTATCATTTGAGATTAGTATTTGAAAGGTGCCGCCATTATTTGGTCAGGTTAAATCCTCACAAGTGCATATTTTGTGTGAAGTCTGGTCGCTTATTAGATTTCATTATTTCTAAAGAGGGTATAAGATTTGACCCTTTGAAGGTTGAGGCAATACTTTAGTTGTCTCCCTCGAAAAACATTCGTCATCTTCAATGTTTGCAAGGCATGACAAACTTCTTACGTAGATTCGTTGTCAATTTTTCCAATTTGACTAAAGGCTTTATGCGTCTTTTGAGGAAGGAAACCACCTTTTGTTGGGATGAGCGAGCCCTAGCATCGGCCCCGGTGATTAGTCCCCCAGACTATAGCCATGATTTTCTACTTTATGTGGCCGTGCCCATGGAGACGATTGGTATTGTTTTGGTTCAAGAGGATGAGGAGCTCCAAGAGCATGTCATATACTATCTGAGTTGAAATCTTATTAACATGGAGATCCGTTATTCCCATGTTGAGAAGCTTTCCTTAGCTACCGTACATGCGGTTCAACAGTTGAGACATTATATTTTCCTTCGCCAGACCTTGGTTGTAGCCCATGTCAATCCATTTCAATTCATCCTCACTTGAAGGATGATTGGGGGAAAATATAATAAATGGATTTTCATCTTGCAAGAATTCGATCTCGAGTTTGTTTCTGCAAAATCGAAGAAATTGTTAATTTTTGCGAAGCTTATATTGGATTTCCCAAGCGAGGCCAAGGAGTTGGTTTGTGAAGATATGTTTATCGATGAGCACATCTTCTTAATCTCAACTTTAGACCCATGGTATGGGGATATTATTATATATTTACAAACATTGAAGGTCCCTACTCACCTCTCACGAGATGAACGACGACGATTACGTCACGTGTCTAAGAATTACCTCATAGTGGATAGCACTTTGTAGCACCGTGGGGTAGATTCCATTTTACGTCATTGTTTAACTCATGAAGAGGTTGAGGTAGTTCTGAATGATTACCCCGAAGGGGCATGTGGTGGTCATTTATCTGGGCTTTCTATAGCCCAAAAAAATATTAAGAGCGGGTTATTTCTGGCCATCAATCTTTAAGGATTGTGTAGATGTGGTTAAGAGGTGCCATCCTTGCCAGGTGTTTGCACGTAATATGCACTCGAAACCTGCCCCATTACATCCCATCATCACCGCCGGTCCCTTCACTAAGTGGGGGCTTGATTTTATGGATTGCAACCCAGCTTCAACTGGGGGGCATCATCATATCATAGTGGCTATCGACTACTTCACGAAATGGGATGAGGCTATGCCTACAATTAAATATGACGGTGAGACAGCCATGCACTTCGTATTCAACCAGATTATTACTCAGTTCGGTACTCCGAAAGAGCTTGTCACTGACCATGGCTCGCACTTTCAGAATCGTATGATGGAAGAGTTGGCATCAAAGTTAGGGTATAAACAAGAGAATTTCCTCCTCTTACTACCCTCAAGCAAATGGACAGGTAGAAGCAGTGAACAAATCACTCAAATCCATTCTCCAACGAACCATCACACAAAGAAAGAATAATTGGCACATTATGTTATATCCTTCTTTGTGGGCTTATAGAACCATTGTTAAGACTGCCACAGGTTTTTCTCCATATCAACTTGTACATGGAGTGGAGTCGGTATTTCCAGTTGAGTGCGAGATTCTTTCTTTGAAGCTAGCCATAGAACTCTTACCAGACACTTCACCATAGGAGGAGCATTTGGTCCACCTTGAGCAACTTGATGAGCAACGTCGAGATGCCTTGGTGGCTCTAGAAGTAAATAAGCGTCGCGTTAAGGTCCAGTACGATAAGTCTGTTTGTCCAAGGAGGTTTAGTGAGGGAGGCTTGGTCCTTTTGTGGGATCAACCAAAAGAACCCTTAGGGACAGGAAAGTTTAACGCCATGTGGCGTGGTCCTTACGTTGTTAAACGTGTGTTAGAGAAGGGCACTTATGAGTTAGTGGATTATGAGGGAACGAACTTAGCGGAGCCTAGAAATGGGCTCTATCTCAAAAAGTACTATGCATGATTTTCAACTAAGGCTGGTTATTGTATATTATTGTACAATTTTGCATAGGTAGGTCTTTTTCTTATGGTGATTGAGTTTGTGATTAGTTTCCGTTTCTTTTGGCAGATGTCAATGGAATCTTCCACCTTCATAAGATTCGCGGATGGTGTGAGCCGTCACACTCAACACTCAGCCTCTGCGGCTTGGTTGATTTATACTCCTATGGGTTAGGTATTGTCTTCAGGAGGTGTATGTTTACGGCCATCTTCAAACAATGTTGCTGAATATAGTGCCATTATTGAGTTTCTACGGGAGGTCATTTTACATGGTGTTCTCTCTCTTGAGGTACGTCTTGATTCGGAGTTAGTAGTGTCATAGATTAATGGTTTGTACCATGTTAGAGATCCGACATTATTAAGAATATTCTTATGTGTGAGATTATTAGAACGACAATTTGACAATATAACATATATACATGTTCCAAGAATTAATAATCAAGTTGCTGACTGATATGCTAACTACGTGTTAGATTAGCATTTGTTTCATACACAATAAGCTCATCACAAACATAACTTTTTACACATGTAAATAAATAAATCGATCATCATAAATTTTTTTATAAACATCCAAAATGTTGTAATACATAGTGTCATAATACAAAAATGGGGCTCTCGAGCCACCAAAATATAAATACACGGTAGTAGAAAATGTATCACTCCCAGGTATCTAAGCCTGTGGAGGAGGATGGGGGTTGTGATCATGGAATGTCACTACGGCTCCAACTAGCCGTTGAAATAGCCGCACCCATGCTCATGGTACACCCACCACCTGGCACTGCATGGCCTTAGGCAAGTCCTCGACTTGTGCCATGGGTACTCTGTGTGTCAGTCTCACGAAGTTGGTATGAATGCTTTGGAGAATCCACTCCACATCCACACCTGTGATATCGTCTCCTCTTCCCCTCCGTCTATGACGAGGGAAGCCTTCAAGTTGCTGTGGTCCCACATCTGCATGCATATGGTAGATGTCACTATGTATTGTCACCCAAAAACATGTCTTTTGATTCCACATAATCAGAAAACACAAAAAAATTTAATAACTCAAAAATTTTAAAAAGAGGGTCAAGATTCGTTACCAATGTCATCGTATGCCGATCCTGGTGGTAGCGGCATGTCCGAGTCTCCCCGGAAATCTATCCCCGCATAGGGGTAGTCATCGATGGAAACTATCTATCATCGCCACCATGAAAAGAAATCAGCTGGATAGGGGTTGGACACCCTACCTCCACCCAGTTTGCGCGTCACATCTGCCCAATGTCGTTGGGTCGAATCTCAAATCCCGTGTAGAGGAATGTCAACTCTAGGGCTTAATCCTGGAACACGCTCAAAGAAAAATGTGCTCAGCATGCTGTTGAAACTGAAGTTTCGCACTCTACCCATCTTGCACTCACTGAGCTAGTGTTTCATGTTTCCCAGTAGCGCAGTGATCCAATTGTATACTGTGGGTCTCATGCACTCCACTGCGTATAACATCAGGGGCCGCGAGGCCTAGTGGAGTGAAGCTAAGCCTGCTATCCTGCCCAGTGTCAGTAGGATGGCCTTTAGGCCCAGCACCTGTATGGATTTAGTTGGGATCTAATCCCCACCTTCTCCGTGTCCAGATAAAAGTACACCACAATGTACTCATCTATAGTCAGGCCACCTACGGGCCCACGAGAACGTAGGTTCACCACTTCCCCCCGTCAGGAAAGTCCAGTAATAAAGTATATGTCCTCCACTTCTATGGTGAGGGACATCCTGTCTATCTAGAACGACTCTGATTCTGGATCCCAGTAGTCCACTAACATCTGCAATAGTCCTGGTTTGGCCCTTAAGCCACCAAGACACCAAAATTTGTAAAGCCCGCATGCACGTAACGCTTGTTGAGCCATTAGATATGCCCTTACTGCCTCTTCTACATCACCATGTTCACGTTCTCTCCATTCTAGGACCATCCTGCACATAAAATTTGAGTTTTTTCCTTTAGAATACTTAAAAATCATTGAGCACGGCCGCATACGCGACTGTTTGCTAAACAACCGCGTATGTACGCAACTTTGAGGGTGTTTTCCGTATATATCCAGCCCTATATGCGGAAAAACCCTCGATTTCTACTTGGGTCGTGGCACGCATCTTAGAATGGCTTAGAATCCTAAATACACCATGGAATTTCACAAAATTTGCATCAAAATGAAAGAGTAGAGCATGGGTAAGTACTTGGAAAAAACAGTAGTGGATTCCGGCGGCTGGATCTCCTGGAATTTGTTGTTGAAGATCTGAGCTCAAATGGGTAAAAATTTCAAATGTTTTATAATGTTTTGAATTTTTTACTATTTATAGAAATTTTTCAAATTTTTGAAAATTTTTACCCCCTTTCCTATAGTTTGGACCGTTTCTAATTCTTTTAGACCATTTTTGGACTAATTTATGATGTAGGAGACCTTTTTTAGCGTCGTTTCAGCCATTGGATTGACTCGTTCGTGTCGATTTCAGGTATCATGTCTAAACTAGCATACAGGTTAGGTTTCATCACCGTTTGCATTTTGCATGACCTTATGACCGTTTCATTATAGCCTTAGGTAAGAACCCACTCTATTATGACACAGAACCTTCTTGTTGTTTTAGAAGTGGGATGATATGAGTGGTAGAGCTTGACCTTACATGGGTACCCTAGTTAGCACCTTATTTGCATTTGATGCCCTTGCTAACATTTTTTCCCTTAGGGTGTGGGAGTTCGTTGTATAGTATTGCCATGACATTTCGCAAGAGCCTCATACTCCTCTTGATATTTTGCTGACCTATTTCCCTCAAGACTCCCTTATGTCAAGTTGTAATTTCATTATCATGAGCTTTTCCTGCCTTATTGATCCTTACACCGGCTTCCCTAACATTGAGTTTCAGCCATATATCCCAAGCTTGTCTCATGTCTAGCCATGCAGAGCCATTTTATATATCCTTTGCAGCTTGATTCCCTATTTTTACTGAGAGGGGACTTTCCCCCAAGTGTCGCTATCCTACACATGTATCCTTGCATTGAGCATAGGTATGTTCCACTGCTTGGAACTAGTTTGTTTTCCCATTATGACACTCGTCTCCTCCTAGTCTATAACTATAAAGCAGTTTTATTCTTTTTCAAGCTTTTTAAATGTTTGAAAAAGTCCAAAAAAAAATAAAAAAAACGAAAAGACGGACAAGGAAATATGTTATCTTTTGGTAGCTGTCAAGTCGTGTCACCTTCGAACAGAGCACTGTATATCACATCCATTGGTTGGGTTTGTAGTTTGACTTTAGGAGCTGTACTCGTTTATCTGAATTTATCTCCACTTACTGGTTAAGCTTCCAATCCCCATGGAGCCTCTGTCGATGCCTCCTATGTCACAGAGATGTCCCAGTTTTATATATTGAGTCTATGCAGCTTTTATTCAGTCACCATTCGCCATTATGCTCTTGTTCGAAGGAAGTTGAAACCTGAGTCGGCCATTCCTCCGTTATCTTGACTTTGCATGTCAGCCATTCTCGGTACAGTTACTGGTTCGTGCACTTTATGATCGAGTCCTTCCACATTATACAGCTTTGCTGAGTACCTCGTGTTGGATGATGGGGGATGCCTTAATGAACTCCTTCCAGCATATTTCATCCCATCGACTCTAGATCATGTATTCTGGGATTGGAATCTAGAGTCATCTTTGAGTGCCTTGAGACTTGCAGTCATCAGTGGCAGGTTCTCTCGCCATCGATAGTTTTTGGGAATACATCAATGTACCCTAATCGATGGATCCTCTCAAGTGTTCAACCTCAACACATTTATTCACACTTGTTAGTTTGCACTCTAGTACCTTGATTCCCATTATCATTATCGGTGGGTGATCTCGCATCTATTAACGGTATACATCAATGACCGATAATCAGACGATGGACTACTATGTTCAACCTCGACACCTGTATTCACATAGTAGGACATGTACTCTTAGCGGTTTGTGTAGAATACCTTTCAGATTGGTGGAATCTCTTATATGCTACCTCCTTGATCGTGCCAGTGTTCATGAGATTTCAGCTCTCATGACTTGATTCCAGTATATGTCAGACATTTCCAGCTATTATGGAGATCTTGATCCATTATATATCTTCAGCCATTATGGAGATCATGATCCTTTGTATATCTTCATCATGGAGATCCTGATCTATGTATATTGTATGTGGCGATGACCACTTATGTGATATTTTGTATCATGCCTATTCATGGCCATTGTACTCTTATCTATTTGGGACTGCACTCTTATGTATCCGGGACTACTATATGTATTTGTAGTTATGTGCAGAGTTGTATCATGGTACTATGATGATTGGGTGGATGGTCTTCCATTTGGGATTCTTCATCACTCCACTTTTGAGATGGAATTATAATGTATTTCGGCCATCGTATGACCCCTCTGACTTCACACATTAGGGGGCATCTATTATAGCTGATTTTACCACAATAGGTGAATCACACTTGTATGGCCTTCCCCTGTCCCTCTGCAGATTCGTTAGACCCCTTGGACCATTTTTTGTCCTTTGATGTTTCCTAGACCATCCCTATAAACATGTGAAAATTGATATATGCTACTTTTAAACCCCTTATCGCGTATATACGCAGGTTTGACCCCTAAAACCGTGTACATCAGGATGTGTACAAAATCCAAATCCTTTTTGAGTTTTCCCTTACATGGATCTGACTCACTTGTCTCCTAGCCTTCCATATGCCTTGAGATTGCTCAGATTCGACCTTTCATTACCCCATTGAAAAACTATATAAGGAAACCTTTGGATACATTGAAGGCATAAGATAATTGAGAGCAAAGAAACTATAGTCCATTGTTGCCAGAACTTGTGCTTGATTCTGCATCCCTTTGTCCCTTGGAGCACTTTGGTGTTCTTCCCAAGATTTCCTTTTGCTTGTGAGCTTTCTATCAAGAGATGGAGGATTGAGGTGGTGGAGGCCCAAGTGGGGGATTCAGTTTCTCCGATTCGCAGACATGCCGATAGAGGTTGTATTCATTATAATCTCTAATTTTATATTAATAAAAATATCTTTTCCTATCCAATAATGTATGTTTGAATGAATATTTTATCCATGGATGATTTCAAATTCTTATACATTGTTGATTATATATGCTAGATTAGATATAACACCAATATATATAGTATGCTTGTCTTTTTTACTTGTTGTTGAGGAAGTGATTCATCAATTCAAGCTGAAGTTGGAAAGCTCAATGGGGATCTACTTCAACCGTCCAAAATAAGGTACGAGGTCTGATCCTTTAGTGTTAGATATTTGATTTCTCTTGCATATTGGAAAGGATTGATTTTTGGAGTCAAGCTATCTGTTGTGGTACCCCAAGCCATAGGAATTTCTCTCCGTAACAGCTGCAAATTTATTTTAGATACTAATGGAATTTCGTCTTATTATGGCGGCTTTCTAGTCCTTTGGCAGACATCATAGTTGCAACAATGAGCCCAAGAATCTGCATGCATGGTGTACCACCATAATCCTACTTGAAAAATCTTGCACACCGTAGCTTTTCCTACGTAGTGACCTCTTGCAACACCATCATGTGATTCATTTAATATCAATGATAGCTCGTGCTCCAAGACACAGCGACAAATAATCTCATCGGGACCCATTTTATACTATTGTCCAACGTTCAACTAGAAATATGCAGCACACACAACCAACTATTTCTTTTACACAATGGTGAACTTCGTTGGAGTATAACCTGTACTAAAAAATTGTATGATATATCTATAATGATCATAAAACATGGTTATCACAAATAGTTGCACATCAGGGAGATTATCATCCAAGTTATTAGGCTCTTCACCACTTTCTATCCTTGAAAGATGCTCTGGTCCCAAATTCAATTGATTGGGTTTAACAATTATTTTAAAATCAAATTCCTTGAAGAGGAGAATCCATCGACAGATCCCCCCCCCAAAAAAAAATTGGTTTAGTGACCAGGTATTTCAACACAGAATGGTTAGTGTACATCTTAAAATGTCCACCCAACAAATAAGGTTTGAATTTCTGCAATGCATAAACCATTGCTAAACCTTCTCTTTACGTCGTGGTATAATTTTTCTCTGTAGTCGATAACTTCTTGCTAGTGAAGGAAATGGGACGATCGATCGATCCTTGACCAGGTTGTGTTAGCACCACACCGAGTGGGACAAACAATGCGTCGACATGAACATGAAAATCCTTTTTTCCAGTATGGAAATACAATTATTGGCGCAATAACAATCTTGTTTTTCAACATGTCCAGAATCTCTTGGCAGCTCTATGTTCGTTGAAACTTAACATATTTTTTCAAAATATTTTCCATCAAAGCAGTCAACTCCGCATATCCTTTGATAAATTTTATGTAGTATTCAGTGTGTCCCAGTGTTTCTCTCAACTATTTAACTATATTAGGTGGTGGTAGGTTGAGAATGATCGCAGCTTTAGCTAGGTTGACCAAAATTCCATCGTGACAAACCACATGGCCCAACAGAGCTCCAAACAAGGTGCAAAAGATACATTTCTTCAAATTTAGTGAAATTTAATACTGGCGACAATGTTCCAACATCATTCTAAGGCTCTCAATATGGTATTTTATGAGCCCAAATACTGTCCAATCATCGAAGTAGACTTCAAGAAATTTATGTACGAAATATTTAAAGGCGTCTACTACAATTCTAGAAAAATTGCAGGGGCATTCTTAAGTCAAAATGGAATTACCGTATACTGGAAGCATCCCCACTCTGTTGGAAAGGTAGTCTTGTGTCGATCTTCCTTTGCAATCCTGATCTGATCGTAACCAAAAAATCCATGAGTGAACAAGTACATTTCATGCCCTATGACACTCTCTAGTATTTCATCTATAAATGGAGTTGAAAACAGGTAATGTAAGTGTTGGCCTCTATCTCCTTACTTACGCAACCCAAGGTTCAACAACAAAAAAATACCAACAAGACACCAAAATACATTGGTCCGACAGAGTAAGATCAATAAGCAATCCCCACGAGACATGCACAGTCTCACCCAAGATATCTTAATGTGTAACTTCCAGAACTATGTTTCCACAGTTGATGAGGGATTATAGTCCTTTGGATAGCAGCCAAGGTGCTCAACAGATATGGAAGGATGGAGTCTATTATTTTGCGATTGAGGTGAAACTACGTGCCAGAATATACGGGCGACACAACCTTGTCCTTGACCACTTAACAACTGGTGCAACTGTGCGGCGCAACTGATTCCTCGAAAATAATGAACAATGTGTGACTTATATTATTACTTAGCAGATTTAACCAAGAAATCATACACAACATGTTGGAAATGCTTTAACATGTGGAAATTAAGGCCAACAATAGATTAATTTTACTCACAACAATTATCAATTGATCATGCAAAATTGCTAACAAGAGAGACTGAATATGGAGCTGTAACACTAAATTGTATTAACTGAGTGTACAATAGCCAACCCTGTAATGACATAGATTGCTGAATAAATAGAATACATCAAGAAATAGAATGCATGAGGAGGCATCCAAATCTAGCATAAAGCAGGCTTACCAAAAATAAGCAAATCCCCCATAGGTGTAAAAAGCTGATCCCAAATCTGTCATGGAGCTCACGAATTGGCAAAAAGGCATAGGCAAGCTAAATATTGGTGGAATGGAAGCTCATACATGCTTTTTCATGGAGAAAAGAGAGGAG
The DNA here is from genome assembly GCA_001517045.1 of Pseudotsuga menziesii. Classification (NCBI taxonomy): domain Eukaryota; kingdom Viridiplantae; phylum Streptophyta; class Pinopsida; order Pinales; family Pinaceae; genus Pseudotsuga; species Pseudotsuga menziesii. The sequence continues at coordinate 450,405 of LPNX010967955.1, read as the reverse complement.
GATGTGTAGGAAAAAAAACAAGTCAACCTCACCTAGTCTAGCTTTTCCTTTTGCCTTAAAACACTAAAAAAGCAGGAAATAAAGCAGAAAAAGTAGAAGGGCACCTAGGAGGCCAGGAATAAAGCAAAATTGATTCCTTTATCTCTCCCATGCGCTACATGAGTCAAATGTGGCAATTTTGACCTCTATGGATAGGCAAATAGCAACTTGCACAAGGTGGGACACATGAACTAGGCAAATAAGACAAAAATAAATGAATTAATGTCTAAGTGGGTAAACTATGGGTTTATTATTCTAACACCCCCCCTTAAGCCTGAATTATGAGTAATATATCAGAAAATTATAGGGACTAGAAACAAAGGCTTAGTCACCCTTTACATACTGCATGTCCAAATAAACAAGGAAATAGGCAAAACCAACTTGGGAAAATCCTCCCTTAAACATGAACTGTAAAAAAAAATTGTAGAATCTTGTCTCCACTCATGCTTTCATAGCATGATCAGCAATCCCTAGCAGTGATTTGAGATTGCTGAAGGTCTTCTCACAAAATCCTTTGGTGAAGATATCAACTACTTGTTCTGAAGATGAACAGAAGAGTAAGTGAATGGTGCCATCATGCACAAGTTCTCTGATGTAGTGCATATGGATCTCAATGTGTCCGGTTCTCTGCTTCTAAACTGGATCCTTGCAGATTCGAATGGTACTCTGGTTATCAAAGTAGATGGTAGTTGAGTACTCAGGTTCGAAGCCACACTCTCCAAGTAAACCCTGCAACCATAAACATTGAGTTGCTGCATTAACAACTCCTCTGTACTCTGCTTCTGTAGATGAGAGTGCAAGTAAACGTTGCTGCAGGCATGAACACATATCCTGAAGTGGACTTTCTGTCCATGCTATCACCTGCCCAATCACTGTTAGTAAATCCAATCAACTCAAGATCAGATTTTGCTTTATAGAAGATCCCATGTGTCCTTGTTCCCTGAACAAAGTTAAGGATCCTTTTGGCTGCTTTCCAATGGATCTCTTGAGGCTGATCCATGAATCTAGAAGCCACACTTACTGCATAACAAAGATCAGGTCAAGTATGTGTCAAATACAACAAACAGCCAATCAATTGCCTATACAGTGTATTGTTTACCATCGGTGAAGAATCAGCTTCTTCCAGCTTCACTCCTGAAAGGAAAGGAGTTTTGCTTGCTTTGCAATCCTTCATTTTGAATTTGTTCAGCAAGTCCAAGGCATATTTGGACTGGTGCACCTTGATTCCAGCTTTGGTTTGAGAGATCTCAAGCCCCAAAAATTGACTTAAGAGCCCCAAATCTATCATGGAGAAGGCTTGGTTCATAACTCCTTTTAAGGAAGCAATCTCAGCCTGTGAGCTTCCTGTAATGAGGAGGTCATCAACATATAACACAATGATGATTAATGAACCATTAACTAACTTCAAATAGACATTTGGATCTGATTTGCACCAAACAAAATTCAGTGATAGCAAGAAGCTATCAATCTTGGCATACCAAGCCCTGGGGGCTTGCTTTAGCCCATACAATGACTTTCTCAACCTGCACACAAGAGAAGGGTTAGTAGAAAAACCTTGAGGCTGCTGCATATATATCTCCTCAGTGATATCTCCATTCAGGAAGGCACACTTTACATCCATGTGATGTACCTCCCATTGCCTTGAGGCTGCAATGGCTAGAGCTAGCCTGATGGAGTCCATTTTTGCCACTGGGGCAAAGGTCTCATTGTAATCTATACCATGAACCTGTGAGTAGCCCTTGGATACCAATATAGCCTTGTACTTTAGTGGTGAACCATCAGCAGAAAATTTGGTCTTATAGACCCACTTACACTATACTAGTTTTCTCCCTGGGGGAAGATCCACTAGCTCCCATGTGTTGCTCTTCTGGAGTGAGTTGAACTCCTCCTTCATGGATGTTTGCCATATTGGATCTCTTGCTGCTTCTTCATATGTTTGAGGATCAGAATCCACCATCAAATAGCATTTTTCAGCAAACATAGGATCCTTCATGCACAGACCATTCTCAAACTGAGATCTAGTCCTTCTTGGGTCATTGGGATCCCTAGCTAGCTCACCTGCTGCATGTAGTGTCTTGGCTGCCCATTTTGGCCTTGTGGGGCTGTTAGGTTCTGCAATAAACTCATCTCCATTATACAAATCAGAATCAGCATGTTCAACAAACTCTATACTTACTTCTTGAGGTTCAGGTGGTGAAGAGGCTTCACCAACTTCCACTTCTGCAAGGGGTTCTTCTTCAAACTGAACACTCCTTTCGATGAAGGATTTATTTGTGCTAAAATTTATCAACTTGTACCCTTTTGAATCTTCAGAGTATCCAACAAAAAGACACTCTTGTCTTTGGGGCTGCAAAGCCTTCCTCTTCTCTGTCGGGATTCTAGCCCATGCCTTTGAGCCAAAAATCCTGAAATGGGTCACATCTGGCTTGTGCCCACTCCATGCTTCGAAGGGAGTCATACCATAAATCTATTTGTGAGGCACCCTATTCTGAATATAGGCTGCACAATTGATAGCTTCGGCCCAGTACTTTGGTGGCAAAGTTTTGGCCTCCATCATGCATGTTGCCATCTCCTTCAGTGATCTATTCTTCCTCTTAGCAACACCATTTTGTTGTGGTGTGTAAGGGATAGAATGCTGCATCTGAATACCTGCATATGCACAATATTTAATAAACTCAGACTTGACATACTCACCACCATTGTCAGATCTGAGGGCCTTGAGTTTCCTTCTAGACTGGTTTTCAACCAAAGCCTTAAAGACTTTGAATAGGCCAAAAAATTCAGACTTGTGTTTCAGGAAGTGAACCCAGCAATACTTGGAAAAGTCATCAATGAAATTTAATGCATACTTGGCGTGACTCATGGACATATGAGGGAATGGACCAGAAACATCACTGTGGATCAGCTCGAGGGGTGCAGAGGTTCTCTCATGACTAGCTCTCTCAAATTTGTGCTCTGGGTGTTTTCCTAGGATACAGCCTTGGCAGACTCCTTTGGAAAATTTTATCTTGGGCAACCCTATGAACATTTATTTTTCACTAAGATCAGACAGATACTTGTAATTTAGATGGCCAAATCTTTCATTCCACAGCTTGCTGGCTTCATTAGCATGAATGAGAAGAGCAGAGGGGTTTGAGTAAGGTAGGAAGTGTGAGAACATGTATACCTTTTGAGCATGATTCACAACTCCTTTTGCAATGACTCTACTAGTTGAAATCTCTGTGATCTCAACTTCATTGGGGGAAAATATGACCTTCTTAGGAGACCCAGTGTGGGTCATCTGGTACACTGACAGGAGGTTGGAGGTGAGACCAGGCACATACAACGCATTGCTGAACTTACCATGATCAAGATCTATCCTTCCTTTTCCTTTACTGTTAGTGAGAGAGTCATCTCCCAGTACAATAGATGGTCCTTTCGACATATCCAGTGAGGAGAAGGCCTCCTTATTCGAAACCATGTGTCTTGAAGCTCCAGAATCTATGATAAAACTGGGTGAGCTTGATGTGCCAGCAACTAGAGCATGAACTCTCTCTCTGTCATCTGAACTTGATCCTCCTTCTCTCTTCTTTGAGCTTTCTGGAAGGGAGATGCCATTCTTCTCCAGGAGATTGGTCAGCATGTCTATCTGCTTTTTTATACAAGAGCTTTCAGTGTGATTGCCCTTATTGCAGTATGCGCACTTGTTCATTTCACCTTTGTTCTTCTTCTTCTGGTTATTCTTCTTGGGACCTTGTAGATCCTCCGGAGACTGTTTCTTGTCTCTCTTTTGCTCAGGTGGCTTTTTAGCTTTCTTTTTTCTTTTTGAATCCACCCTTGAATCTCCAACAATCAAATCTTGATCTTTGGATGGTTTGATGATGCCCATCATCACCAGCTTGTCCTGTTCTTGTGTGAGAGATTCCATGAAATCTGCAAGGCTAGGCATCTTCCAGGCTCGAGCTGTCAGTTTTGTGGCATAGAAGGTCGAAACAAACATTGAATAATCAGGGCCCAGCTTCGAGAGGATGGCCAGTACGAGCTGATCATCTTTATTTTCAATACCACACTGTTTCAGCTGCAAAACTAGTGCTTTGAACTTGGAGAAATATAGCTGCAGGGATTCAAAGCTTGTTGGACTCAGAGAAATCAGCTTATTCTTGATTTGATGTCCCCTCATCTCATCTGTCTTTCCAAAAAGATCAGAAATCTTCTTCCATACTTCATTCGGTGATGTCAATCCATCGAGATGGAAAAGGAGGTCTCTGGAAATACTCAGGCACAGGAGGCCATAAGCCTCATCCCTCCTATTGTGCCATTTTATCTTCTCTGCAGCTGCATTGGGCTCTGCTTCTGTTGCCATAGTCACCTTGTAGAGGCCTTTCGCTCTCAACAGTATCTCCATCTTTGCTTTCCATTCAAAGAAATTGAAGGGAGTCAATATAGTTTTCTGTGATTGATCCATAGCTCTAGAAAATCTGTCCCGGTTGTTAGTAGAAGGCTCCCAGTCTTGATGTCGAACCTGCAAAACAATTTTTGAAGGAGAGAAAAAACCTACAATGGCTCTGATACCATGTGGAAATTAAGGCCAGCAATAGATTAATTTTACTCACAACAATTATCAATTGATCATGCAAAATTGCTAACAAGAGAGACTGAATATGGAGCTGTAACACTAAATTGTATTAACTGAGTGTACAATAGCCAACCCTATAATAACATAGGTTTCTGAATAAATAGAATACATCAAGAAATCGAATGCATGAGGAGGCATCCAAATCTAGCATAAAGCAGGCTTACCAAAAATAAGCAAATCCCCCATAGGTGTAAAAAGCTGATCCCAAATCTGTCATGGAGCTCATGAATTGGAAAAAAGGCACATGAAAGCTAAAGAGTGGTGGAATGGAAGCTCATACATGCTTTTGCATGGAGAAAAGAGAGGAGTATGTGTAGGAAAAAAAACAAGTCAACCTCACCTAGTCTAGCTTTTCCTTTCGCCTTAAAACACTGAAAAAGCAGGCAATAAAGCAAAAAAAGCAGAAGGGTGCCTAGGAGGCCAGGAATAAAGTAGAATTGATTCCTTTAGCTCTCCCATGCGCTACATGAGTCAAATGTGGCAATTTTGACCTCTATGGATAGGAAAATAGCAACTTGCACAAGGTGGGACACATGAACTAGGCAAATAAGACAAAAATAAATGAATTAATGTCTAAGTGGGTAAACTATGGGTTGATTATTCTAACATAACATTCAAAAATTCATTCACTAATCAGTAATATTTAGATACACATTCAATAATAACCATAAACTATGTAAAGTAAGCAAACATTCACATAATCATTTCAATCATTCAACGACATCTATCCCTTCGAAACAGGAGATTAACATGGAAAAGCATCTAGGAAAACCCACCAAGGTACTCTTAATCTAGCATGAGAAATATGTGTAGCACCTTGCAGTGTACAACTCACAAACTGTTCTTAAGATATGTCTTTCTGACTCAATATTCTTGCTCTCATGCTCTCTAGTTTTTTCTTCTATCTACTCCTACTGATCCTCACACAACCTGGATCGACTCTTCTATTTAACTATCTCGGCACTTAGCTGCAGATTCCTTCTACTACTAGCGGTCTGCGCACTCAGCTGCAAGATCTATGGCTCAAAAAACTTCTACTTCTACTAGACTCCTCTTTTGAGTCAACAACATTTCTACCTCTAACTGCGTCTAACTTACTGAACCCTTATACAGAGCAGATTCCTCCTACTTATAATATTACAAGACTGTTCAAGTTCGACTGAGTATTACTCAGTTATTACAGACACAAGTAGCTAAATAATATCTGCAATTACATTAATGACAAGACAAACTAACCATAAAATTACTGCATGACATTAACCACAACCATAACTAGCCACGAAAACGTCTTTTAGCCTTCTATACTGGTCATAACTATCCGTAAAATTGTCCTTGGTCTTTTTCCGGTTCATCCTTCTGCAGTAGTCCTTGACTTTCACCTGCTATGCTTTAACTCTTCTACCGATCTCTTCCACCGACTCAGATCTGCCTTCCTCATCGTAGCTATCCTTGTCGCAACTTCGTCTTCTCTTTGCTAGTGCTTCTCCCTTTACCTTCTTTTCTCTCATCGCGCACCCTCTTTTCCTCTTGTGCTTGTGCGACGTATTCTTCCTTATGCACTTTTCTTGGCCCAACAGGCCCCCAACACTCACATGTGGCTTGTCTTAAGCCACTAAGAAAAAATGGATGTCTCCAAAAAAATTGAGTGTTCACAAAACTCAAGCCTTTGGCTCAGGCTCAGGCTGCGCGACAGGACCAACCTTGTCCTTCAATTCCTTCAAAATTTGTTGCACCTTGGAAAATTCCTCTCTTACTTCTTCCACTTGCTTGGCCAACTATTCCACTTGGTCGAAACTGGCATGTTTCAATGGTCCTGCTTCTAGTGACTATGTGATATGTTAAAGATTCTGTTGTACAGTCTGAATAAGCCCTGTAACTCATGTTGCTTCTGACTGGTGTGCAACTACTTCCTCATTCCTAGTCTGCTCTTGGTCATAGAGAGATTATACTCCCTGTTGTAGCTGTTTGATCTCATCCATTTTTGTCACCTTCTCCTTAAGCGACAACTTCTTCATCTCTGCCTTTTTCGTGGTGATTTTCTCATCAGCTTGTCGCATGTTTTCCTTGATATTTTCCCCAGTCTCATCCTCCAGAAGTGCATCCCACATCGTGAAAATGGATTCCACTGCCTCAGTGCAGAGTTTTTCTCCTTTACTTATCCTTGCCACAACCTCAAATGCTGCTTTGATTTTTTCTTCAAGCACCTCAGGAGGTGTGCTTGGTACCTGCTTAGCATGAAGCTCCTCAACCTGTTTCTTAAGTTCCACCATAAGCTAGTGTAAGTTTAGAGAAGTTGATGCTTAACATCTCAAAATAATGGACAACATCATCATACTCAGGTGTTCCCATCTCCATTATTTGTGCATGGATTTCTACTTTGATTAGCGACACCAGCTCTAGTGTTACTAGTGGGATACTGGGATCCACGCCGTAATTTTCAACCTTGACAGTTGATTTGACTTCATTTACGGCCTTTGTCAGCTATTCGATATGCTCGGTGAGATCACCGGTCAATCGGAGTTGTTTCTTACTTATCCGTATCAAGCTGGACTTAGCCACTTTTGCGATTGCATCGGAAAACAAGCCGATGTCCTCCTTGACTAAGCTAACAGTGTTAGTCAATTTTTCCACTTTTCTCTTCTTGTGTTGCGGATGATGCACCTCTTCTCGATCCTTCTTCACCTCTTCATCAGTAGGAGTACCATCTGAATCATCATCATCCTTGTCATCATCATCATCATTGGAGATCGGTGTCTAATTTCCTTGGTCATCACCTTTGACATTTACTTCTCCATCTTGCTGGTCATTTCCATGACCATTCCCTTGGCCATTTCCTTAACCTTTTTGCACGTCAGTGCATGCGTTGACATTTCCACCTTGGTTAGTTGGTGGGTCTTCTTGGTTTTCACCTTCATCCATTGGCTCTGCTAGTGGGAAGCTCCATTTCAGGCCATTCTTGGTAATTGTGTCTACGTCCACATTGGTGATCATAAACCCTTCTTGGTGTGATTGCTTGGTTGGGTCCTACTTCGGTTCCAGAGTAGTGTTATGCACACTAGCCTGGAAGTTTATGAATACATCATATCTCTGCACTATCGCAACCCTTACTATGTGGTATTGTCTAATAACATTGCACAACGCTTCAGCATGCAGGAAGAACTCAATGTTATTATCCATCTGGTGGACCTTGTCGTCCTTATCATCCTAGAGGTTTTGGTACTTTGCGCCAAGGAAAAGCTTTGGGACATCCATCAGCTAGTAGTCTGGCGAGTTGGACCAAAAAATAAAAGAGATCAAGATGAGCAGCCAAGATTAATGAAATTTGGCCTTAGGTTCCTCTTGTGCCTGCTCTGCATCATCTTTCATTTCGTTCAGCAAGAACTGCGACCAATTGAAAGTAACACATGCTACACACTATTCTGCAAGTTCTACCACCCCGGCGGTGCATTCATGCGGCCTCATATTGTGCAATAGCTTGCAAGATAGGATCTTTGTAGCGAACCGCACAATGTTGTATTTTATAGGACGAATTAGAAATCCCCTACCTATGCATTGAAGCTCATACTTCTGCTTCATCTAGGATGCATCCCTATTAAGGTGCAAATATGGTGAAGGGTATTTCCCTGTCTTTGGTAGGCTTGTTATTGATGAGATGAGATCGACGTCGACTAGGTAGGTTCGATCAAGCCATAGACATCCTTTGTGAAAACAGACAAGGAGTTGTTTCACATACGTATTGGCATGTAGGTTGTGGCCAAAGTGCAACATGAGTAACAAGTTCAACAGTCCCGTGTGGTCAACACCACTGGCCCACTCCATTGGTACTAATTGTTGGGGCTCAGTTGGCCCGAATTAGACCGTAAACATGTAGTTCCTCCTCTTCAAGCCAACCTGCTTGCGGGTGTCAACATATTTGAATGACATCTTTCTTATCTTCGGCAGTACGTCTATCAATAGTGGTACATTATTGGGAATGCGGGGTTTGACTAAGAATGTGCACGCTTTCTTTGGAAGTGTCACCTTTTGTGCGTTGGATCTCCTCAGCCGGATGTAGTGTGGAAATTTCTCCCTAGCAGTGTCAGTGTCTCGGCAGGGTGGTGAGTCCTCCTCAATCAAGCCCTGTTCAGGCATATCCACAACGGTCTTATCCTTTCATTTCTTTGACAGTGGTGGCTTTGATGACTCTCCACTTTCTCTCTCTCCATCTTGTCTCAGTGGCATGACTAGTTGTGGACCTGCAACTGGTGGATTCTGAACAGGGTTCGACACAGGGCCTGAACCAGGGGGTGGAACAGGGGCTGAACTGACCATAGGGACTAGTTTCTTCCTTGATCATTCCATTGATTCTATCTTTGGTTCCTGCTCGGGTTGCTGTACCTCGGGTGATTCAATTTTTCTCTTCAGTTTGGACACGGATGGGCGACTGTTATGTCCAAAATCTCACTAGTGCTAGAAATCTCTATTACCATGGGTTTTGGCTCTCTCTCTATTACAGGCTTCGTCTCTGTCAACTCTCGGCTCTGGTTCTCTTTTCACGGGTGCAAGTAAAGTGAATCTTGACGAATAATACCATATTTATAGGTGCCTACGCATCATGCGATCATCATACGATGGGAGCCTGAGGTCTTTTCGATCATGTGGGCTTCTCAACCGATGCATTTCCATCAATTCAATTACTTGAGTTCTGAGCTATACCTATGAGGGAAGTTATGGTAGTTATGATGAGGGTAGATGATGGGACCAAAAAGCACATCGTCATTCTCCTTGTATCTCATTGAATTGATGATGCTTAGCTGTCATGACCGCCTCAATATTTCCCAAATATTTTCACTTCAATGTCGACCAACCTGTCATTCCCTCTTTTTCCTATGCTTTGCCTAGTTCTGTCGTAGATGTGCGACATAACAGTTTCCTTGAGTTATATTTTTTTATTTTGCGAGTGACGCAATATTATCTAGACATGTCGCGGCTATCATAGTAAGGTCTCAGGCGACTTTCATTCACCATACCTGTGACCTATGTTCCATCTAGTTTTTGTAGTTTTACTGCAGCCACGTCAGTGATGTGTGCGATCGTGTATGGCCCTAGCCAATGTGTTTGTAACTTTCCTGAATGTTTGAAGAATTTGTTGTCATACAACAACACAAGTCCTCCAACTTTGAATGGCTTAACCCAGATATGGATATCATGCCATGCTTTCTACCTCTGCTTCTCGATAGTTTGATGGAAACCTGTGAAGAAGTGTTCCTCTTCTATCTAAAAAAGGTATGACAACCTTTGCTCAAGAACATCTTCGTCGGTCATATCCATTATTGCAACAATCCATAGGCTCGACACGATGTGCTCAATTGGCACAACAGCTTCCTGGCCATACACTAGTCTGAATGGGGTGTTCCCTGTCAATCGCTTGCAAGTTATGCGGTATGCCCACAGCACAGCGGACACATTCTGATCCTAGTTGTCTCGGTGCACGTTACATGCTTTGGTTAAGGAATTATATAGAATCTTGTTGAAGGCTTCAACCGTTCCATTTTCCTGGGGATGATAGAGTGTGGTATTCTTGTGCTGGATCTGGTGTTTTTGTTAAAAAAATGCATACCTTGGTCGCTGAGTAGAATTTTTAGACAGCCAAATCTGGTCACCACATTTTCAAATAAAAAAATTTCCGCAGTCACAGTGGTGAAATATTTAATAGGCTCGGCTTCATCCCATCTAGTTAAGTAGTCTATCACAGTGATAATGTAGCACACGCTAGTCCTCTTTCCTGTTGGACTGATTGGTCCAACAAAATCAATGACCCACCTGTCGAATGCTTGTAGTGTTATCTGCGGGGCAAGCGACATCTCATCGCAATGCAATGGTTTTCCTGTTCTCTAGAAAATATGACAGCGCCAACAGAAGCTCTTAGTATCCATATGTATGGTTGGCCACCATAGCCCTGCTTGTAATATCTTGTGTAGAGTTTCCTTTCTTGCATAGTGTCCTCCTGCAACACTGCCAACTGCTTCACTCATTACCCAAGGTTGATCATAGTTTAAAATAGATCGATGCAATAACTCATCCACTCCCATATTGTATATATGTCCCACAATCGATATATAATCATCCGCTTTGACAACCAAATGCTTCTTCTGGTTAGTGGATAATCCTTAGGCGCATAACCTGTGCTGAGGAGATGGATGATAGCGTTAAACTCTAAATTCTGATCATCCATCATGTGGATCACAAATAGTTGTGCATTGGGTAAGTTATCCTCTAGACTGGTTGGTTCTTCACCACTTTTTATCCATGACAGGTGGTTTGGCCTGACATTATATCGACCAGGTTTAACTATGACCTCAAAGTCAAACTATTCAAACAGGAGGAGCCATCGAAAGATCTCCCCCCCAACACTGGCTTGTTGACCAGGTACTTCAATTCTGAATAATCAGTGTACATTTTGAAATTTCCACCCAAGAAGTAATGTCAAAACTTCTAAAGCACATAAAGCATAGCAAGGCCTTCTCTCCCTGTCATGGTGTAATTTTTCTCTACCGTCGACCGTTTCCTACTAGCAAAATCAATGGGGTGGTCAAGCACACCCTTTCCTAGTTGCGTCAAGACTTTTCCAAGCGCGACAGGTGACGCGCCGACATGAACACAAAAATCCTTCTTCCAGTTTGGATGATGAGTATTGGCACAGTGGCCATCTTGTTTGTTAAATTATCCAAGATTTCCTGGAAAGGTCCAGTCCAATTAAACTTTGCATCTTTCTTCAACAATTTTTCCATGGGTGCAGTGATCTCAGCATACCCTCTGATGAACTTTATTTAGTAGCCTGTGTGTCCTAACACTGGTCTGAGTTGCATGACTGATGTCGATGGTGGTAATTCCAGGATAATCACAACTTTTGATGGGTCAACCAAAATTCCATCGTGACATACAACATGACCCAAAAACACACCAAATGGTATGCATAAAATACATTTCTTGGAATTAAGCACGATCTGAAACTAGCGACAGCGGCCAACATCATGCACAGAGTCTCAATATGATATATTACTAGACCAAACATAGTCCAATCATCAATTTAGACCTTAATAAATTTATGAATGAAATATTTAAAAGCAGAAACTACTATTCTAGAAAAAATAGCAGGTGCATTCTTGAGTCCAAAGGGAATTACCATATACTAGTAGCATCCCCATTCTATGACAAAGGTATTTTTATGGCGATCCTTCTTCGCGATCCTGAATTGATGATAGCCATAGAAGCTGTCAGTGAATTAATACATCTCTTTTCCTCCAACAGTTTCCAATACTTCGTCTATAAACGGTGTTGGGAATGGATCGTGTAAGAATGCATCGTTCAACTTCCTTAGGTCGACATAGATCCTCACTTCACTTGTGGTTTTCTTATCCTAGATCACAATGGGGCTGATCCACTCTGACTCCTAAATAGGTTCAATAATTCCTGCGTTGATCATGTGACCCAATTCTGCTTTTACCTTCTCTTTATATCTTGGGTTCAACCTATAAGGTCGCTTCTTAATGGGTTTAGCATCTGGTCTCAGGGGTATTTTCATTTCTCCCACGTCACCAACTATTCCCTTCATCTCTGATAATTTGGTAAGGAACAGATCCTGATACTCATGCAATATCTCTGTAATTTTTGCGACTGTCTCTTCGTCCCAATAATCTCCTATATTGGCAAACTTTGGGTTCTCTGGCGACCCAATGTTTACTTTCTTGATTTTCAACGGCTTGAGGAACTGGTCGATTGAAATACCACTTCCCTCAACTACACATGTAATCTCTAACTTCGGTATATTTATGTTATTCAGATCATCATCTGGGTCTCTAGTGCAATGTCCCTTTTTTTGAAATTTTAGTAAAATGCCTAATTTTCCAATTTTTTCACCATTTTGGCTCTTGACTAGTTTTGATGCCTAGACCTCCAAATTGACCCAAATGCTTCCAAATTTTATCTAAAGGTACATGAATGATAATATAACTTAAATATCACGCTCATGTATTTTTTTTACCTCCCAATTACTTCTACAAACTTGTTTAATGTTTTGTTCAAAGTAGGAGTCTTTACTAGTAAATTGGGGCTCCAATTCCCCCTGGGTAATTGTCGGAAATGGCTTCACAAATGATCCCAAATTCACTTGAATTTATGAAAATAGGATGGTTATGTGTAAGGTACCTTTTCAAAGTCTCATATGCATCATGGTTAATTTTATACAGTCTGTTATGACTCTTTCCAAAACAACCCCCAAGTCACAATTTCTACCCTTGGGGAAAATGCACCAAATCTTCTCCCAATGCAATAAAAATGAGTAAAATGGATTCCAATGCTTAATTACTTAACATGAGAATTGAAATACACATTAATTATAGTCCATACATCATACATTTATCAGATATACATTCCTCCATTCGAAATAATAAGCATTACCATGACATATATCAAAATGGAGTGGAAATGGTCATTGTTTGCTCATTAAAAGTCATTTTGACATACAACTCTTGGGAATTTCAACTTGAAAATTTATGATAATGAATAAAATAGAATATTTAACTTATTCCAATCATAAATTTACAATTAAAGGCTCTCCCAATTTGAAATCATCAGCATTACAATTGTTCACAACAAGATATTAAGGAAATGACACTATTTCTTCATTGTTCAACATTTTTACATGAATTATTTTGGGTATTTCAACCTAAGAGTCTTATAAACATGAAATACATAGCATATACATCATAAAATAAGATAACGAGCATTATAATCTTCCCCAAAGATATCAATAGCTCACCCAAAGCGCAATCCCTCCATTGGCATGAATATGGTGTGAAAACTGGAAATAGTTGAGAGAGAATGCTGAAATATATAAATACACATTCTTTCCTGTAGCTTACACCTACAAATAAGAATCCATTAAATCTCCACAAAATACCTGAGTGGACTTTCCAAACACCAACTAGGATGGGAATCTTTCGCCCTCGAAATTGGCTTAAGCAAGAAAACTAGTCATCCACTAGCTCTCACAATTCACAAATGACAATTTCACAAATGAGAAAAATATTCTTCTCATGGATGATCCCTATATTTTATAAACATTATTGGTATTTTAAGGTTCCAAATATTGATAAACCAAATCCAAGTCGAATTGGTGTGGCTGCTCATGCTATTCCATGTGGCCTCTCTCTTCACCTTCCCTCTTCTCCCAAATTTGAGTAGGAGCCTCTTGGCCTTCTCCAACTCCCAATTTCGACCTCCAAGATTCTATATTCATGCGTGACATGTAAGTATGTCAGTATTTCAGAATTCAAATATGACTTGGTTCATAACTATCATAGAATCTCCATCATTGGTGTCATAGCTATCATAAATGTAAGAGGAATCTTACCAAGTGTCCATGAAACTCCCATTTGGCTCTTCCTCTCCCATGTAAGTTACAATTCATCCCAAATTCAAACTATTAAGTATATTGATAATTATATTAACCTCATAATCCATACCAAAACATTATGCTTCCCATAGATTCAAAATTACATGAGAAAGATACCATTTAACATAGGAATTCTAGCTAGTGTGGGCCCCATAGTCTCCATGTGTCTTCATTCTCTATTGCCACTTCCATTTTCTATTTTATTTATTTAATAAGATCAATTATTAAATATTTATCCCCTTCTAATTTCTAAACATCATTTACTATCCCCCTTATTCCAAATCTCAAAGCTTCCACCCCCAACCTAGGAAACTAGTGATTTTTCCACCTTGGCAAGTATTTGACTTTTAGCATCCATTTGACAACTTTCATGAATATGGAAAATGTGAGAGATTTCATGAATATTTCAGAGAGGAACCACCATGCTTGTTGCTGCACTACTCTGATTAACATCACCTTATTAAATTGGGAATCCATCTCCCATACTGCTTGTTTCCCAAATAATTTGAAATCAATGGGACTAAAAACTATCCCAGGGTCCCATTGCTTCCATTGCACTCCAACAATTAAGAGTGCTCTCCAATCCATACATTTGGAAAGAGAATTCCTGGATCCCATTTTCTTGTATGAATTCTTCCAAAAATCATGAGTGCATAATATATATCATCAAAGTATATAACAACATAATAATAATGTACATCAAGGAGGTGCCAAGAAATCATGAAAGTGCTTATACCTCCCAGTGAGTAGACTACCATTTTCCAAGTGCATACATGCTTCAAGTGACCAATCAAATCTGCTCCAATGACATAGGTGAGGATCCCATGTCCTATAATTCTGCTCCCAAAGAATGTAATATGCATCAACATAATAATCAGACATTTTTTCTTTCATCCAAGAAGCGAATGAAGAACCTCAACCAAAATATGAACCAAATAAGGAGAAAATAAAACACGAAGACTTCAAGTGTCTCAAATAAGTCTCATCAATACACCCATGAATATGTATATCATCATGAAATAACAGAGGATTTTGCTTCCAATAATAATTTTCCTCAATCATATTCCTCTTCATCCAAGTGTTGGATGAAGCTCCTCCAACATCAGATAAACCAAGTGTTGAGCAAGAAAAACCATGAGTCTTTAAGTGACTCAAATGAACATCATAGGTGCACCCATGTAGATGTGTATAATCATAATGTAAACAAGGATGCTGCTGCAAATTTAAATAATATGGTTCTCTAATAATTCCATCATCAAAAGGAGATATATAATGTCCATGCTCTTCATGTGGCACCATAAAAAAGAAACCTTTCAACCATACTTCATTAGGATGACTGCTGCAAAATTTAGAAGTGTAGGATGTAGGAGAAAGAACCAACTCACCCAAATGATCAGTAAGTGAAAAATTGTCATAATGTGAAGTATCCATAGGGGTAGGATTATGCAGCTCCTTCAAGAGTGTGAAACCTTTGTCACAGATTGGTTCCAATGTAGAGGAATCATGTTCTTCTTTAAAAATTGCAAACCCTTCATCAAGAGACAATTCAAGTTCCTCTTCAACCACATCAAGTGTTTGGATCTCTTCAAGTACATCTTCAAATGCATCAAGTACATTCAAATTTCCAAATTTATCATGATCCACCATGTCATGAGAATCCTCCAAACAATCTACCATTTGACAATATGAAACATAGGAGGAAAAAAAAGTGTCTTGAAACTTTTTAAGAAGTTGCTCATTTTGAATTGTGAGCTTATGAATAACTTCATTATTCTTCAAGTAGGATTCATGTAAACATTCACTAAGTTCAATGAAATTTTTTCTATCAAAAATAAAAGGCATGAAATCACCTTTGATGTTGCACATTGCTCTTTGGATCTTCTCCATGTCTTCAAGGAAGGATGGCTCCTCCAAGGAAGTATCTCTCCAACAATAATTTGATACCAATTCTTGAGTGTCATGGAGTATGCTAAGGGCCTCTTGGATCTTCTTTTCATTCATCTTTAAGGACCCTTCAAGAAAATGAGGTTCTTGAAAATTAACATCCTCATCTTCTTCCTTCTTGCTTGGACCAACTTCATGAAGCTCAAGTGGTGATGGGGAAGTTGATATTGTTTCTTCTTAAACTACTACAAGGTATTCATTTTTAGGCTTAATGGAAGTTTGGCTTGCAGCAACACTTTCAAAATTGATCTCTATGTCACCAACATAGAGGTGTGAGCACCCATCAGTAGGTACTCCTTCATATTTCAAGCACCCATCAGTAGATTCTCTTTGGTCCATGTCCATAGTATAATTTGTTTCATAATGATATTCAATAGTTTCAAGGTACTCTTCTTCCTTCTCATGTGATGTTTCCTCATCTTTTTCAAAGTTATTTGGGAGTGATTTTCGATCCTCCTCATGTAATGCCTTTTCTTCTTCACCGCCCATAGAAAGTTGTATCTCCTTGGTCTCCTCCCTACTCGTGCATTGATTATTATTCCTTAATTAGTTCTTATTTGAATTATTTTTTATAAATTCCTTCAACCAATCATTAAGGTCTTCACAATGAATAGTTTTATGTGCCAATTTGAATGCTTGATTAACCTTCCTGGACATATTATCACCACATGGCTTAATGAATTTATTCAGTTCATATATACCATCCATAACTTCAATAGGTTCCAATACCATGATCTGATACCACTGTAATGTCCCTTTTTTGAAATTTTAGTAAAATGCCCAATTTTCCAAATTTTTCACAATTTTCGCTCTTGACTAGTTCTGATGCCTAGACCTCCAAATTGACGCAAATGCTTCCAAATTTTCTCTGAAGGTACATGAATAATAATATAACTTAAATATCATGCTCATGTATGTTTTTTAACCTCCCAATTACTTCTAAAAACTTGTTTAATGTTCTGTTCAAAGTAGGAGTCTTTACTAGCAAATTGGGGCTCCAATTCCCCCTGGGTAATTGCCGGAAATGGATTCACAAATGATCCCAAAGTCACTTGAATTTATGAACAGAGGATGGGTATGTGTAAGGGAAATTTTCAAATTCTCATATGCATCATGGTTAATTTTATACAGTCTATTATGACTCTTTCCAAAACAACCCCCAAGTCACAATTTCGACCCTTGGGGAAAATGCACCAAATCTTTTCCCAATGCAATAAAAATGAGTCAAATGGATTCCAATGCTTAAGTACTGAACATGAGAATTGAAATAAACATTAATTACAGTCCATACATAATACATTTATCATATATACATTCCTCCATTCGAAATAATAAGCATTACCATGGAATAAATCAAAATGGAGTGGAAATGGTCATTGTTTGCTCATGAAAAGTCATTTTGACATACAACTCTCGGGAATTTCGACTTGAAAATTTCTGATAATGAAGAAAATAAAATATTAAAATGATTCCAATCATAAATTGACTATTAAAGGATCTCCCAATTTGAAATATTCAGCATTATAATGGTTCACAACAAGATAGTGGGGAAATGACACTATTTCTTCATTGTTCAACATTTTTACATGAATTATTTTGGGTATTTTGACCTGAGAGTCTTCTAAACATGAAATATAGAGAATATACATCAGAACATAATATAATGAGCATTATAATCTTCCCCAAAGAGATCAATAGCTCACCCAAAGCGCAATCCCTCAATTGGCATGAATATGGTGTGAAAATTGGAAATAGTTGAGAGAGAGTGCTGCAATAGAAGAATACACATGCTTTATTGTAGCTTACGCCTGAAAATAAGACTCCATTAAATATCCACGAAAAACTAGAAATAGTTGAGAGAGCGTGCTGCAATAGAAGAATCCACATCCTTTCCTGTAGCTTACACCTGCAAATAAGAATCCATTAAATATCTATGAAATACCTGAGTGGCCTTTCCAAACACCAACTAGGATGGGAATATTTCACCCTCGAAATTGGCTTAAGCAAGAAAACTAGTCATCCAATAGCTCTCACAATTCAAAAATGACAATTTCACAAATGAGAAAAAGCTTCTTCTCATGGATGATCCCTGTATTTTATAAACATTATCAGTATTCTAAGGTTCCAAATCCATCCATAAACCAAATCCAAGTTGAATTGGTGTGGCTTCTCATGGTATGCCATGTGGCCTCTCTCTTCACCTTCCCTCTTCTTTCAAATTTGAGTAGGAGCCTCTTGGCCTTCTCCAACTCCCAATTTCGACCTCCAAGATGCTCTATTCAGGACTGACATGTTAGTATGTCAGCATTCATATCTAACTTGGGTCATAACTATCATAGAATCTCCATCTTTGGTGTCATAGCTGTCATAAATGTAAGGAGAATCTAGCCAAGTGTCCATGAAACTCCCATTTGGCTCTCCTCTCCATGTAAGTTACATTTCATCCAAAATTATACCTATGACGTATATTGACAAGTATATTAACCTCATAATCCATCCCAAAACATTAGGCTTCTCATAGATTCAAAATTACAAGAGAAAGATACCATTTAACATAGGAATTCTAGCTAGTGTGGGCCCCATAGTCTCCATGTGTCTTCATGCTCTATTTCCACTTCCATTTTATATTTATTTATCTAATAAGATCAATTACTAAATAATTATCCCCTTCTAATGTCTAAACATCATTTATTATCCCCCTTATTCCAAATCACAAAGCTTCCACCTC
Organism: Pseudotsuga menziesii; assembly: GCA_001517045.1. Taxonomy (NCBI): domain Eukaryota; kingdom Viridiplantae; phylum Streptophyta; class Pinopsida; order Pinales; family Pinaceae; genus Pseudotsuga; species Pseudotsuga menziesii. The sequence goes on along the minus strand of LPNX010967955.1, from coordinate 431,643 downwards.
CAACCTAGGAAACTAGTGATTTTCCTCCTTAGCAATTATTTGACTTTTAGCATCCATTTGAAAACTTTATAATGAATATGGAAAATGTGATTTGGCCATTGTGACCCAATACCAAATTTGGGACATTACATCTAGCTAGATTATAGTAGGCCATCCATTCCTGGATGGTCGCACTGCATTGGTGGGAATTTTCCTCTTCGACAGGGATTTCAACAAATATATTTTCCTTTATCGTTTGAAGCACATCATCAATTGTAGGCTGCTCATCAGCAAATTCAAATGTATGTGTGAAATATTTAGCTACCTCTTCCCTATACTAAGTTCCTTGTCGCAACTCCAATGTGTGAATAAAATGATGGACCCATTCCTGGTGTGGGCATTCTGTAAATGCGGTGCGACACTGATTTTTGTGCTCAATAGGGTTTGACAACCCTATGTACTTGTGATTCATAGTGCTGAATTCTTCACCGAATCTGGCTTCCATCAATCTTCTGCACTGTGGCCATTCTGATATGGACTTCTTGTGTGTATCCCACCATCTAACATGTGTATCCTTTAGTACATGGTCCAACGCAGACAATTGTTGCGACTCTGCTATGAGTCCTTCAAACTCACCTAGGAAGGTCATAAGGTTAGGTAAACCATCATAGGTGGGAAACTCTCATAGTTTGTTCTCCACCCGTCACATAGATCTCGTAACTCTCATGCATATCCTCATAGAGACCTCATGTAACTAGTTTTTCCAATTCTCCAAGGCCTCCCCAGAGTCAAATGTGCATGAACTAGAACTCTTCCAGCTCAAGTTTCCATTCGCAGTCGAATTGATGTAATATTCTTGTAGGGAAGTGCCATTGTAGATATGGTTAAGATATTCACCATGTCCCTCATTGTAGATAGGATCGGCATATCTTTGTCCCTCTAATGGATCAATGGTTGACACCACTCTCATCTCATTATATTCGAATGAGAGTATCCTTTTCTTAAAATTTATAATGGTCTGATTGTCTATGGCCCAATCTATCCCTAGCTGTGGGATATGGGTTTGTGTCGTCGACAATGTGAATGAATTCAAAGGCTGCAAATGTGTGCAACCCTTCAATGTTGACAAGGACCTGACTCAACCTACCAATTGGTAGGACCTTTTCTTGATTTGCAAGTTGCAAATGGACATGAGACCAGTCCAAGCATGACTTACCCATACTCTCCCAGTTTTGTCATGTCAAAATATTAACATCCGAGCCCAGGTCTAAAATGATGTAATCCATGTCATAGTCTCCTATCTGCGCAGCCATTCTTAACTCGCGCCCATTTTTAAACTTCTTTTTAATCTGGTTAACTATATTTTCTGGTTGTGACTCTTCTGGGGTTTCTTCTATCAGTGCTTGTAGTTTCACGACAACATCTTCATCCTAGCGCTAAGTAAGTTGACGAAAACGATTTGAGCTTACTAACATTTTTTAGTATTTGCTTCTAGAATAGCTATAGGAAGCGTTCAGGCATCTCCCCGACTTCACCTAACGTTGATGGTTGTTCTTGATATACAAACTTTGGTCGCACATCCAAAAATAGTTGCTTCTATTTTTTAATGTTAAATGGTACTTTCTTCAGTGCCACGGGTCGTACTTGTGGTTTCAATTTTTCTTCTGATACACCCTGATCAGCTCCGATCGCAGCATCTCCTCTTTTTATGACAAAAACACTCGGCTCTCTTGGCTCAATAACAATCATCTGGACATTCAAGTTAGGATTTGGATTTGGGTTCAGATTCTGCATAGGGTTAGGACTGGTAATGGTCCTAGCTTGCCACTTCGCAATCAACTAAGGACATTACTCCACATTATGGTCCTGTCCTTTACATTATGAACATGTCTTTACAGGATCCTAGAAATATCTGGCATAGTGAACCAGCTGTCCACAGTTATAACATGTAACTTGACCACTTCCTCTACCAAATCCTCCTCCTCCTCGACCTCTGAAGTTTCCACCACCCCTTCCCGATGGGTGTGGTTGTTGTGGGGGGTACTGATTTTGCTAGTTTTGTTGGTATTGATACTGTGGCGCATATTGATGTTGAGGCACATACTGATTCTAAGGTGCATATGGTGGTTGATACTGGTTGTGGTACTGATTGGGTGGGAATTGCGCAGGCTGATAGGACGCTTATGCTGGTTCAGCCTGAGGTTGCCCATCATTCTTCATTAAGTAGGTGTCGACCATATTTTCCTTCAAGAGCTGGTATGCTCTGCAATCCTTCTCTTCGTGTCCTACTAACTTACAAAATTTACAAAAAATGCTTGTTGGGGTACTTACAAGATTTTGCAATTATAGACACTCCTCGTCGCGATGTCCTATAGACTAGCATATGCAGCACTAGGGTAGTCCGTGAGCACTCAAAGGGTTTGGTGCACCCGATGAGATATAGTTCATATAAGTTGGACAATTTTCCTTGGTGTGTCCATCCATTCTACACTTCATGCACCACAAGTCTTCCTGGGATTCCTTTCCCTTCTTGATATCCTGAAGTTATATCGTCAGATTAGCTAACTGTGACTGAATCTGCACCATTCCTGCGGAACCATCACTGATTGGTGAGGCTTTGAGCTTCATTTCCAACTCTAGTGATTCTATCTACGACTCAATCTTTTGCTGCATCAATGGGCCTCATATGTGTGGCAAAATTGCAACAATAAACCATTCCTTATGCTGCACATCTGACACCTGGAAGCTTACTTTTTCCATCAAGGTTTGGAACCATTGGTCAAAGTCCCATACAGATTCTGCTAATTCTTGTTTTATCTCCTTAATATCAGTGATACACTGCTACTCATATTTCAGCTTTTTGAACTTAGAAATCATCGTGAGCCATATTTCTTCAAATATCTTCCAGGGTTCTTGTGGCAGTACTACGCAGAACTTCATAAACCAATCCAACACACGACCCCTCAGAGTCGTGATCATATGTATTTTCTTTAGGTCCACATTATGAACTAGGTGAACCATCCATACAGCTTCATAGATGAACCAATGCTACTCTAGATCCTCTATTCCACTGCTATTGAATGTGGGTAGTCTAATATCTTCTTCGACCATTGAGTTTACGTCAGGGTTATAAGATGAATAAATTAGTGGAGGTGTACCTTCCTAGGCGCTAGTTGCGGTACTAGCACTATCAGTATTAACAACTCTTTCAGGATATGAGGCTCTAGATCTTACCTATGGCGATACTCCTAGTGTTATGTATTCATGCCCTGATCTTGGTGTCTCCATAGGCTCTTCGAAATCCTCAGTCCCTTCTGAAATTAGGCTATATTTCTCCTCTTCATTGCAAGATCCTTTGTCTAGTTGCGATTGAAGTTCGTGATCACTTTTCTCGAACAGACTAGGAGCTCATTGACCTTCCTCTGTATTTCTTCTTTTCCCCGATATGAATCTCCATCCACTCCTTAGGAATCCAACTTCTATTTCAGTTTCTATACTTCCTAGGAAAATCTCATCTCATCCTGTCCCATTTTCTTGATAGGTCATCTGTGACATAGCCTTCTTCCTAGGTTCACGACTTAACTACTTAATTGCAGAATTCCCTTCTCATAAATGAGCATATTGATCCATGGAATGATAGATAACAAATATCTTCTTCGGATTCCTTGGAAACAATTTATTTCAACATCACTATATGAGTTTATAGTCTCTACTACAAACTCAGTAATATACCCTTGCAAAATACTGTCAACCCAAAAGTCAACAACTCTAGAGATGGTGTTACTTACACTGGTTATCTCGCAAACCAACTGATCATTCCATTCAACCGATTCTCTTCTCTAGACATTTGTCTGTCGATTTTCCAATCTTGACAACCACTCATGCAATACAATGGTTAAATTTGCAAAGAAGATCTCGTGAATGTCAGAATATATGTACTCGCTCACCCAGTTTTCTGCGCCCAACCGTGATCCTGCACTCTCTTCTTACACAAAGTCTAGCGTCTTAGACTCCAATCAGTACTCTATTTCCTTATTTGTTGGATTCCACAACATTTTTGTCAACTTAAATGATTATGGGTCCCAGCAACAGAACCATTTGTTAGCCTCTATCTCCTTACTTACGTGACCCAAGGTTCAATATCAACACAATACCGACAAGACACCAAAAGACATCGTCTTGACAAAGCAAGCTCATTCGCCAATGCTCGCAAGGAAGTAGAAGTATCACCCAAGATATCTTAATGTGTAACTGCTAGAACCATATTTTCACAGTTGGAGAGGGATTATAGTCTCTTGGCACGCGACCAAGGTGTTCGACAGAGATGGAAGGATGGATTATATTGTTGTGTGACTTGTTATATTTTTATCATTTAATCAATATGATCTAGGATCTTATCTGAGAGAATAAGATGCACAACAATAATCACAGGAGACAATAGACACAAATATTTTTCCTCAGGGAAACCATAAAGGAGAAAACCCTGCAACTTCCTCAGAGATAGAATGAGCACCAATAGAAAAAGTAAAACCCAAAAAAACAAAGATGATCTCCGACAGTTGTCCTCTCTCTCACTTATGCAAGCTCCTTCTCCCTCACTCATGCACTACAATTGAGTGAGTGTGTGTTCCAAATAGAGAGTCTCACTCTCTATTTATACTTGTTTTCCACTTGAAAATTACTCTCTAGGGCCGACCTCACTAGGAGAGTCTAATAACCCTAATACAACTCAATTGTGGGGACTATTTACATGACTTAAAATAGAGGGTTAAACTCAATGAATTTACATGAATTTATTATATTAATGACTCTCCCGATCAGAGGAACAAACATCTCCATCGGGGTACAATGAAATACAATATAAAAATACACAAGTGAATCAATTCCGAAGTTACAAATACATCAACACTCCCTCTTAACTAGGAAGGTATTCTCTTGATGCATATTCTTTACTGGATCATCATGAAAACTGTATCATCATCAAAGATGGATCATAATCAAAGTTGGATCATCATCATCATCACTGCTCCCGCTATCTCTAGCAAATGGTGTTATCTCTCAATTCTACTCATCATAGGAATTTCTACAGAGCCATCCCTTTTTCATGTTGTATGAAGGCCTATCCTCCATGTAGGTATTCATGTTTAGTACATATATTTGACCATGGGAGGCCCAGCCTACCACCATGTCGAAAAGGCTCAGTACTTACATCTGACGATGGGAGGCCTAGCTTGCCACCATGTCAGAAAGGATCAGCACTTATATCTGACCATGGGAGGCCCAACTTGCCACCATGTCATAAAGGCTCATCACTTACATCTAACCATGGTACGCCCAGCCTGCCACCGTGTTAGAAAGGCTCACCACTTACATCTGACCATGGGAGGAGCAACCTGCCACCATGCCGAAAAGGCTCAGCACTTACATTTGACCATGGGAGGTCCAGCCTGCCACCATGTTGGAAAGGCTCAAAACATACATCTGACCATGGGAGTCCCATCCTGCTACCATGTCAAAAATGCTCAGCACTTACATCCAACCATGGGAGGCCTAGCCTGCCACCATGTCGAAAAGGATTTGCACTTACATATGACTATGGGAGGCCCCACCTACCACCATGTCAGAAATGCTCTGCACTTACATCCCACCATGGGAGGCCTCACCTACCACCATGTTAGAAAGGCTCACAGACTCATCACTTCCCCTTGGAAGGAACCTCAATCTAGGGAACACCAATATTCTCCTTGAAGTACTAAAACTTCACTCTGGCTAATGGCTTGGTTAACACATCAGCTATCTTCTCATCTATCACAACATATTGGAGGTCACTGCTCCTCTCTACATCATATCCCTAATTTAGTGATATCTGATCTTGATATGCTTAGACTTGTCATGGAATGACGGGTTCTACGACAACTTCACACAACTCTAGGTGTCACAATATATACAAGTAGCATCCAACTAGAGATCAAACAGATCAAATAATAGCTTCCTCAACCACACTGCCTCACAACTAGCTGAACAAGCTGCAACATACTCTGCTTCAGCTGTACTCAGTGTTACACCTGATCCTGCACGACTACTTCCTGTTAAACCAAGAGATCACACCTGATCCCATATTGAAGCATCACCCTGAAGTACTCTTCCTATAAATGGCACTTCCTACCCAATCCATGTCCACATAACCCTCTAGGTTAATCTTTTGATTCACGTCATAGTTGATCCCACAATCAACTGTACCCTTCAAGTACCTTAGAATATGATTTGTAGCAATCAGGTGAACATGTCTTGGATCCATTAGGAATTGGCTCAATGTGTTCACAACAAAGAAAATATATGGTCTTGTATTCATCAGGTACATCAATGACCCAATCATCTGATGATAAATAATAGCATCAACTGACTCTAATGAAGCATCACTCAATAGCTTCAGGATCGATTCCATAGGTGTGGTCATGGCCTTGGAGTCCATCATCCCGAACCTCTTCAGGATCTCTACTGCATACCTCCCTTGTCCAAGGGAGATTCCATCCGCATTCTACCACACCTCCATGCTTAGAAAGTAGTGCATCATACCCAAGTCTTTCATCCCAAACTCGGTAGCAAGCTTCCTCTTTGTGTCAACAATAAACCCATCCTCACCTGTCACAAACAGGTCATCTACATACAGTAGGAGTATCATTGGGTTTCCTTCCTCAACCTTGTAGTAAAGGTTGGAATCCACTTTACTCTTGGTAAATCCCAAGCTAGTCAGGAAGCTACCAATCCTTCTGTACCATTTCTTGTGTGCCTATTTCAAACCATATAGGTCCTTATTCAATTTTCACACATGAGTCTCCATGTCATGTGTCTCAAATCCAAGTGGCTACTCCACATACACTTCCTCTTCCACTACACCATTCAAGAACGCGATCTTGACAATAATCTAGTGTATCTTTCATTTCATCACTGTAGCCAGAGAAAGTACTGATCTGATGGAAGTATATATGGCTACAAGTGCAAAAGTTTCTTCATAATCTATCCCTTCCTTCTGGGAGAAGCCACATGCCACAAATATTGCTTTATATTTCTCTATGCTACCATCTGTAGCATGCTTGGTCTTGTAGATCCACTTGGAAGTCACAATAGACTTCCCTTTTAGTATTGGGACCACATCCCAGACATCATTCTTCATGGTTGATTGACACTCCTCAATCATAGCATCCTTCCATTCTTTATTTTATGTTTCTTCTTCATAGTTGGAAGGTTATTTATCAATGATGTCACACAATAGGGCTACATAACTGGAGTAGGACCTAGTTCTCTTCCTTTCTCTGTGCATTTCTTCTGGATCCCCATATATTTCTACACCTTGGATAGCCTCTTGTACCCATGCTGGTTTCTTCTTGTAAGGATTCTCATCTTGGGGTGGATCTACAGGTTCCTATGGTTCTTCTATTTCTCGATCTTCTTCTAGAGTTTCTTTGTTCATAGTTGTATCTTGGATCCTGGATACTTTTGTTTCTTCAATTTCTATAATAGGTCTTTTTTTGGATTTGTTGTAAGCTGAGTCTTCATCAAATGTCACATCCACGCTGATGTCGATATTCTTGAATCCTGGGAAATATATTCTATAAGCCTTCAAGATTTCACTATATCCCACAAATATACCCTTCTTTCCTGAAGGATCTAACTTCGTCATCTTTTCTTTCAGAATGTGTATGTACACTGGACAACCAAATATTCTAAGATGACTGACTTTTGGTTTCTTGCAGTAGATTAATTATTTTGGTGTCTTGTTCTCAAGTAATATATGCAGAGTACGGTTCTGTACATACACAACTATCCTAGAAGCTTCTTCCCATAGATGCATAGGGAGATCTTGATCATGAAGAAATGCCTTTGCTGCTTACATAATCATTCTATTCTTCCTTTCTACAACCCCATTCTATTGTGGATTATATGGAGTAGTCAAATCCATATTAATCCCTGACTCTCTGCATAATTCCTTGAATTCATATGATGTGAATTCTTTTCCATTGTCTAGTCGAAAGGTCTTGATTTTCTTCTTTGTGTGGTTCTCGATCAAGGATTTGAACTCCTTGAACTTACTGAAAACTTCATCCTTTCTTTTCAAGAAATATATCCATGCCTTCCTAGAAAAATAATCAATGAAAGAAACATAATACACATACCCACTTAATGAGCTGGATGACATTGGACTGCATACATCGGAGTGAATGATTTCCAAGATTCCTTTGTTTTTTCCTTTCGCACATCCTTTGCAAACACATTCATGCTTTTCCTGTATTTCTAGAAGATCTTCAACAGCTTTTCTTGCAAGTGGTAGTGCCCTATAGTGCACATGTGCAAGCCTTCTATGCCAAAGTTCACTTGGCTCTACTGATTCATGGACCAAAGCTTGTTCTGGTTGGCCCTTTAATTTGTTTAAGCCTCCCTCTTGCTCTCCAATCACTACTGCATCATCTATAGTCTTTCCCTTTGTCCACATAATGAATTGGCCATATACAAATGCAACCCTCATGCCTTTTGCATCTAATGCAGATATGGAGAGGAGATTCTTCTTTAGTCTTGGTACAAACAAGACATCCTTCATCTTCATAGACTTTCCAAAATCTAGCTTATAAGAGGATTCACCACTACCTTTTATGGGATACTGGTAGTCATCCCCAAGTTTCCCTTTGTGGGGAGACCCATGTTTGGATAGTTTCACAAAATATTCTTTAAATCCCATCATATTCCTAGAAGCCTCGCTATATATGATCCAATAATTGCTTCCATGTGAAACAACTCTCGTGATGGAAGAAATCAAAACATACTCTTCATCACTTGAAGAATCTTCACTTTCTTCTTTGACTTTCTTTCTGGAAGGTTCATCATCCTCTGTAGTGTGAGCATGATGTCTTATTTTGTTGTATTTCTTCTTGTGAGAGCCACCTTTATTTCTAGGACAATCTTTGGTGAAGTATCCTTTCTCATCACATGTATAGCATCTGAATTTTGATAGATCTCTACTAGATCTTCTAGGGTTATCTTTCTAGTGAGAATGCTTACCATTGGTATAATGGTAGTCCCTTCTGATTTTCTTGGTGTGTACTATGATATCTTGTCTTCATTTCTCATATTTTCTTCTCGAGCTACTATCCAAGCTTCTTCTTGTGAGAATTCCTCCCACAATCTACTGAAAGTGATTAGCTTTCTTCTAGCACAAATCCCTTGAATGAAGGAGTCTCGTGACCTAGGGAGATGATTCAAGGTGGTCATCACAATTTCTTCATTCTCTACTTCTTATTCTACTGCTTCAAGTTGTTCTTTGATTCAAGAGACCCTTGTAAATTATGAATGTATGGTCTGTGCATTATGAATCTTCACATTATTCAACTGATTTCTCAAAGTCATCTTCCGATTTATATTCTTCCCTTCAAATAGCTTGGTCAAAGAATCAAACATCTCTTTAGGTGTCTTTAGGGAAGAAATTTGTGGTATAAGGTGATCCTTGATAGAATCAGCAATAATCCTCTTGGCCTTGACCAAGTTCTTCTTGTGTAAGGCTTTAGCCTCATCTCCCTCTTAAACTGGAACCTCTCCACTTATGTAGGTGTCTAATTCATTTTCTTCAAGAACCAACGAGATCCTATACTTCCATGCTCAGAATTTTTCAACTCCTTCAATATTTTAATCAAACTTGGTGTGATGAGACATATTTAATGAGGACCTCAAATGGAAATTCAAAAGATTTATATCTTACCAATTTGAGATGCCGGAACTGGATTTGGAGCTGATCTTTTGCAGTGTTGATTTTCTAGTCTAGGGTCAAATTAGGGCTTGACTTTCTCGAAGTTATACCCAAACAAAAAATTCGATCTTGGTCTCTAAATTTTTATTTTGAGGAGGAGAGCAATCCCATGCTGGGCTCACTCAAAAATTCCTCTTATGTGAAAAGCCCTAATTTCTTGCAACAGTGACAGGTCAAAAACTAAAAATGCTCGGAATCAGATTTTGCTTCGACAGGAAGACGTGCCCTTCAATGGAGAGTTAACCTAGCCTCCTTTTGCTGATGATCTATGGAGAGAGACCCAAAAAATTAGAATACCTAGCTTCTGTAGCTGCATAATGTCTTCTTCTCAGGTTAGCTCTGATACCATGTTATATTTTTATCATTTAGTCATTATGATCTAGGATCTTATCTGAGAGAATAACATGCACAACAATAATTACAAGAGACAAGAGACACAGAGATTTTTCCTCGGGGAAACCATAAAGGAGAAACCCCGCAACTTCCTCAGAGATAGAATGAGCACCAATAGCAAAAGTAAAACCCAAAAACACAAAGATAATCTCCGATAACTGTTCTCTCTCTCACTTGTGTGAGCTCCTTCTCCCTCACTCATGTGCTACAGTTGAGTGAGTGCGTGTTCCAAATAGAGAGTCTCACTCTCTATTTATACATGTTTTCCACTTGACAATTACTCTCCAGAGCCGACCTCACTAGGAGAGTCTAATAACCCTAATACAACTCAATTGTGGGGACTATTTCCCCGACTTACAACGGAGGGTTAAACTCAATGACTTTATTATATTAATGACTCTCTTGATCAAAGGAAAAAGCATCTTCGTCGGGGTACAATGAAATACAATATAAAATATACAAGTGAATACATTTCAAAGTTACAAATACATCAGCACGACTGAGGTGCAACTATGTGCCACAATCTACACGCGACACAACCTTGTCCTTAACCACTTAACAACTGGCGCAACCATGTGGCATAGTTGATTCCTCAAAAATAATGAACAATGTGTGACTTATATTATAACTTAGCATATTTAACCAGGAAATTATACACAACATGTTGGCAATGCTTTAACATTCAAACATTCATTCACTGATTAGTAATATTGCGACATGAATTCAACAATAACCATAAATTATGCAAAGTAAGTAAACATTCACATAATCATTTCAATCATTCAACAACATCCATCCATTCGACATAGGAGATTAATGTGGAAACCCATCTGGCATAAGAAATATATGTAGCACCATGCTGTCTGTGACTCGCAGATTGTTCTTAAGATATGTCTTTATGACTCAATCTTCTTTCTATCATACTCTCTGGGTCATTCTTCTATCTACTCCTACTAATCCTCACACAGCTTGGATCAACTCTTCTATTTAACTATCTACGCACTTAGCTGCAGATTCCTTCTACTACTAGCAGTCTGCACACTCATCTGCAAGATCCGCAACTCAACAACCTTGAACTTCTACTAGACTCATCTTCTGAGTCAAAAACATTTCTACCTATAACTGCGTCTAACTTACTGAAACCATATACAGAGCGAGTTCCTCCTACTTATAGTATTTACAAGACCATGCTAAGTCGACTGAGTACTAATCAGTTATTAGAGATGGAAGTAGCTACAAAATATATTCAATTACATTGATGACAGGCCAAACTAGTCGCAAAATTCCTTCATGACATTAACCACAGCCATAACTAGCCTCAGAAACGTCTTTCATCCTTCTGTACTGGTCATAACTAGCCGCAAAACTGTCCTTGGTCTTTATCTAGTTCGTCCTTTTGTAGTCTTCCTTGACTTTCACCTACTCCAATTTAACTCTTCTACCTGCCTCTTCCACTGACTCGGATCTTCCTTCCCCTTCATAGCTATCCTTGTTGCATATTCCTCTGCCCTGCACTCACGCTTCTTCCTTTACCTATTTTTCTCTCATTGCACGCCCTCTTTTTCTCTTTCTCTTACATGGCAGATTCTTCCTTATGCACTTTTCCTGGTCCAATAGTAAGCAAGCATCATTCATCTTTCTCCGGTCGACATAAATTCTTACTTCTCCTGAGGTATTTTTTTCTTGGAATACTATTGGGCTAATCCATTATGATTCCTTGATAGGTTCTATAACCTCTTCCTGTAGCATTCGGTCCAATTCAGCCTTGAACTTTTCTTTATATTGTGGATTTAATTGGTATGGTCGTTGCTTGACCGGTTTTGCGTCAGTCCTCAAAGGTATTTTCATTTCTCTAATATCTATGGCTATTCCCTTCATTTCTTAAAATCTCCTATGGAATAGATCCTGAAACTCATGCAATAAATCAATGACCTTTCCTACATTCTCTTCATCTGAATAATCTCCAATATTGTTGAACTTTGGATTTTCAGGAGAACTAATATTGACTTTATTGACTTTGATTGGATTCAAGAATTGGTCACTAAAAATACCAAATCCCTTCACTGCATGCATACCTTCCGAATCAGGTATGTTTATGCCAAGCAGTCATCATCATATGGTTCTCCCATCATATTGTAGCACTCCATCCAATGGTGGATTGTTGTGCTGCATTGATGGAATTTTGTCATTGCATCAGGGATTTATTCAAATATATTCTCTTTCATTACTTTAAGTTCATCATTGATTATTGGGTTATCATTTACGAACTCGAATGTATGTGTGAAATAAATGGCTATCTCTTCCCACTCAAGAGTTTCCTGTCACAGTTGAACAGATGTATACCAATTCCTTGGTATCATGTCCAATGTATGTATGAATTAATGAACCCATTCTTATCGCGGATATTCCTTCCATGTCATGCGACAATACTCAATATGTTCGACATGATTTGTTAATCATGTATACTCATGACTAGTAGAACTGATATGTTCTCCAAATTTGATCTCCAACAATATTCTACATTGTGACCATAAGGAGATAGATTGTTTATGTGTACCCCACCATCTAGTAGGCGTAGCTTTCAACACAAATTCCAAGGCGGACAATTGTTGTGATTCTATAACTTTTGCTTCAAATTATATAAAAAGGGACATAAGGTGAGTAAATACTTCATATGTAGGGATATCGCTTTCCTTAGCTCCTGCCCGTCACACAGATCTTGTAATTCTTGCACATATTCTCATGGAAACTTCATGCAATCGATTCTAGCAATTTTCTAATGCTTCACTTGAATCAGATGTACATTAGATAACACTATGCCAAATTAGCTTTCCATCAGTTGTTGGTTTTATATAGTCATTTTTTGAAGACACAATGTTATATGTGATCCAAGTAATCACCTTGTACTTCACTATTAACTAGCTCGATATATCTTTGTCCTTCAAGCGGATCAATTGGCACGACCACCCTTGTCTCTGATTCTTCAAACGATGGGATTTTTCTCTTAAAATTGATGATGTTCTGATTATCTATTACCTAGTCAATCCCTAAAAGTGCAGCATATGGGTTTTTATCATCAACGATGTCTATCACTTAAAAGTATGCATATGTTCTCAGACCTTCTACCTCAAGAGGTACTTGAGTCAGTTGACCAATGGGTAGAACATCAACTGATTTTCTAGTCTTAGTTGAATGGGAGATCAATCCAGTCATGGATTTTTCATGTTTTCCCATGTATTTCTTGTGACTATATTGATATCAGAGCCTATATTTAATATGATATAATCCATATCATAGTCTCCTATATGTGTAGTCATTCGCATCTCATGACTAGTTTTTAATCTTTTCCTGACATGGTTAACTCTTCGTTCGGGTCACAAATATTCTGGAGTTTCTTCTATGAGTGCTGTCAATTCTGCAACAACATATTTATCATGGATTATCACTAAGCAAATTTTGAAAAATTGTTTGAGATTACTAACCTTTCTCATCGGTTTCTTCCAAAGTATTTGATCGAACCTTTTTGGCATCTCTCTTACTTGTCACAATATTAACGCTTGATTTATGTCGATAAATTTTGGTCAGACATCTAAGAATACTTCCTTCTCTTATGAATGTCGATCGGTAATTTCTTTTGTGTCGTTGGTCTCACCTGTGGTTGCCATTTTTCATGCTTTCCCATGTCTTCCTTGTCAAGATATTGACATCGGAACCTAGATATAATATGATATAATCCATATCATAGTATCCTATCTACGTAGTCATTCGCAGCTCACGACTATTTTTTAATATTTTCCTGACATGGTTAAATCTTTGTTCTGGTCGCAAATATTTTGGAGTTTCTTCTATGAGCATTGTCAATTCTGCAACAACATCTTTATCATGGATTAGTAATAAGAAACTTTTGAAAATTTGTTTGAGCTTACTAACCTTTCTTATCGGTTTCTTCCAAAGTATTTGATCGAAACTTTTTGGCATCTCTCTTACTTGTCCAGATATCAACGCTTGATTTATGTCGATAAATTCTAGTCAAACGTCTAAGAATAATTCCTTCTCTTATGAACGTCGAACAACAATTTATTTTGAGTCGCTGGTCTCACCTGCGGTTGTTCATTTTGTGCGCCCTGGTCTGCTCCAGTCACAACACCTCCCCTTGTGATGACAATAATGTTTGCTTCCCTTGGCCCGACATAAATCATCTGGATGTTCTGGTTGGGGTTCAAATTGGGATTTTGCGCATGGTTGGTATCTCCCATAGTTCGATCCCGCCACTTCACAATCAATTGTGGGAATTGTTCAACAATATGATCACATGATTTACAATACAAACATGTCTTTGCGGAATTTTCACAATCTCAAGAAATGTGTCTTGGTTGTCCATAATTATAGCATACGACTTGGCCTCTTCCTCAACCAAATCCTCCTCCTTGTTTTTGTTGTTGTCATTGGCCCCAAAAAATTTCCACCCCCCTTAGGTTGAGGGTAGTGTTGCTGCGGCGAATATAGATTTTGTTGATACTATGGCTAAGGATATTGCGGTTGTTGAATTTTTTCTAGTGGATATTGATCAGGATATTATTTAACTTGTGCTCATTCAACTTGCATATTCTCATCATTTTTCATCAAGTAGGTATCTACCGTCTTCTCTTTCAGTAGCTGGAATGCTCTATAATATTTCTTATTGTGTCCTACAAATTTACAAAATTTACAATACAAACTAGCGGGTGTACTTACAATCTTTTGCAAATACAAACATTCTTCCAATCGATGGCATATATTCTAGCATATTCTACACCAAGTCATCCCTTGAATGTTTATCGGGTTCAACGCTCCTTCTACGACATAGTTCGTGAGTGTCGAAGAATTATCTTTATGGTGTCCTTATGTTCTACATATTTTACACCATAGATATTCTTGAACCTGTTTTCCTTTCTTGATTTCTTAAAGTTGTAGTGTAAGTTTAGCGAGTTGTGACTGAATTTGTATCATTCCTGCATCGGTTTCTTTAATCGATGAGGATTCTAACATCATTTCTATTTCTAGATATTTTTTCTGTGACACAATATTTTGTTGCATCAATGGAACCCGGATGTGAGACAACAATGCAGAAATGTACCATCCTTATGTTGTACGCCTGACATCTGGAAGCTTACTTTGGTCGTTAATGTCTTAAATCTATGGTCAAAGTCCCAAAAAGACTATGTATGTAACTTATTGATTTCTTTAATCTTTGTAATGCATTGCGATTTAGAATTTGGCTTTCTGAACTCTTCTATCATTCCTACTCGAATCTGATCGAGGATTTTCTACACAACACCTATTAACATTATAGAAAAAAAATTCATGTATCATTCTAGATCATGACCTCACACAGTCATGACCATCTCTTCTTTCTTTATGTCTTCATTTTGGATCTGTCGCACAATCTAGACAGCTTCATAGAGAAACCAATGTTGCTCTATGTCTTCCAACGCATTTCCATTAAATATTGGCAAATTAATGTAGGTTCCAACCATTATGTTAACTGCTGGATTGCTTGGGAAAAAATTTTGGCTAGAAAAAATCCCTTGTCCAATATTCACAACATTAGTACTATTTGTATTTACAAACCCACTTGGAGACGAGTTTCTAGATCTTACTTATGACGATGTGCAGGGGGTTGTAGAGGTATCGTACTCGTGCTCTGGTTCTGGGGATTTTGTTGATTCTTCTTATTCTTCTTCTCCTTTAGATATTAGCTGATATTCTTCTTCTTTGTCGCAATATATTTTGTCCCCATGTGATGCAATATCGTATTCTTATCCTCTAGTTGTACTACTACTTCCTCTTCCTGTGACAATATTTATTCTCTTTACCGACCGAAATTTTCTTCCACTTCTCAAATATCCATCCTCTAGTTTAGTTCTGCAATATCTAAGGAACATCTCAACTTAATTTGTGCCATTTTCACATAGTTCTTCTGTGACATATCCACCATTATGCACATAGTTCTCAACTATCATAGTCGAAGGATTCATTTTTCACATACGAGCATCTTTATCCAAGTCATTAAAGATGATAGATATGTTCCTTGTGGTCCTTGGAAAATCCTCCTTCCAGCCTCATTGTATGAGGTTATTGTGTCGACAACAAACTCAGTAATGTATCCCTCCAAAATACTATCTATCTAGAACTCAACGTACATCGACACAGGGTTGCTATCACTTTTCAGCCATTGAACCAACTGAGGATTCCACTCCATCAGTTCTCCTCCTTGAAAATTACTTTGATGGGTTTCCAACTTCGATAACCACTCATACAAAACAATAGGAAATTTGGAAAATAAAATCGCATGAATATCTACGTAAAGATACCGTAACAACCACACTATTGGATTCAACCAAGATCCTTTACTCTCTTCTTGCACAAACTCTAATGCATTGAAATATACCTAGTCTTGTATTTCATCCTCTGTTGGATGCCACAACATATCCCTCACCAAAATGATTCACGGTCCCGACAACGGAACCATTTGTTGGTGTTTCCTTCTCTTGGATCCAGGTTTAGCCCCTCCTTTGCATGCAACAAATTCCAATATATCAGCTCGACAGAGCGAGGCTCAGTCAGTAGCACCTGCGACACATATGCAGTCTCACTCAAGATATATTTCTATGGGTAACTGTCAAAATGAGGTTTCCATAGTTGGGTGTGGGATTTCTCATCCCTTGTGTTGCAGTTGCAATAATTTCCCAAATTGTTTTAAAATTTTGGCCCCTCCTTTTATTTTTATCTAGCCTAGGATTGTTTGGTTTCCTAAAATTTGTCTTTCCTCTAGTATAAACTTCGATCTTTTGAAGTCAGAAGTAGGGTCAACTATTTTTCCTTCGTTTCAGAATTTGAAGGATCTAACACTGCCATTTTTCTCGCCAATGCATAGAGACTGTGGAGTTTTTTTTATTGTTCAGAGCTTAACGACTGGTTTTTGATGATTTTTTATCGCTGTCGGGAGTTTGTTGAACATGGATTCGAGGCATTAGTCCTCTATGCCATCGATGTTTTGAAAGGGAAATGACAAATGTCCCAATGGACAATTCTTTTTCTCGTCAATCCGTGGTCTTTATCACCTTATGGTTTTATTGTTTAAACCTTTTGACTGTCAATGATTTGATTTCATTTTATCACTATCGGAACGATTTTTGACAATGGTTGGAGGTTTAGTCCTCTATGCCATCGTCGTTTCGGAAGCCAAACAGTGAACGTCCCGATGGATAGTCATGTTCCTCGTTGACCCATGCTTTTATCCTTTTTTATTTTTTAAACCTCCGATGACTTATGTTTTATCGCTATTAGAGCGAGTTTCGAGATTGGATCGAAGGGCTTGTCCTTTGTAGCGCCAACACTGCAGAAACATTGAAGTTTGAGTCACTGACCCGTAGTGCTTAGAGCTTTCGACAATGGACAGGCTTTATGTTATCACATGACCTGTAGTCTATCTGTAGCCCACTGTTGCGGTTGTTAATAGGAATATTCTCCCGACGTCTAGTACTTTCGACCGTCGATAAGGTTTTTTCATGCCTATTCTTTTATCGAAGGTTTATATATTGGGGCGGGGTATTATTTTATCCTTATCCTTGTGGAAAATCGCATCTACTCTAGTCCTTGTTGATTAAGCTGTACTACCGTTGCTCAGCTATCTGGATTTCATTCGTTGGTGTGCTACCACGGAGGTTTCAGGTCATCCCGTCGACTACACTGCATTTTTTACTAGGTAGGAAGTCCACAACCCTGTTGTTTGACGTTTATTGGTTGATTGAAGCCGTGGTTTCCTGAGTAGGTTTTTCCCACTTAGATTTTTGCGTGAGTTTGCCCGCTTAAAGCTAATTTTCTTCGCTTTAATACTTGCATAAAATTTTAAAAGTCTATGTTTTCAACTGTTACAGTTTTCTGTGAGTCCGCATGATTGAGCCATTATGTATACTTTCCCCCTATCTAAAAGATTGGGTGGTCGGTGCAGACAAATGTTAAGCTATCTGCACCACCTATTTTGGGGTTGTTTATGGCCGTCCTAAGGGGGGTTTTCAATTTTCGTATGCGTTTACCCTATTTTCGTGGGACGACAGAGGTTTTGATTTTTTATCGAGTTGGGGTTTTCCGCGATGAGGATCAGTATAGGGTCTAGCGGTTTGAGGTTTAGCAGTAGCAGCAATGCCATCCATGTTTATTGAGGAGTTAAATTATTTTGAATGTTGTCTAGATTAAATGATGAGTTTTTCTATCAAGGTTGTGTTTTTAGTTGTAGACGATGGACTTAGAGGATTTTAAGACACAACTTGTAGGAGTTTCATTTTCCTTGTCATTTTATTTTTATGCATTAATACTCTGTATAGTTTATTTGTGAGAATGCATATGGAAGAGGTAAATAGGTGGATACAGTTTTTCTTCATTACTAAAACACTTGCTAAAAGTTTAAATGGTCTAAGAACATACTGTGTTTATGACAGGGTGACTGTTGCAAAGAAGATATGTCTAAAAGACAAAAGAAGAAGGCTCCAGTTGTGGAAGGAGAACAAGAGGTTGAAATCATCACCAAGGTTGAATACATATATGAAGATACCAAAGCTACCACCAGGGTTGAACTGGATTATAAATGGGGGGAATATACAGGATGATCGCAAATCAGAATGTGCCTGATGCAGGATTTGAAGAGCTGACTAGGCAAACATCAAGAAATTGGATCTTATGAAAGTAGCCATGAGACCTGAGTTGTTCCCATGCTCAGAGGTGATTGGTTGGATTCTGCCTAAGGCAGATGTAACTACGATGATCTTGGAAAATAATGCTAAACAGGGCTACACTGCATACAACCCTGCTTATGTCTCCATGGCATATCATCTGCCTGCTGCTCAGATTTACCTAACAGAAAGCTGGTTGAAAGAGACAGCTATGGACCTAGTATAAATAGTAAAAGGAATGATGATACCAGGGAAGAACTTTTGAACCAGGCCATCAGGAGAATATGATACATCCACTCTCCAGACTCCTTATAGATTTATTGCGCTAATGCTGAATCAAATTTTTGGGAGAGCTCACAGAAAAAGCTTCAAATCGGGATGGATACAATTTATTTTCTATGTGGCCACTCAAGGAACCATATTCAATTGGGAAAACATAGTGTCCAATAGCCTCTCAGCATGCATATCTTTATCTTTGGGAGGAGTTTCACAAAAGAAATCAGATTTCTACATGAGCTCTATCTTAGTTGACTGTATACTATGTACCCAGTCTTTTTCAGCCTTGAGGTGTAATTGGGATAGGGATAGGACCCCGGTATACATTGCATATAAGTTATTGTGGGCACACAAATACCATGGATACTATAGAGAAATATGTGAACATTTCATCATGCTGTTGTACACTCTAATTTTCCTAACCGAATGTAGCTACATGTCCGAAGAGGCGTTCAAGGTCATTGAGGAATATGGAGATTATTATTTAACTAAGGAATGTATATCAGAATGTATGGTGGCTCTTGGGCACCTTCTCTACTCCCTAAATATGCCATTGATTATGTGCTGCATAAAGATGCAGTTAGGCAGGTATATCTTGATGGTGTGGGGAGTTTCTTGTTTGAGCATAAAAAGGCAGCATTTCCTGTCATACCTTTCTATCTAGGGAGTTATAAGTTCTCAAAGGTAAAACAGACTGCAGAATTTGTGCAGGAGCTGGAGCATTTCCATTTTGGTGAAATGAACTTTCACAAGAATGACTCCCGGAATAAGGTAGCAGAGCACTGCAAGGAGGAAAGCATTCATTTTGAGTATACCAACTTCTGGGACAATGTCAAAACCCCAAATTTTCACAAAAATTTAAAATTTTGAGATAACAACAAATGTTAAATCCTGTGGTTTTTCTAACAGCTAAAGGTTAACAATAAAAGAAACAGTCAAGTAACTAGTTTTACTAAATCTCAATTATGTTAACTCAATAGTTCATTTTCGTAACAAGAATAAAGTTTACTTGCGTATTGTTTTATTTCAGTTTACTGATGAGTCTCTTCATGTCAAGTAGGTGGAATCTAACTTTTGAATCCAAGGCTTACTTAGCAATTGTGCTAATGCAAAATATTACTGGTTCTTACAGGTTTACATGTATGATCGAACGAGTACATTTTAAAAATTCTTAAAGTATCCAACAGTGTTTTATTTGCAATTATAAAGCTTAGTAAATAAGCTGCTAAATTCTAAACAGCTTCCGTGAGGTAAAACCAATTGGCTTCCTTCAGTTTTTCTTGTAATAAAGTTCAGAAGTACGTTGCGACAGTAAGATATGTTTGCAGCTCTAAAATTATAATTTCGGTCGCGAAGTAACTTCTACTTTAGTCTATATAAATTACAATGTTATAATGGTTGATTTGTCAGTATGTAAACAATAATATATTATCTTATCTGTGTAACAACTATTCCACATTTCGCTTCTACGAGATAGCTTACAGCCTGTTAACCTTTTGACAGTATAAGTTCGATTGTGCAAACTAAAACCATAATGCCTTCTCACATGATATTATTGTTTGCCTATACTTTAACTTCATGTCGAACCATGTGGTTCTAATAATTTTGTACTCAAGTAGGATCATTCCTATTCAATTTCTTAATTTTTCTATGATACTTCTCTTGTATTAAATTACTGTCTACAAACAGTTTTTCTGAGATTGATGCTTTCGAAATAGGTCGACTTTCTAGTTATTTTGTTTAATTCTATAACTACTTTACTACCCAAAAGACATGGTGAATCTATACTAATTACCAAGTTGAGTCATAACCAAAATCCATCAAAGTTTTGTCGCTCTGAACTATGTAAAAGAATTTCATAAAAGTGTCCTTACAAAACCCTTTGTCAACTTCTTAGTTTTGCTACCATTTGAGTTATTAGTTCTTATGTGAATTATAAACATTCATACTCTATTTTGTTAATAGACATTCAGTCTATGATTGGTTCAAGGTCATAATGAGTTTATGATTCTACATAAACTACATTATGTCACTTAAAAAATGTTATCACTTGAAAAGTCGTTACTACAAGAAATTAACCATATATAAACTATAATGTTTCTACACAAGAAAGCTATAGGTGTTCGATGGTTAGCTTGAGCTCTTCTATATGATAAAGACTTCTATCCATAGCAAGGTTAAAAAATAGAAAGGGATTACTAACATCCATAATATATTAGTGATGTTCCAATATATAAGTCATATGGTTAATGAATAGAGTGGGTATTATGCATGAACTATTTTGGGCATTAACCTAGTTTTTAAAAGTGAAACTTCCTTGCTAGGTCAACATAATTCACAACGTTGATGTTCTAACCATGACCTAGTATATCATATGATGAGCAGTGTGTTGATTGATAAGCAATAATTTGGTTATGATATAGTTTTAACCCTCATTCCAAATGATTAAATAATTGGATATCGTTTTATACAGGCACTATAGCGAACGATCCATTGCATGGTCTGATTTACGTGACCACGTGGCCTTATCCTGACCAAGCGTGGAAGATATAAATAACACCGTAACCCTAACCCTTATCATTTCTCGTCTGTAGTTTGCGCTGGCCCTTGAGGCTACTCTGCTTGGCTTTCATGGCGGCCGTCGGTCCTCTTTTGCTCTAGTTGTCTTGAGTCTTGGGTTAGTGTTTCCTTTACCTCCGGTGTTTGGTTTTTAAGCCATTCTTAGTGGCTGTGAGTTCTCACTTTGAAAGCTTTGGCCCTTGGCTTGCTGTTTGCTCTGGCTTCCTTTCGCTGTCCTCGTGGCTTACTGTCTACTCCATTTTTCTTTTGTTGTCCTCGTGGCTCGCTGTCTACATGAGATTCAGTATTTATAGAATATTGGGTCTAAAATTTCTAAATCTTGTTGGAGACAGAACATTTACGATACTGTTTGCTGCTTCTTATGACAGGTAAATAATGATTTCAGTGTTCATTTACTTTGCAGCAAGTGTTTTTGTTATTAGAGTAGCATAAAACGAATCTTAAGTTATTTTAAGTTTTGACCTTCGTCTTTTAACTCCTTGCAGGTGCTTGCCACTATATCCTTTCATGGTGGAGGAAGTATGCAGTCAATCTATGAATGTCGTGGCTCGTGGCTTAGTTCGGGTAAGCCCTATGGTCCATGTGTTGGGTTTTGACCCTACTTGTAATAAGGTGGTCATTTGGAATCACCCAAGGTTTGGGGAAACCTTCCTCGACTCACCATAAGTTATGTGGTTTGATTTCTTTACAGGTCATATGTTGGTTTACCCAGTTTCGAACCCTCGCTAGTCGATGGGTAGACTCAGTTTTAACTGAGCAATGTAAATAGTTTTTGATGTTTAGCTTATGGCTTGTTTGAATTAATAGTTCTCTTATAAAGACAGTTTTGTCTTCAAGCTTGTTTTGGTTTATCAGATGTTTAACATTAAGCTCTGCGAAATCATGTTTTTTACCCTTCTCCATTGTAGATGAAGTTTTGTACTCTATTTAAAGTTTATTATTAATGTTTTTGCGACTGATACATATAGTCATAGTTTAGTTATAATTATTGCTCGTGTTTGTTTAGAGTTATGAGCTTGGGTTTATCCTGTGGAAACCCTCATTTTGAAATAAATTATTCTACTTAATTTTTAACAAATTTTAATACTTATTTAGTTGACTATTAATTACTATTACAAGGCATTGTGGAAATTCTAGTTTATAATAATTACACGGTCTATTTGTTTGTCCTTAAAGTACTGTAAGTAATTTATAATAACCTAGTTACTTAATGGTTACATAATCAATAATTTAGTTTATGACTTCAATGTATTGATATTTGTAATTATAATATATATATATATATATATATATATATATATATATATATATAAGGGTTTTAACCCTATCTTTCGTTTTTACAGCTACACCCTGTTTGTAAAGATAAAAGGGACAGTTCTTTTTTTTTATGCATACATTTTATATATGTTATTCATTAATGTATTTCATTTATGTGTAATGAATTTAGTTGGTTCTTTTAATGGTTAAAAAGAACTAATCTTATGGTTTATCCTAGGTTACTAATGTATATATAGAATACAGGTAGATTTTGCTCAGAAATATGAGCTAGGGTTTTTACCCTATTTTACTTTTATAATAAAGATTTCTATACTGTTATTTCGTTAAGTTCGATTACTGTCACAAGAGTTTAAAATTATTTTAATGGCTTGAGGAAATCCAGGTTAGGGTTTAAGGAAATAATCTCTGTTCTTCTTTTTAAAAATTCTTCCAGTTTGTAAAAGAATTTCCTCTGATTTATAAACGTTATTATTTATGTTAATAATAATAATATTTATATTAATAATAATATTATTTGTGTTAATAATAATATTATCTGTGAACACTATATTCTCTTAAGTTTATATTTGCATATATATATTATTAATAAAGACTGAGAACAGTCTATAATAGTTTAGTTTATTCAATAGGATTATTTCTGTAAGATTGGTGAAAGAAATAAGGATTTTCAAACCTGTCATTACTCCTTTGCATGATAATTTGTCTGTAAGAGTGTAAGGAAAGTTCCTTATTAATAATACTTTAAGCATAGGTACTACTGTCTCTTAGTCATTTTAATTATAAGAAAAATAATACTGTGAGAGTTATTAAGTTCTTATTTATTATATTCCTTATCTCAAATTAGCTAATCTTCAGAATTTAATTAGGTTACCAATCCTTACTTAGAGTTCAAATAGTTATAGGTAAAAATAGCTATTATTATTAGGAAAAGATATAAACTAACAGAACCATATTTACATCCTTAATTAACATAAATAAATAAGCATTTAACTGATATTTCTATTCTTTTTCTATTTCAATGTAGATGCATAGTTTGTAAAAGAAAGTACTGTGTAAAAGAATAACTTACATACACGAATACACTGCTATTAGTAAAATAATACGACCCTATTCTTTTTCTAGTATTCTTAGTACACAGTATGGTTTTAATAACAACCCTGCTAAACAAATTAATATTCTCTCTGGAAGCAACTATCTACTGAAAGAAAGATTCTAACACTCTGAAAATATAAGTAACTCTATTCATTTCGGATTCCTATCATATCTTTATCCATTTTAAACACAATACCTATGCTAGAGTATGATCTGGTCTATTCTAGATGGGGAAAAACACAGGTAGGAAATTTTTTTAATCAAAGTACAGATTCAACATTCAAACAACTAAGAGATTTCAAGCTTAACAGTTCGCTACACAACATAAAAATCATTTATTATTTGTTCATACTCGGATATAAACTTTCACACAACAATTAAAAGATTGTAGAACCTGTTTTAAAGCTGGATGACAACAGCGTTGGGAGGCCATTCCTCCCTACCAACTCCTGGAGAGCGCTCAAACAACGACTTCTCAGGACCCCCGAGCCTGTTCTTGGTCTCCTTGGCTGGGACTGGGTGGAACAAACAACAAAATACTAGTCCAATGACTCAGTACCAACTCTGCACTCTGCAGCAAGATCTTTCAGCTGGAAAGCTGCACTAGATCATTTCCTGCAATTTACCCCTCAAACACCTTCCAAAAATTCCCTTCCCATGAATGCCTTGAAGTACAATCACCTGAATGATTCTCCTCCTGGAATGAGCAACCTCAGCTCTCTTAAATGGGATTTTTTATTAAGATTGCCTAGGTCTTTTTGGGTTAGTTGTCATTAATTGAGACACCTGCTCTGATCCCACTTTCTTGGGGGATCATGACCCCAAATGTAGGGAGGTTGCCACCTGCAACATTGGAAGTGTTTGAGGAGGCTGCCACTTGTCTATTTTCTCTCCACCTAGTCTCCTCCACCAACTTGACCAGTAACACTATTTTTAACAGCTCTCCCAAGCTGTTGTCTCCACTTTTATTTATTTAAAATTAAAATATTCAGAATTACATTCAATATCCTTGACTCTGCTGAGTCATCATTCACAACTTAGTATTAAATTTAACATAGTGTCTTGGAATAAAATCAAAATAAGATTATATTATTTTGCAAAATTGGGGCATGTGACAGATAAGGCCGAGGAAACCTTCAGGAGTGCAAAGAACATGCCTACCTTAAAGAAGAGATTTAAACATAAAATCACTACTGTGGGCGGAAAAGGAAAAACTGTACAGAAGACTAAGACAAGTGAAAAGAAGAGGCCAAAAAGAGGGAAGAAGATGCTAGAAGGCTAGCACAAGAGGCGGAGAGTTGGCTGAAGAATGAAGAAGAAGAAAGACAGAGAGTTGTAGAGAAAGCAACAAAGAAGGAAGAGGAGGAGAGAAAAAGGATGGAAGAAGCAGAGATAAAGAAAAGACAAGAAGAAAGTGAAGGTCTGGGATTAATAGGATCTCAAAAGGACCAACAGAATACTGAACAGATGGATACACAGGGGGCACATGATCATACAGATCAAGGGCTTGGACAAGATAATCCTGATCCCTAGGAACCTGCTACAACTTCTGGCAACACTCAAGGGAAAGCTGTGTTTTCTAGAATGAATTTGATCCCTTTCATACAGAAAGAAGGGGAGGAGGTCCCTGATTTCAGCACCATTTTCTATGACAAGGAGAAGAAAAGGATTGTTAAAAGAACCGAGAAAAAGGTTGAAACAGGAGGTCAATCAGGAAAGATGATAACTGATAAAACCGTGGTACATGGAACAGATGTAGACACAATATTGATGGAAAGAGATGGGGTGGAATTAACCTAAGCCACTGAATATAATGTAGATAGACTGATGACGGATCTTGATCAATCAAGAAATAACACAACACAATTAAAAGAAACACTAAAAAAGGAGAGGGATGAAGGTCATAAATTGAAAAGAAAATATGAGGATATGATGGATGAAGTAAGGACTTCAAGATTAGAAGTCCAGACTCTGTAAGCCAATAAGGAGGGTTTAGAAATTTCTGCATGGAAAATGGAAAAAGATGCTCAAAACAACTTAGCATAATTACAAAGGTTACAACTAGAGCATCAAGTGTTGAAATCTGAGAAAGATAACCTCCATGTGTCCTATGAAACTCTGAGTGCAGAAAAGAACCAGCTACAAAGTAGAATTGTTGAGTTAGAGGAAGAGAGGGCCACCACAGAAGAAAGAGAAAAACAATATCAAGTACATGTGGCATCCTTGGAAGAACATAATACTTCATTGAAAGCATCACTGAAGGATGCTATAGAACAGAAGACGGACTTCCAGCCTTTAAAAGAGCATGTTCTAAATTAGAGAAGGAAGATCCACCATTTTCAAATGTGTATTGGGGAAGAAAGATGTAAAATGTTACAAATAAATAGCAGACTAGAAGAGATTTTGGATACTACATCTTATTTTTTGGATAATCTCAAGAGATTCTGGAGATTTTGATGGGAAGAATAGTGTGGATAGAAACAAATGAGGAACCTCCTGCGGAGCTACCAGTTAAAGATCGACATAGTTTAAAGAAGGATTATGATTTATTGGAGTTTGCAATCAATACTACGGAAGAATTCAAGAAAACTGTAAGGAAAGTGAGAGGAGCATGTGTTGAATACTGTAGAAGGGTGCTTGCTACATATAATAGATGCCAAATTTCAGCAGAAAGGAGATTGGATGCAATTCCAGATCATAAAGTGTTTATAGAGAATCTACAGAATATATGTCAGGAAGACGAGCAAGAGATCCAGCAGGTAAAGGATATAGATGAACATATCTTAAAGAATGCAGTCGCACATGCGGTTGTAAGTATACACCTCTTGGAGGATCAGCTGCGCCTCAATCCCACAAGAATAGGAGTAAAGAACCAGGCAACCAAATATGAGATAAATATATGTTTTCTTGAACCCTCCAGATTTGAAGGTATAGCAGCAGAGGCTTAGGCATGGAAAAAGTTCATCAATGATCAAGCGGACCCCTCTTCATAAAGTGTCTAAAATATTTTTGTTTTGAAATGTAATATATTGTATAAATTATGAGCACTTACTACAAGACAAAATTTTGAGATTGAAAGGTTGGGGAATCCCAAAGGTCATTGAGGGGCAGCCCAAAGGTTTTGCTTTTTTGTATAAATATAGTAGAGTTCAGATGTAGGAAGGACTTCTTTCCCAATAAATTTTGAGAGTATATTGTAATAATAACTACTTCCTTTTACAATTGTTAGAATAATCAACCCATAGTATTTACCCACTTAGACATTAATTCATTTATTTTTGTCTTATTTGCCTAGTCCATGAGTCCCACCATGTGCAAGTTGTCAATTGCCTATCCATAGAGGTCAAAATTGCCATTATTGACTCATGTAGCACTTTGGAAAGCCTGAGGAATCAAATCTGCTTTATTCCTGGCCTCCTAGGCGCCCTTCTGCTTTTTCTGCTTTATACCCTGCTTTTCAGTGTTTTAAGGCACATAGGAAAGCAAGACTAGGTGAGGTGAATCAGCTTTGTTTCCTCTTCCTCCTCCACTCTTTCCTCCATGCAAAAGCATGTATGAGCTTCCATTTGACCACTCTTTATCTTGCCTATGCGCCCTTGCTAATTCGTGGGGTCCTTGATATATTTGGGATTAGCTTTTTACACCTATGGGGGATTTGCCTATTTTGGGTAAGCCTGCTTTATGCTAGATTTGGATGCTTCCTTATGCATTCGATTTGCTCATGTATTCTATATATTCAGCAGCCTATGTTATTACAGGGTTGGCTATTGTACACTCAGTTAATATAATTTTGTGTTACAGCTCCATTTTCAGTCTCCATTGTTGATAATTTTGCATGATCAATTGTTAATTGTTGTGGGTGAAATTAATCTACCGCAGGCCTGAATTTCTACAACAATAAATAATTACAAGTTTCTGCTGGAGAAAGTTTGGTGGAATGTTTCAAATGATTTGCTATGGATGAGTTGAATGTGAACTATTTCATTTTTCAGCTTATGTCCATTTACTGTGAGATCATTCTAACTCATTGCATTTATGTTTATGTTATGAATGTCTTATAGTTTATTCTGTGAAATTTCCACTGTGAGTAATGAAGGTTGTCATAAACAATAAGCTATCTTGTTGTTCATATTTTTATTAATGTTCATGTGTTCTGAAATAAGTAATAGTTATCTGTAATTTTTCTTAATACATGCACAGACAATACATTACTAATTTATAATTGATAATTTTTGCTCCCTGGGGACAGGTTAGTTAGTTATAGTTATTTTCTGGTTGTTTGCGATTTAGATGTGAGAGAGGTAAGACGAGAGGTAAAAACCTACGCATCACATTATGACACTCCTCGTTATCTCTATCAATTTGCATTTTTAGATAGGCACTTGCACATCATAACTTAAACAAAAAAAAACTAAAAATATACATGATGTACCGGGCCGTAACCAGTAAAGCATTTTAATTTGTTACTTGACCTACGGTAGCCGGACCGTAAACCAGACGAATTCCCCATACCAAACAATAACGGGCTAGTTGGGAATGCTTATTGGGGAGAATCCCTAACTGTTGTTGCCTGCAATTTTCCAGGCATCAATAGTTTTTATTGCTAGAATGAGGGACACCAGTACGTGGATGGCTGAGGAAGCTCACTTCCTCAAAATCACTCCACCGGTGACAGTTCTGAAAGTAGTTTGTTTCACAAATCCACTCCTGAAGATAAAGAGAAATGGTATCTGTATCCTGTAGATAACGAAGTGGTTGATGATTTAAGAAGAATCACTATGGCATATGCGAAAAAGATTGGAGGATTACCTATCATTTATGTCTTACCTAGAAGAGAGTATTAGAAGAAAGATCACCCTCAATTAGAAGACTTAGTGTTGGTAGAAGATCTTGAAGAACTGGTAGAAGCAGCCTTATAAGAAGTTAAACAACCTTTGAAATAATTGGATCCAAATTCACCTTACTGTTCACTTTTCTAGACCCCTATTCAATCACAAACTCATTCTCCACTCATAATCATGGCTAATATAAATGCAAACCAACCACCTCCACCACCTGCTTGGAGAGCTAGGTCACCTTTAAATTTGACACCTCCCTTGCATGATTTGACTCAAGATTTTGACAAGATGTTACCTAAGTTTGAACCTAGTGAAGGAGTTTTGGTAGATGATCATTTACAGAGTTTTTACTTGGCTATAAAAGGATTACAAGCTGGGGAGCATGAAGATTTAGTGTGTATATTGTTTCCCCACACTCTGAAAGGAAAAGAAGCCTCATGGTATTTTTCACTTCCTATAAATTCAATCACGGATTGGAACACATTTGAGAGAATGTTTAGAAGTAAATATGCAATTCAGAAAACTCATGCAGCCTTAATGAAGGGGTTATGTGCTATAAAGAAAGAAATAAAAGAAAAATTACATGATTTCACTAAAAGATTTGCTTCTTACCTAAACAATTTTAATGCAGTAAATAATTCACCTAAAAATTCTCTGATAGAATACTATACCTCAGCCCTTGGGCCTGATCTAGCCATGTTTTCCAAGAGATCGATGAGACTTACATTAGCAGAGACTTATGAAGAAGCTGAGATGGAAAGCATAGAAAATTATCCTGTACAATCGAAAGAAAAGACTTCTGGAAGCAAGAAACCTTTATTGCTGACTGTTGAGGACTGGAAATTCACAGGCAACAATAGCAAGGGATTCTCCCCAGTCAACGTTCCCAACTAGCCTGTGACTATTTGGTGTAGGGAATATGTCCAGTTTGCGGTTCGGCTACCGTAGGTCAAGTAACAAAAAATAAAGGTTTTACCGGTTGCGGCCCGGTCCACCATATATATTTTTGTATTTTTTAGTTTTAAGTATGACATGCAAATTCCTATTTAAAATGCAGATTGATTGAGAATGCAAGGAGTGTTCACAATGTGATGCGCAGGTTCTTACCTCTCATCTTAGGCTCTCTTGCATCTAAATCACACGCACAACAAGAAATTAAAACTAACTACCTAACCTATCCCTAGGGAGCAAGATTCTCACTTATTAATGAGTAATGTATTTTGTGCATGCATTATAAAAAAGAAATCACAGATAGCCGATACTTCTTTCAAACACATGAACATTTAAAGATATTCAAACAACCAAATAGCCAATTGTCTATGAACAACATTCGTTACTCATAGTGGAAATTTTCATAAAACAAACCAAAGATCATTCATACAAGAACATAGGTTCAAAGAGTTAGAATGATCTCATAGTTAATGGACACAAAGCTGAAAACAAAATAGTTCCTCTTGAACAAATCCATAGCATAAAATTTGAACATTCCACCATGCTTTCTCAAACAGGCAAATTGTAATTATTTATTGCAAAAGGAAATAGTTCTTCTTACAATATGTCTTCCAATATAACTAGGAAAAAGTCCCTTCTCTTGTCTAAATCTTCTATATTTATACAAAAGAACAAAACTGTTGGGCTGCCCACGAATGAATCTTGGGCTCCCCAATCGTTTAATCTCACAATTTTGTCCTTTTGTGAGTGCTCATCATTTAGGCAATACATTACATTTCGGATTTAATATTATGAATACTTCATATAACGGGACCAGCTTAGTAACTGACGGGCCCTTTCCAAGCCTGGGCTTCTGTTGCCACCGATTTTGCCTTGTCTTTTATTTGTCCTTTCTTAGATCCCGTTGATTTTAGAACAAACTCTACTTATCACTTTCCAGCTAAGTTTTCTCAGCTTTATCCTTCAGCTATGTCTCCTCGCAGCAGTAATCTGAAGAATCTTCTGAGTCCGTCTATAGTTAAAACAAAAATTCATCATTAATTAGGACTGCATCTTTTCAAAAAAATTAAACCACACTAACAATAAAACTGATCATCAAAATGAGTCCCTGTATTGCGCTTTCTTCGTGAAAACCTTAGCAAGAAACAGAGACCACCACCACCCACAAAAAGGTTAAAAACTCACAAAATGGCGGGAAAAACCTTATCGGCGGCTTGAACCATTAAAACATTAGCATGATAGTCTTAATCCTAGCCACAACAGTGGGTTTCAGACAGACAATGAGTTCCGCAGAACCACTAAGCCTATCAGGGATCAGAACGACATAACATCGGGAGGTTAGCGTATTACGTAGCCACAATGGTGGAAGATGAAAAGGATACAGGCTTAGCAGTGAATAAACATATCAGCGAGAACCATAAAAAAAACATCGGTGAGTGGAGCAGTTACAATGCCGGACACTTAGTTTACTCGAGAGCCGCAATGGCGGAAGGAAATCAAACTACCACCTTCGATCAAAGTTATAAAACTTTTTGATATGGCGCAGAAAAAACATGAAAACGTTAAGTGCTCGAAAAATCTTAAGGTTGTACAGTAGTCTAAAAGCTTATCTCATCTTCAAAACAATGACTCCATAAAGATAAAAAAAACCACTGACTCAAACCTCAGCCAACCTTCGACAGCGCAAAGCAAGTCAAAATAATAACATCACAGCATTGGCACAGTCAAAGCTATCCATCAGAAAAATCATCGTTTGGCTTCTGCGACGGCGGCCCCATAGGGAAATATGGCTTTTATGCATGGTTAAATGAATTCTGAACAACCGAACTAAAACGTTAAGTTCCAACAGAATTTCGGCCGGGCAGCGACGAATTTTTTTGTTTCACCTCCAAAACAACGACGAAAACAAGAAAAAGACGTCTGATATCAAAGAAGGAAATGCATATCAAAAGGGCAACATTTTAAATCCAATCTTCAAATTCCATAGCTCAAATAGTTTCATATATAAGCAATTTACTGAAAAGCATGAAAACAGTTGACCTTAAAACAATCCAAACTTGTAGCAGAGGGGAAACAAAAACGGAGTTCATGGATCCAAAAAAAATAAAAATTAAGAGGAGGGTCCAAAATTTCAAAAATTTGGGAAAACAGTTGCAGCTACAACAATTGGCGACTACCTAGTGAACCTAGATCTCTGGACAATTTATTTCTTAAGTATCAGACTATTAAAAAATAAAATGAACATGTTGAATTCTTCTGGACGTCTGGATTTCCCAAATGGAAAATATATGTACTTTTAATCATTGATGATAGTCCAATTTAGGAGAATGGAAACCAAGATTTCCAAGTCAAGGTGACTCTTTTGAGGCTAGGAAGATGAGTTTCATTTATTACCTCTTTCTTCAAGTAGCTACCAGCTTGGGCACCACAGTATTATAACATATGGTAAACAAAAATATTCATTTGTTCCTCATTCCCATGCCATTTTGCACTTTTGTGTTTTTGGACTTTGGTCCTTTTCATATGAGTCCTCCTGCATGCCCTTCCTTCTGAATTTTTATTCAGGCTCCTCTATATAGAGTTTCCTTTTGTGTGAGAGATGTATTTAACTTTCAGCTCACGAATGGAGAAGAACTTGGCAATTTGGTACTTATATGGGTCAGTACTTTGTTTCGATACATATTGCTTTCATAGGAGTTTTTTACTCTTATCTACCTTTTGGCATTTAATTCCTGGCATGGGATCATTTATGTATAATATACTGTTTACCCTGCTTCCTTTCCATGGGCCTTTTGCTGTCACCCCCTTGGAAATTTTTAAATGTGAGATGGATGGAGCCTCAAAATAGTATTCCAGACCTTTTGATCCTAGTTTATTTTACAAGGATTAAGTAGGACTTCAATGTGTTCATAGCCATTCAGGAAAACTACTAAACTGGAAGAAATTCTTTCAGATAAAACAATAGTACACAGTCTTACACTAAAGGACTTTAATTACTCTAGAATTCTGATACTCTCCATGCAACCAAAAGTTTGCCTCTTTCTTATTGAAATCAATCAAAATCTAAACTAAAACAAAACATAAATAAAACAAATCAAAATAAACAGCCAAATCAAATTATTTATGTACAATATAAAAGAACAAAACAAAACTCAGGAAAAATAAGGTTTGAGAACTAAACCATTTACTAGTAAGTTCTCTTCCCACCCCTGTAGATCCTGCAATTTATAGGTTGAGGGGCCAAGCTTTTCCGCAATCTGGAAAGGGCCTACCCATAGCTGTTGGAATTTCATGTGTTTTCCTTTTTCATCATGGGGGTGGTCCCATTTGAGAACCAAATCCCCCACCTCGAATTATTTTGTTCCAGCTTTGTGTTTATCAAACCATCTGTTTACTACCTCCTGTTGTTGTTTAAAACGTTCTCTGGCCTTGGATCTAGACTCTTCTACCTTCAATAGATTATGTATCCTCATTTGCAAGACTTCATTATTTGATCCTCCGGATTCTTGAGCTATTATGGAAGAGGGTATCATGATATTGGGGGGTAGAATGGCCTCTTTTCCATAAACAAGGGTATAAAGGGACACGCCTAATGAAGTCTTGCGGGTGACCCTATCAGCCCAAAGGGCACTTGGTAACGCTGAGTGCCAACTCCTCTGATTTTATATCACCGTCTTTTTTAAAATCCTAATCAGATTCTTGTTTGTAGATTCAGCCAAACCATTTCCCTGCGGATAGTAATTAGCAGAGTAATGCAACTTAATTCCTTTCTCATGAGAAAATGCAGTTAACCTAATTGAGGAAAAGTAAGTAGCATTATTGAAAACTAAAGAAATTGGAACTCCAAACCTGGTCGTAATATGATCTTGCAAGAAATCCATGGACGCATCTTCATTTACTTTACGCAACAAAATGGGATCGACCCAACGAGTGAAGTAGTCGGTTGCCGTCAAAATATATTTGTGTTGTAAGGAAGAATTTGGCTTTATTTCTCCAATGATGTCCATCCCCCACTGCTCAAAAGGTTTTGTTATCATAACGGGATTTAATGGTCATACTGCTTTAACTTGTCGTCCACCATACCTTTGGAAAATGTTGCACTTTCTAACATGGGCATGTGCATATTTGAACAGTGTGGGCCAATAGTATCCAGCTCTGAGAATTTTGTGTGCTGTTGTATCTTTGGAGAAATGTCCTCCAGCAGGCCCATCATGTAAGTCTATCATTACTTTCTTCGCATCTTCTTTCTCTAAGCATCTAAGAAGAACTCCATCATAATTTTTTCTGAATAATATTCCTTCAACAATCTGATATGAGGCTAATTTAAGATGCAGTGCTCTTCTTTGCTTAGAATTCCAATGTTCTGGTAACAATCCCAACTAAAGGTAATGCGCAAGATCTCGATACCAGGAGTCCGGGGCTGTGAAAAGAGGACATACATCCACCAAATGTATCTCGGCTCCATCTTCCCTGCCATCTTCTTCATTGTCTTTACTTTCAGTCATCAGTTTGAATAATCCTTGCCCTTTAACTATGGAGGCTGGCTTGAATTCGAGGCCATACTCCTGTAGAGTTGTCACCCAGTTGCCTCTTCTTTCTCCTAACTCCTTTTGTACGAAAAGAGACCTCACAGTTGGGTGTGTAACTATTACCTTTGTCTGGTTCTTAAGTATATATGGCCTGAATTGTTTTACCTCTTTGAACACGGCATGGGCTTGTTTATCCTTCGGCCCCTTGTAGACCAGTGCTCATAAATGATATGGAGAATTCATCTCCCCCATATTCCTTCTAGGTAAGCACAGCTGCTAGTGAATCATCAGATGCGAAAGTGTACAGAATAAAATCTGTCTCAAAATCTGGACTTTTGAGGGAGGGTGTGTGTGCAACAGCTGTCTTTATTTTACTGAATGCATTCTTCTCTATATCAGTCCATTTGAATTGTACACTTTGCTTTACCATTTGCTGCAAAGGTTTGACAATTTGAGCGAAATCTGGCACAAACCTTCGCACGAAATTTATTGTCCCCATAAATGATTGCATGCCCTTTTTATTATGGGGTAAGGGAATTTGTTCGATGGCTTTGATCCTTTCTGGGTCTATGGAAATCCCCTTCTTAGAAACCACGTGACCCAACAACTTACCTTCTGTAATGACAAACATGCACTTCTTGGGGTTTAGCGAGATACCATATTTTCAGCAACGTTCAAAAATCTGCTTTAGATGAAATGCATGTTCCTCTCTTTTCTTTGAGAATATCGTGATGTCATAGAGGTATACTACCACATTGCGGCCAATCAAACCACGAAAAGCTATGTCCATAGCCCTCTGGAAAGTAGCCCCAGCATTTATGAATCCAAAGGGAATCCTTCTGTAAGCAAAAGTTCCCCACTTGGTCCTGAATGTTGTTTTTAGTCTGTCTTCTTCGGCTACTAATACTTGATTGTAGCATGAGAATCCATCTAATAAAGAGAATAGTTCAGAACCTGAAACCATTTGCAATATCTTCTCCGTGGGTGGAACAGGATAATTGTCTTTATCTGAAGCGTGATTTAAGTTTCTAAAATCCACACATAGCCTGATTTCTCTAGATTTCTTCCTTATCGGTACCAGATTTGAAACCCATTCTGAGTGTCTAACCTTAAAGATAATTCTAGCATCCAATAGTTTCTTAACTTCACTCTGGATTAAAGGTTCCAATTTTGGATGCATTTTCCTTAAAGGCTGCTGATAAGGTTTGATTCCAGATCTAATGGGGATAACATGCTGGATAATATTGGTGTCCTATGTCTTCAGATCTTCATGCGTCCATGAAAAAACATCTTTGTATTGCTTGAAAAGAATGATAAACTTATCCCTTTCACCTGGGGAGCAAAATTTTCCCAAATTCATGTATTTAGGCTCCATTTCAGTCCCCAAATTAATCAACTCGAACTGTAGAGACGAGCTATGAGTTTTCACATTTGCTGGTCTTCTAAATTTCTCATTTAAATCAAACATCCGTTCTAGAGTCCTGACTCCCTTAGGAATAAAATTATTGAATTTTAGCTCGGCCTAATGTTCTTCATCATCAATAATCGCCCCTTTGAAGGTCTCATCGTTTGTCAAGCATTCTATAATCTGCTGATCATCATTGAACACTCATAGATTGGTAATCATATTTGGAACTGAAGGCCTGAAAAGCAATTCAATAGAGCACCGATTATTAGAGGGCACAAGCCTCGTAGCTGAGGTGGCAAGCAAGTCAGTTGCTGCATTCTTAAGTCTAGGAATCGATACATTGTTAAATGCATTAAAAGATTTAAGTAAATCCCATACTTCATTTTGATAAGCTTTTAAATGAGGATAAATGCAATGTATTTGATTTCAAATTTGTTTTACAATTATTTCAGAATCTCCAAACACTTTCAGATTTTTTGCCTTTAATTCAATTGCTTTCCTTAATCCTTGAACTAATGCTTCATATTCAGGTGTGTTATTAGTACATTCAAACTCTAACATACATGAAAGAAAATGTTTGTTTTTCTTAGGGTCAATTAGGACACAGTCGGTTCTTGACCCCTCTAAATTTTTAGAACCATCAAAGAAAAGCATCCAAAAATCACTAACCACTAATGTGCGAGAATTGACATCTACATCTATAGCTCAGTATACTATTTTACAATCGATCTCATTAGCCTGTGAAAACCGAAGGAGATCAGGCTGAGCGTTAGATGTACTGTTGGCTTCTTCCGCTTGATAGTTTCCTGGCTCTAGCTCAATAAAGTAATTTTCCAAAACAGAATCCATTGGTTCACTTTTACCATCGAACTGAGTAAAATTATGTTTCATGTGGGGCTCCCTAAAAACTTTAATTTGATTTGGGCTTCCTTTATATGGTAGCCATAGATGTGACCAGTCCAAGGCAAAATATTCATTCAGCTTTGCTGACCAATCTCTGCTCAAAACAAGTCCATAAGCTTCTGGTATGTCAGCCACCACAATATCAATGAATTGGCACACCTTATCATTTGAAGATAAGTGAACGAGAACATCCTCCATTTCCCCAATTACCTTCACATTCGTTCTATCCAACTGAACGACCCTCCAGGTAGATGGTTTAGGTTTTCCATCTATCTTTTTGCAAACCGACAGCGGCATAACGTTGACTGATGCCCCCGAGTCTACTAGGAAGTTATCCACGTTATGGTTGAAAATTTCAAACGTAAGGAGAAAAGGTGGATTCTTTCTTTTAGGCTTACCTCCCATACTCGCTTCACCAATTTCTTCTTCTTGGGGCTGATTGTCAGTGGGCATCCTCTCCTCTGATACTTCAAGTGCTTTCAATAGCTTTTATTTCTGCTGCGACACATTGCACATTTCAAATAATGAGATGTTTGCCCTTATGTTTTTCATATCCTCCACAATGTCATAATCCATCTTATGTTTTGTGAGATTTGATCTAACATTATTTATTTTTTCTTCATTGGGATTAGTAGGCACGTTGACCTATCTAGGACTTTGACTGGTGGTAGTAAATTCCGTAATTTTATTAGTTGTGGAGTTGTTTTGAATTTTCTTGACATTATTTTGAAGTCTTTTGATCTTTGGGAGCATAAGACTGTTTTCCTTAATCAACCCTTGGCTTCTTGTCGTTACATTTGTTTCCAGGATGTCCTTGGGTCTTAGATCCTTTTCTTCATCAGCATCAAACAACAATACATAGTCCCATAAAACCATGGCCTCATCCTCCTGTTTTTCTGTTGGTTTATTGTTGTCTTTCCCTTCTTCATCGTTGTCTTCAGTTAATTTGGAATCCAAGAGCTGATTCATGACCAATGTTATTGAATTTATCCATTGAGGACAATTCTTTTTAGAATGGGGTTGTTGGTGGAAAGTGCAAAAGTTATCCATTCCTATCTCCATTAAGTTCATAGATGCAGGGCTGTGCAGAGGGGGTTGGGATTGATTGTTATCTTCCTTTTTCCTGTAATAAGGTCTATAAAACTTTTGAGCTTCCTTGTCCTTTTCCAAGTATATGATTCTGTTAGAGAGCTTCTGCATCATCTTTTCCATTCCTTCAAAATTCGGTGATTGCTCCTCTTTAGGCTTCGTAAATAACAAAGCTTTCCTCCCAACATTGTTTTCTCCTGACAGTTAAGGGTAATCTTCGATGCTTTCTTTTTCGGCCTCTACTCCCTCTGCTTCTTCATAAGTCTCTACTAGCATAGGTTTGGCCTTCATTTTGGAAAACATGGCCAACTCGGGTCCTAGAGCTGAGGTATAATATTCAATTAGGACTTTATTCAAGGGTTTGTCAGCTTCAGAAAAATTCTTAAGATAGGATGCGAATCTTTGGGTAAAACTATGCACCTTATCTTTTCTTTCTTTCTTTAAAGTGTACAGTCCTTTCATGAGAGTTGCATGAGTTTTTTGGGTTGCATACTTACTTCTAAAAATCCTTTCAAAGGTGTCCCAGTTTGGAATAGAGTTTGCAGGAAAACTGAAATACCATGATGCTGTTGCTCCTTTAAGGGTGTGTGGGAAAATTCTACAAACTACATCCTCATATTCCCTAGCCCTTAATCCTTCTATTTCCAAATAGAAACTTTGCAAATGCTCATCTACTAATATCTTCTCATTTGGATCAAACTTGGGCAGCATTTTTTCAAAAGCTTGAGGTAAGTCATGCAAAGGAGGAGTTAGGCTTAAAGGTGACCTGGATTTCCAGGTAGGTGGTAGATTTGGTGGGTTGGGTGGCTGATTTGCATTTACACCTGCCATGAGTCTGGATGGAGAGTGAGGAGGTGAATGAACAGGAGTATTAACAGGCGAACTGTAAGGTGTGTTTGGGCCTACTTGATTCAAAGGCTACACAACTTCCTGTAAGGTTGTTTCTACAAGTTCTTCCAAATCTCCAACCAACACTGAGTCTTCCAATATAGGATGGTATTTCTTTTTATATTCTCTTCTGGGTAAGTCAGGGATAATCGGTAATCCTCCAATTTTCTTCATGTATGCCCTAGTGTGTCTTCTCAGATCATTAACAACTTCGTTATTAACAGAATACAAGTGCTCTCTACCCTTCTCTTCAGGAATTGGATTGGAAAACAAACTACTTTCTAAACTGTCATCGGTGGAATAATTTCAAGAAAATGGGTTTCCTCGGCCATCCATGCACTGGAGGCCCTCCTTCTAGCGCCAGAAACTGTTGAGGCCTAGAAATTTGCAGGAAACAATAGCAAGGGATTATCCCTAATCAATGTTCCCAACTAGCCCATGACTGTTTGGTATAGGGAATCCACCCGGTTTGTGGTCCAGCTACTGTAGGTCAAGTAACAAAAAATAAAGGTTTTACCAGTTGCGGCCCGGTCCACCATATATATTTTTGTATTTTTTAGTTTTAAGTATGACATGCAATTGCCTATTTAAAATGCAGATTGATCGAGAATGCAAGGAGTGTTCATAATGTGATGCGCAGGTTCTTACCTCTCATCTTAGGCTCTCTTGCATCTAAATCACACGCACAGCAAGAAATTAAAACTAACTACCTAACCTATCCCTAGGGAGCAAGATTGTCACCTATTAATGAGTAATGTATTTTGTGCATGCATTATAAAAAATAAATCACAGATAACCGATACTTCTTTCAAACACATGAACATTTAAAGATATTTGAACAATCAAATAGCCAATTGTCTATGAACAACATTCATTACTCATAGTGGAAATTTTCATAAAACAATCCAGAGATCATTCATACAAGAACATAGGTTCAAATAGTTAGAACGATCTCACAGTTAATGGACACAAAGCTGAAAACAAAATAGTTCCTCTTCAACAAATCCATAGCATAACATTTGAACATTCCACCAAGATTTCTCCAACAGGCAAACTGTAATTATTTATTGCAAAAGAAAATAGTTCTTCTTACAATATGTCTTCCAATCTAACTGGGAAAAAGTCCCTTCTCTTGTCTAAATATTATATATTTATACAAAAGAACAAAACTATTGGGCTGCCCACGAATGACTCTTGGTCTCCCTAACCATTTAATCTCTCAATTTTGTCCTTTTGTGAGTGCTCATGATTTAGGAAATACGTTACATTTCGGATTTAATCTTATGAATACTTCATATAAAGGGACCAAATTAGTAACTGATGGGCCCTTTCCAAGCCTGGGATTCTGTTGCCACCGATTCTACCTTGTCTTTTATTTGTCCTTTCTTAGATCCCGTTGATTTTAGAACAAACTCTGCTTATCACTTTTCAGCCCACTTTTCTCAGCTTTATCCTTCAGCTATATCTCCTCGTAGCAGTAATCTGAAGAATCTTTTGAGTCCGTCTGTAGTTAAAACAAAAATTCATCATTAATTAGGACTGCATCTTTTCAACAAACTTAAACCACACTAACAATAAAACTGATCATCAAAATGAGTCCCTGTACTGTGTTTTCGTCGCGAAAACCTTAACAAGAAACAGAAACCACCATCTCCCACAAAAAGGTTAAAAACTCACAAAATGGCAGGAAAAACCTTATCAGCGGCTTGAACCATTAAAACATCGGCAGGATAGTCTAACTCCTAGCCACAATGACGGGTTTTAGATGGACAACGAGTTCCGCGAAACCGTTAAGCCTATCGGCGTCCGAAAGACTAAACACTAAAGCATCGGGCGAAGACTCCTTGTCGGCGATCAGAATGACATAACGTCGAGAGGTTAGCATATTACACAACCGCAATGGTGGAAGATGAAAAGGTCACGGGCTCCACGGAGAATAAACATATCAGTGAGAACCGTAACAAAAACATCGACGAGTGGAGTAGTTACAATGGCAGACACTTAGTTTACTTGGGAGCCACAATGGCGGAAGGAAATCAGACTACCACCTTTGATCAAAGTTATAAAACTTTTCGATATGGCGCAGAAAAAACGTGAAAACGTTAATGTTAGTTTTTCAACATTTAAGCTAGCATTATGTTAGGATCTTTTCACTGAGAGAATAACAAGCACAGCAATAAAACCTAAGCACATCACAAGAGACAAGAGACACAAAGAGTTTTGATTGGGGAAACCATAAATGGAGAAAACCCCACAACTTCCTCAAAGATAGAATCACCACAAGATGTAAGACCTCAAAACAGTAAGATACACTCCCGACAGCAGTAGTCTTCTAGTCCCAGTATATTTCCTTCTTCACTAGTGCGCCACACTTGAGAGAGTAAGTGATGTGATGTATAAGTGATAAATAGAGAGACTCTCACTCTCTATTTATATTCTTCCGTTCACTTGAAGTGCACTTAATCATGTCGGCCTAACCAACAATTACTTACTTGAGCCTACACCTTAATTAGTGTATAATAACTCAAGTGCCCCGAAACTGTGGGGACTTCCACAATGACTTGACAAGACTTGTTTACATTATTAATCCTCCCGATCGAAACATCGGGGCATGACAACATGACTCAAATACATAATAGAAACATCCTGGAATAAACATCGGGTTACAATACATATAGAAGAATACATTTCGAAGTTACATATACATCAACACTCCCTCTTAACTAGGAAGGTATTCTTTCGACACGATTTTCAGCACTAGTTTTCTTCTCTGTATCAACTGGATCATCTTCGTCTTCAAGTCATCTTCATCTTCAAGTCATCTTCATCTTCAAGTCATTTGGATCTGGATCATCTCTCGATCTGGATCATTATAGAACTGGATCTAGATCATCACTCGATCTGGATCATCATAGAACATCATCACTCGATCTGGATCATCATCACTGGACTGGGTCATCACTCGATCTGGATCTGGATCTGGATCATCTCTCGATTTGGATCATCACTGCTGGATCTGGATCATCACTCGATCTAGATCTCTCGGAGTCATCATAACTGGATCTGGATCATAGCTCGATCTGGATCATCTCTGGTCATCATCATGTGTGTACTATCTCGTCATAGGAAGTTCTACAAAGCCAGCCCTTTTTCATGCTGGTTGTAGGCCTAGCCACCAGGTAGGTCTTCGCCCAGCACTTACATCTGACCTGCTCATCAGAAAGGCACGCCCAGCACTCACATCTGATCATGTAGTAAACTACAATCACATCAGAAAGGCCCTGCACTCACATTCACCAGTATGATAGGACATCACATCAATAACATATTTGAAATGGCTCTGCACTTATATCTGACCTACTCGTCAGAATGGCACATCCATCCAGGTGGCAACACATCCTACCACAGTGATGAATGACTTTCACCCAGGCCAGAGCCCCTCCTACCACAGTGATGAAAGATTTTCACACATTCACCCAGGCCAGAACACATCCTACCACAATGATGAACGACTCTCACCCAGGCCGGAGCCCCTCCTACCACAGTGATGAGAGATTTGTGCACTTACATCTGACCTAGTAGGAACCGAATCCTACACCC
This sequence comes from Pseudotsuga menziesii, assembly GCA_001517045.1. Lineage (NCBI taxonomy): Eukaryota > Viridiplantae > Streptophyta > Pinopsida > Pinales > Pinaceae > Pseudotsuga > Pseudotsuga menziesii. The sequence continues at coordinate 389,332 of LPNX010967955.1, read as the reverse complement.
TTGTCAGAATGGCCCCTAGTCCCTGACTGAGCTACCTGGTAATGGACCAGGCGCCTCCACTCTCCCTGAGAGTGGTAGTTGCCCTTACATCTGTCCTACTCGACAGAATGGCCAGCACTCACATCTGCCATGGAAGGAACTTAATCCTTTAGCCATGAACAGAATGGATCAGCCCTTACATCTGACCTGCTCGTCAGAATGGCTCTCTCAGTCCCTGACTGAGTGTTCCTAGTAACTGACCAGGTGCCTCCATTCCCAGAATGGCAGTCAACACTCATATCTGACATGGAAGGAACCAAATCCTCTCACCATGACAGAATGGATCAGCCCTTACATCTGACCGACTCATCAGAATGGCGTTGGATCTTTAGCACTCATATCTGACATGGAAGGAACTGAATCCTCTCACCATGATAGAATGGCTCAACCCTTACATCTGACCTACTCGTCAGAATGGCTTTGGGACACATCACTTTCCCTTGGAGGGAACCTCGATCTAGAGAACACCAAGTCTCTCTCTGAAGTACTTGAACTTCAGCCTAGCCAGTGGCTTCGTCAATACATCAACTATTTGTTCCTCCGTCACAACATACTGGAGCTTCACTACTCCTCTCTGCACCATATCCCTGATATAGTGATACTTGATCTCGATATGCTTCGACTTGTCATGGAACACTGGATTCTCTGACAACTTCACGCAACTCTGGTTGTCACAATGTATACAAGTAGCATCCAACTGGAGATCAAATATATCAGACAGTAGCTTCCGCAGCTATACTACCTCATAACTAGCTGAACAAGCTACGACATACTCTGCTTCAGCTGTACTCAGTGACACACAGGATTTATTCCTGCTAAACCAAGAGATCACACCTGACCCCATACTGAAGCAACATCTAGAAGTACTCTTCCTGTCGATGGCACTGCCTGCCCGATCTGAATCAACATAACCCTCCAGGTTAATATTTTGATTCGCATCATACTTGAGTCCATAATCAATTGTACCCTTGCATGCTTTGCAACCATTAGGTGAACATGTCTCAATGTGTTCACAGCAAGGCAAGTATCTAGTCTCAGGTACATTAAGGACCCAATCATCTGACGATACATTGTAGCGTCAACCGTCTCTGATGAAGCATCACTTAATAGCTTCATGTTCGATGCCATAGGTGTGTCCATATCTTTGGAGTCCATCATCCCAAACCTCTTTAGGATCTCTACTGCATACTTCCCTTGTCCAAGGAAGATCCCATCTGTACTCTGCCACACCTCCATGCCTAGAACAATAGTGCATCGACACATAACAGGAACATCACTAGTCTTCTGTCTTCAACCTTGAAGCAAAGGTTGGAATCCACTTTACTCTCAGTAAAGACTAGATTCGTCAATAATCTGCCCATCTTGTCGTACCATGTCGAACCTTAGATCTTCTGTAGTCACTCCATCTGTAGCGAAGCATCATACTCCCTCTGTCTTCTGTGCTCTATGCACTGAACACATTCTGTATTGAAGTGACAAGTAGTATCCATCTAGGATCATTGGATACTAAGATCCTCTATCTTGAACTTCTTCAAAAGTTCATCTTGCACCCATCTGTGAGCTTGTCATCCTCTATCAACTTTGTAGCAAAGATTAAGATATTCATCAAGCTCATCATGTATGTATTTAAACTCTTACTGGCTGCAAATGTCTCTTAGTAGTCTAGGCCTTCCTTTCATGAGAAGCCTCATGCTACAAATCTTGCTTTGTATCCCACGATGTTTCCATCCACTACATGATGGAACTATGAAATTCTCTTCAGGTCTCGATAATACGCCCTGACATCATTCTTATTGAACTGGTCTTCCATTTCTTCTTAGTTACTTCTTCATGGCTGGAAGGTTCTGCATCAATGATGTCACTACATTCATCATATTATTCTTTGTCTTGAAATGTCGCCACTTGTTCTTCGGAACAAGTCTTCATTCTTCTTTGCTTGTAGGCGATTATGTATGCGATCTTTCCTACAAGTCAAATGTATTTGTATGGTTAGAACAGTTCATAAGGAATATTTATACTGGCAAGTTCTTATGCATAAATATATGATCATGCAACTACTTTAGCCAATACAACATTCATCCATATCTCACTGAAACTTTCTAGATGCCTTCCATCTCTACCAGGACAACATTGAGATTGTGCACTAATCCAATATGTCAGCAAAGAGGTTTCATTCTAGATAAGTAAAAATGGAGAGTTGTATATCACCATGAGCTACTTACCCATCACATGCATATTAGTAGTATACTATCGTTAATGCAAACATCCTATCATGCATAATACATCAACTGAATATAAACAAATGCATAACAAAATAATATCATGAAATGACAATTGAATACTTATCTTTATTTGTTTCGTGGGTATACTCCTGCTTGAGTCTTCAGCTTCATCGTCTTCTTCATTCATGATAGCATCGTTTCTTATCCAAATGCTAAGGTGGATAAGAAGTTCTTCAAGAGTTGAGATCTTCATATTGAGGGATCTTCTTTGGATGGTAAGAGCTTGATCTTCAGTTGCTCCCATCTTCTCTTCTTGAGCTTCTTCTTCTTGTGAGTTCTCTTTCTAGAGTCTATTGAAAGTAATCACTTCCTTCTGTCACACATTCCTCACATGAATGAATCCTACGATCCTGGGAGGCCATTCAAGGTGGCCATCACCACTTCTGCATTCTTCACTTCTGCTTCAAGTTGTTCTTGATTTGAGAGACTTTTATGACTGCATGGTCTCTGCATTCTAGATCTTCACATTCTTCAACTGGTTTCTTTAGGTCATAT
>LPNX010967955.1:368136-386448 GCA_001517045.1 Pseudotsuga menziesii | reverse complement strand
TAGCTTGAAATTCTAGAAGACCTTCAACAGCTTTGCTTGCAATAGGTAGTGCTCTGTAATGCACATGTGCAAGCCTTCTATGCCAAAGCTCATTTGGCTCAACTGTGTCATGGATCAAGGCTTGTTCTGGATGGTCCTTCAATTTGTACAAGCCTCCTTCTTGTTCTCCAATCACTACCGCATCATCGATAGTCTTTCCTTTTGGCCACATAATGGCTTGACCATTTATGAATGCAACCCGCATTCCTTTTGCATCAATGCTAAAATGGAGAGAAGGTTCTTCTTGAGTCCTGAACCAAAAAATACTTCTTTCATTGTTAGAGACTTACCAGAGTCTAGCTTGTATGAAGATTCCCCACTACCTTTTATTGGATATTGGTAGTCATCTCCTAGTTTCACCTTGTGAGGTGATTCATGTTCTGACAGTATTACAAAGGATTCCTTGAATCCCATCATATGTTTCGAAGCCCTACTGTCTATAAGCCAATCATCACTACCATGAGTAATGTTACCTGTGAGAGCTGATATCAGAACATATTCATCCTCGCTTGAAGAATCTTCACTTTCATATCTGGATCTCTTTCTGGATGGTTCATCATCCTCTGCAGCATGAGCATGATGTCTTCTTTGGCCTTGACCAAGTTTTTCTTGTGAAAGGCTTCTAACCTCGTCTCCCTCTGAAACTGGAACCTCTATACTCATGTAGGTTTCCAATCCATTTTCTTCAGAGAGATCATATACTTCTAGGCTTGGAAGTTGTCAACTTCACCAAGCTTATCATCAAGATAATGTGATAGATCAATTTGAAATGATAACCTCAAATGAAAATAGCAAAGGATTAGATCTTACCGATTTGAGGTGTCTGTCCTGGTTCTAGAGCTGGCTGATCTAGGGTTTGTCACAGAAACCCTAATTTTCAGAACTTGGAATCTTTCATATATAATTAGATAGACAGATATATCTCTTCAAATGGAGTTGTCCAATGTACTCCTTTTCTTAAAACAGTGCAGGCAAGCTCCCGTAACAGGAAGCCCTAATTTTCCAATTTCTTCTGCAGAAATGCCTGTTACTGTTTTTGTAATATGTCTGAACTTTATGCTCCTTTGTGTCTGAAATTTCATACTGATGTAACCGAGCATGTTTCTGATCCAACACCGTAGGTTTCATTAGAATTTTTTCACCATTTGGGACTTATGAGCCTTTTCCCAAGGTGACCTGTTACAGGATTGTTCAGAACATCGAAGTTGTACAGAGTTCCACGTGTCACCGGTTCATCCTCTGAGTCTGATCTTCATACCACTGAAATTAAAGTCTGTTCCCTTTCTAGAACATCTTCAAAAATTCCATTTGGACCTCTGTAGCCCAAGATATTGCAATTCTCCTCAGGTGTCCTGTTTAAGGATGAATTCTGGAAGAGGCTAGAACCCTAACTTGGAGGGATCATATCTCCCATACTATAGCGAATCTGAGGCTGTGTTTTGGAAAAAATGTTCATCAGGATTTTATATTCAGTCCTTGAAAGTTTCAGCTTCTGATACTTCGCCAAACTCGGAATATAGTGACTGTACCAAAATTTAGCAGTTTTAGTATTAGGGTTTTTCCTAGCTCAGGGTCAAAATAGGGTTTGACTTTCCCGGAGTTTCACCCAACCAAATTTCTTGATCCAGGTCTCTAAAATTCGGTTTTGATGAGGATAAAAATCCTATGCAGGTCTCACTCAAAAATTCCTGTTCTGTAGAAAGTCCTAATTTCCGCATCGAAGACTGAAAATGCTCGGAATCAAATTCCGCTTCGACAGAAAGATGCGCCCTAAGGAGGAGAGTTGTTCCACCTTAATTTTGCTGAAAATCTGTGGAGGAAGATCCACAAACTAGGAATCCCTAGTTCCCACAGTTGCATAGTGTCTTCTTCTCAGGTTAGCTCTGATACCATGTTAGTTTTTCAACATTTAAGCTAGCATTATGTTAGGATCTTTTCACTGAGAGAATAACAAGCACAGCAATAAAACATAAGCACATCACAAGAGACAAGAGACACAAAGAGTTTTGATAGGGGAAACCATAAATGGAGAAAACCCCGCAACTTCCTCAAAGATAGAATCACCACAAGATGTAAGACCCCAAAACAGTAAGATGCACTCCCGACAGCAGTAGTCTTCTAGTCCCAGTATATTTCCTTCTTCACTAGTGCACCACACTTGAGAGAGTAAGTGATTTGATGTACAAGTGATAAATAGAGAGACTCTCACTCTCTATTTATATTCTTTCGTTCACTTGAAGTGCACTTAATCATGTCGGCCTAACCAACAATTACTTACTTGAGCCTACACCTTAATTAGTGTATCATAACTCAAGTGCCTCGAAACTGTGGGGACTTCCACAATGACTTGACAAGACTTGTTTACATTATTAATCCTCCCAATCGGAACATTGGGGCATGAAAACATGACTCAAATACATAATAGAAACATCCCGGAATAAACATCGGGTTACAATACATATAGAAGAATACATTCTGAAGTTACATATACATCAACAGTTAAGTGCTCAGAAAATCTTAAGGTTTTACAGTGGTCTAAAAGCTTATCTCATATTCAAAATAGCGACTCCATAAAGATAAAAAAAACCACCGACTCAAACCTCAGCCAACCTCCGACAACACAAAGCAAGTTGAAATAATAACATCACAGCATCGGCATAGTCAAAGCAAAGTCAGAAAAATCATCGTTCAGCTTCCGCGACGGCAGCCCCGTAGGGAAATATGGCTCCAATGCATGGTTAAATGACTTCTGAACAACCGAACTAAAACGTTAAGTTCCAACGGACTTTCGGCCGAGCAGCGACGAAAATTTTTGTTTCACCTCCAAAACAGCGACGAAAACAAGAAAAAGACGTCTGATATCAAAGAAGGAAATTGCAGATCAAAAGGGTAACATTTTAAATCCCATCTTCAAATTCCACAGCTCAAACAATTTCAAACATAAGAAATTTACCGAAAAGCACGAAAACAGTTGACCTTAAAAAAATCCAAACTTGTAGCAAAGGGGAAACAAAAATGAAGTTCATGGATCCAAAAAAAAATTTAAGAGGAGGGTCCAAAATTTCAAAAATTTGGGAAAACAGTTGCAGTTGCAACACTGACTAAGCCTAAGGATGAGCAGTCACAGGATTTTGAAGGGATGTTGAAGATGATGCAAAATTTATCCAACGGAGTGATAGATTTAGAGAAGGAGAAAGAAGCTCACAAATTGTATAAGACTTATTATAATAAAAGGGAAGACAAAAGTCAACCTAAGCCTCCTCCACACATTCCTGCAGCAATGAATTTAACTGATGTAGGCATGGATAGTTTTTGTACTTTTAATCAACATCCTCATTCTGAAGAGAATTGCCCCCAATGGATAAATTCTATGACATTGGTAATGAATCAATTATTGCATTTCGAACTAACAGAAACTGGTAAACAGGAAGAAAAAGATAATCAATATACAAAAAAACAAGAGGAAGATTCTTTAGTTTTATGGGACTGTGTTTCAATGTTTGATATAGAAGAAGAGAATTCTCTAAAACAAGGGGAAACATCAGAAACCAATGTGACAACAAGAATTCATAGTTTGTTAAAATAAGATAAGTCAATACTTCCTAAGATTAAGAAACTTTAAGAAAATATGAAGAAGATATAGAAGAACACTGCAACTATTAAAGATCCTGATTTTACCATGTAAAGTCAAGATTTGAAGAAAATCAACACACTTGTTAAACCTATTGAAGATAAGATTGATAATGTCCAGAAGAGCCTCAAAGAACATGAAATGGGGTATGATATTGTGGAAGACATTAAAAAAGCTAAAGAAAATATCTCATTATTTGAAATGTGCAATTTACCTCAGCAAAAAGAGAAACTTTTAAAAGCAGTTGAGGTACCAGTAGAAGAGCCTCCGACTGACAACCAACCTGAAGAAGAAATTGGTGAGGAAAGTGTGGGAGGGAAGTCTAAATACAAAACCCCAGCATTTCTCATAACTTTTGAGATTTTCAACTATAATGTGCACAACTGTGTAGTGGATTCAGGAGCATCAGTCAACGTTATGCCATGGTCAGTGTGCAAGAAAATTAATGGATAACCTAAACCATCTACTTGGCAGGTTATTCAATTAGATAGGATAGCTGTGAAAGTAATAGGAGAAATGGAAGATGTTCTAATTCGCTTATCTGCAAATGAGAGGGTATGTCAATAAATCAACATTGTAGTAACTGGCATACCAGCTGCTTATGGATTGGTGTTGAGTCGAGATTGGGAGGCAAGGTTAGATGGATGCTTTGCATCGGATTGGTCACATTTATGGTTGCCTTATAAGGGAATTCCAAATCAAATAAAAGTATTAAGAGAACCTCAAATGAAATACACTGTTACTCAATTAGAATGAAATAATGAGCCAGTAAACTTTGTGTTGGGAAATTACTTCATTGAATTGGAACCAAGAAATTACCAAGCTGATGAAGCCAGCAGTACACCTAAAACCTAGCCCGATCTCCTTCGATTTTTATGGGCTGATGAGATTGACTGTAAAATAGTAGATTTAGTTCTAGATGTAGTTTTTAATTCAAGTTCAGTAGAAGTAGATAGTTTTTGGGCCCTTTATTTTGATGGATCTAAAAAATTGAAAGGATCAGGAGCTGGCTGTGTCTTGATTGATCCAAAGAAAAATAAACACTCTCTTTCCTGTAGATTAGAATTCGAATGTACCAATATAACATCCGAGTATGAAGCATTAGTTCAGGAACTTAAAAAGACAATAGAACTGAAAGTGAAAAATCTGAAAGTATATGGAGACTCTGAAATTGTTGTTAAGCAAATTCGAAATAAGATACACTGTATTTCACCTCATTTAAAAGCCTATCAAAATGAAGTTTGGGATTTTCTTATAAACTTTCATGCATTCAATATTGTATCCATTCCTAGATTAAAGAATGCAACAGCTGATTTACTAGCTACCTCAGCTGCAAGGCTAGTACCTTCTAATAATAGATGCTCTATTGAGTTACTTTTCAGGCCTTCTGTTCTGAATATGATCACAAATCTATGGGTTTTTGACAATGATCAACAAATTTTGGAATGCTTAATGAATGATGAGACTTTTAAAGGAGAAATAATAGATGATGAAGAACATCAAGCAGAATTAAAATTTGGGAATTTTATTCCTAAGGGAGTCAGAACCTTGGAACAAATGTTTGACTTAGACAACAAGTTCAGAAAGCCAACGAATGTCAAGACTCATAGCTCATCCTTGTAATTTGACCTAATAAATTTGGGAACCGAAGCTGAACCTAGATATGTAAATTTGGGAAAGTGTTGTTCTCCGGGAAAAAGAAGTAAGTTCATTAGTCTGTTCAAATAGTACAAAGATGTGCTTGCTTGGACATATGAAGAGCTTAAAACTTATGACACAAAGATTATACAACATGTCATCTCGATTAAAGCTGGAGTCAAGCCTTACTAATAGCCTTTGAGGAAAATGCATCCAAAAATGGAACCTTTAATTCAAAGTGATGTGAAAAAATTGTTGGATGCTAAAATCATATTCAAAGTTAGACATTCAGAATGGGTTTCTAATTTGGTGCTAGTAAGGAAAAAGTCAGGAGAGATTAGGCTCTATGTAGATTTCAAAAACCTAAATCGTGCGTCAGATAAAGACAACTATCCTGTCCCACCCATGGAGCAAATACTACAGATGGTTTCAGGTTATGAATTGTTTTCATTATTAGATGGATTCTCTAGCTATAATCAAGTATTAGTAGCTGAAGAGGATAGGATTAAACCCACATTCAGAACCAAGTGGGGAACTTTTGCTTACAGGAGAATGCCCTTTGGACTCATAAATGCTGGAGCTACTTTTTACAGGGCCATGGATATAGATTTCCGTGGTCTGATTGGTCGTAGTGTTGTGGTATATCTTGACGATGTCACAATATTTTCAAAAAAGAGAGAGGAACATGCATTCCATCTGAAACAAATTTTCGAGCGTTGTCGGAAATATGGTATTTCACTGAATCCTAAGAAATACGTGTTTGCGATCATAGAAGGGAAGCTACTGGGTCATGTTGTTTCTAAGAAACGGATCTCCATATACCCAGAAAGGATTAAATCCATAGAACATATCCCTTTACCCCATAACAAAAAGGGTATGCAATCATTTATGGGGACAAGAAATTTCTTGCGGAGGTTTGTACCAGATTTTGCTCAAATTGTCAAACCTTTGCAGCAGATGGTTAAACAAAGTGTACAATTTAAATGGAATAATGTGGAAAAGAATGAATTCAGTAAGATAAAACATCTATTGCTCATGCACCATCACTCAAAAGTCTGAATTTCGAAAATATTTTACTCTGTACACTTTTGCATCCGATGATTCATTAACAGCGGTGCTTACACAGAAGGAAGATGGGGGAGATGAGTGCTCCATATCATTTATGAGCACTGGTCTGTAGGGAGCTGAATTGAATTTCCCAACTGTTGATAAACAAGCTTAAGTAGTTTTCAAAGCAGTAAAGCAATTCAGGCCATACATACTTAAGAACCGTACTAAGGTAATAGTTCCACACCCAGCTGTAAGATCTCTTTTTGTACAGAAGGAATTAGGAGAAAGAAGAGGCAACTAGGTAACAACCTTACAAGAATATGATCTTGAGATCAAACCAGCATCCATAGTAAAAGGGAAAGGATTGTGTAAACTAATGGCTAAAGGTAAAGGCAATGAAGAAAACAGCTGGGATAATGAAGCCGAGTTACATATGGTGGATGTATGTCCTCTATTCATAGCTCCAGATTCCTGGTACCGAGACCTATCCATTACCTTCAAGAAGGATATTTTCTGGAACATTGGAATTCCAAACAACGAAGAGCATTACATCTAAAATCAACTTGATATCAAATAATTGATGGAGTATTATTCAGAAAAAATTATGATGGAGTTTTTCTTAGATGCTTAGAACAAGAAGATGCAAAGAAGGTCATAACAGAATTACATGATGGGCCTGCTGGAGGTCATTTTTCTGGAGATACAATAGCCCATAAGATTCTTAGAGTCAGATATTACTGGCCTAGACTATTTAAGGATGCTCATGCTCATGTCAGGAAGTGTGATGCTTGTCAAAGAGGTGGTGGAAGACAAGCTAAAGCAGTAGAGCTTTTAAAACCAGTGATGATAACAGAACCATTCGAACAATGGGGAATTGATATCATTGGAGAGATAAACCCCAATTATTCCTTACAGCACAAGTACATTTTGACAGCAACTGACTACTTCACTAGATGGGTCGAGGCCATTCCGTTACGCAAAGTGAATGAAGATACAGTCATGGATTTCTTACAAGATCACATTATGACCAAGTTTGGGGTTCCAATTTCCTTGGTTTTTGATAATGCTACTTACTTTTCTTCTATTAGATTAACTACGTTTGCCAATGAAATAAGAATTAAGTTGCAATATTCTGCAAACTATTACCCACAAGGAAATGGTTTGGAAGAATCTACAAATAAGAATTTGATTAGAATTCTAAAGAAAATCGTAATATAAAACCAGAGAAGTTGGCATTTAGCATTATCTAATGCTCTTTGGGCTGATAGAGTCACACCCAAGAATTCCTTAGGTGTGTCACCATACACTCTTGTTTATGGAAAAGAAGTTATTCTTCCTCCCAACATTCTGTTACCCTCTTCCATACTAGCTCAGGAATCTAGAGGTACCGATAATGAAATCCTACAGACCAGAATCTATAATATTTTGAAGTCGGAAGAGTCTAGGTCCAAAGCCAAAGAACGATTTAAGCATCAACATGAAGTAGTGAAATGTTGGTTTGATAAGCATAAAGTTGGGAATAAAGAATTTGAAGTAGGAGACCTGGTTCTTAAGTGGGATCATCTGCACGATGAAAAGGGAAAGCACACTAAGTTTCAATAGTTACGGGTAGGCCCTTTTCAAATTGCAGTCAAGCTTGGCCCTTCAACTTACAAGTTGCAAGATTTACAGGGGTGGGAAGACAACTTACCAGTTAATGGTTTAGTTCTCAAACCTTATTTTTCTTGATTTTTATTTCTTGGTTATCTTGTACATAAATAAACTGATTGTTTTGTTTTATTTTTTATTTGTTTTTATTTGTTTGTTTTAGTTAGGTTTTGATTGATTTTAATAAAAAAGCACAACTTTTGGTTGCATGGAGTTCATCAGAATTCTGGATTAACTAAAATCCTCGATTATAAGACTGTGTACTAGTTACTTTATTTGAAAGAACTTCTTCTAGTTTAGCAGTTTTCCTAAATGACTATGAACACATTAAAGTCCCACTTAATCCTTGTAAAATAACTCAGGATCAAAAGGTATGGAATACTATTTCGAGGCTCCATCCATCTCAGATTAAAAATGTCTTAGGGGGTGACAACAATAGACCCATGGAGAGGAATCATGGTAAACAGTATATTATATTTAAATGATCCCATGCCAGGAATTGAAAGCCAAAAGGCAAATAAGAGTCAAAATATCCTAAAAGGTAATATGTATCAAAACAAAGTACTTAACCATATTAGTACAATATTTCCAAAGTTCTTCTCCATCCGTGAGCTCAAAATTAAATACGTCTCTCACACAAAAGGACACTATGGATAGAGGATCTTGAATAAAATTTCAGAAAGAAGGCATGCAGAAGGACTCAAAAGAGGACAAAAGTCTAGAAGCACAAAAGTGAAAAATGGCATGGAATGAGGAACAAACGAATATTTCTATTTACCATATGTTACAATCCTGTGGTGTCCAAGCTGGGAGCTACCCAAATACAGAGGTAAAAAAAAAATGAAACTCATATCCCCGGACTCAAACAAGTTATCTAGACTTTGAAATCTTCGTTTCCATTTTCCTTAAATTGGACTATCATCAATGATTAAAAGTACATACATCTGCCATTTGGGAAATCCAGACATCTAGAAGAATGCAACATGTTGGTATTATCAAAACAGTCTGTTGCTCAAAGAACAAATTGTCCAGAGATCTGTGTTCACCAGGTAGTCACCAATTGTTGCAGCTGCAACAATTTCCCAAATTTTTTAAAAATTTTGGACTCTCCTTTTATTTTTATCTAGCCTAGGATTGTTTGGTTTCCTAAAATCTGTCATTCCTCTGCTATAAAATTTGACCTTTTGAATTCATAAGTAGGGTCAACTTTTTTTCCTTCGTTTCAGGATTTGAATGATCTAACACTGTCGTTTGTCTAGCCAATGCATAAAGACTGTGGAGTTTTGTTTTATTGTTCGGAGCTTAACGTCTGATTTTTGATGATTTTTTATCATTGTCGGAAGTTTGTTGAAGATGGAGTCGGGGCATTAGTCCTCTATGTCGTCAATGGTTCAGAAGGGAAACGATGAACATCCCGATGGACAATTCTTTTTCTCGCCGATCCATTGTCTTTATCACCTTGTGGTTTTATTGTTTAAACCTTTTGACTGTTGATGATTTGATTTCATTTTATCGCTATCGAAACGATTTTTGACAATGGTCATAGGTTTAGTCCTCTATGCTACCACCTTTTTGGAAGGCAAACAGTGAACATCCCGATGGACAACCCTGTTCCTCGCCAACCCATGCTTTTATCCTTTTTTGTTTTTTGAACCTTCAATGACTTGTTTTTTATCGCTATTGAAGCGAGTTTCAATATTGGATCGGAGGGCTTGTCCTTTGTAGTGCTAACACTGTGAAAACATTGAAGTTTGAGTCGCTGACCCATAGCGCTTAGAGCTTCTGACAGTCGACAGGATTTATGCTAACACGGGACCCATAGTCTATCTGTAGCCCGCCATTGCGGCTTTTAATAGGACTATTCTCTCGACGTCTAGTACTTCTGACCGCCAATAAGGTTTTTTCTCGCCAATTCTTTTACCGAAGGTTTATATATTGGGGCAGGGTATTATTTTATCTTATCCTTGTGGAAAATCGCATTTGCTCCAGTCCTTGTTGATTGAGCTATACTACCATTGCTCATCTGTCCAGATTTCATTTGTTGGCATGCTGCCGTGGAGGTTTCGGGTCATCCCGTCAACTGCACTACATTTTTTTCCAAGTAGGTAGTCCACAACCCTGTTGTTTGACGTTTATTGGTTGATTGAAGCTGTGGTTTCCCGGGTAGGTTTTTCCCACTTAGATTTTTGTGTGATTTTTCTCGCTTAAAGCTAATTTTCTTCACCGTAATACTTGCATAACATTTTAAAATTATAGGTTTTCAACTGTTATAGTTTTCTGTGAGTCCGTGGGATTGAGTTGTTATGTATGCTTTCCCCCTATCTGAAAGATTAGGTGGTCGGTGTAGACAAGCGTTACGCTGTCTGCACCACCTATTTTGGGGTTGTTTATGGCTGTCTGGGGGGGTTCAATTTTCATATGCGTTTACCCTATCTTTGTGGGATGACAGAGGTTTTGATTTTTTATCGAGTTGGGGTTTTCCGTGATGAGGATCAGTATAGGGTCTAGCGGTTTGAGGTTTAGCAGTAGCAGAAATGCGGTCCACGTTTATTAAGGAGTTAGATTATTTTGAATGCAGTTCAGATTAAATGATGAATTTTTCTATCAGGGTTGTGTTTTTAGTTGCAGACGATGGACTTAGAGGATTTTAAGACACAACTTGCAGGAGTTTCTTTTGCCTTGCAATTTTCTTTTTATGCATTTATACTCTGTATAGTTTATTTGTGAGAATGCATATGGAAGAGGTAAATAGGTTGGTACAATTTTTCTTCATTACTAAAACAATTGCTAAAAGCTTAAATGGTCTAAGAACATACCGTGTCTATGAAAGGGTGACCGTTGCAAAGAAGATATGTCTAAAAGACAAAAGAAGAAGGCTCCAGTTGTGGAAGGAGAACTAGAGGTTGAAATCATCACCAAGGTTGAATACATATATGAAGATACCAAAGCTACAACCGAGGTTGAACTGGATTATAAATGGGGGGAAATATACAGGATGATCGTAAATCAGAATGTGCCTGATGTAGGATTTGAAGAGCTGACTATTTATGCAAACATCGAGAAATCGGCTCTTATGAAAGTAGCCACGAGACCTGAGTTTTTCCCGTGCTCAGAGGTGATCAATTGGATTCTGCCTAGGGCAGATTTAACTACGATGATCTTGAAAAATACTACTAAATAGGGCTACGCTACATACAACCCTACTTATGTCTCCATGGCATATCATCTACCTCCTGCTCAGATTTACCTAACAGAAAGCTGGTTGAAAGAGACAGCTATGGACCTGGTAGAAACAGTAAAAAGAATGATGATACCAGGGAAGAACTTTCAAACCAGGCCATCAGGAGAATATGATAGATCCACTCTCCAGACTCCTTATAGATTTATTGTGCTAATGCTGAATCGGATTTTTGGGAGAGCTCACGGAAAAATCTTCAAATTGGGATGGATACCAATTATTTTCTATGTGGCCACTCAAGGAACCATATTCAATTGGGAAAAGATAGTGTCCAATAGCATCTCAGCATGCATATCTTCAGCTTTGGGAGGAGTGTCATAGAAGAAATCAAAGTTCTACATGAGCTCTATCTTAGTTGGTTGTATACTATGTACCCAGTCTTTTCCAACCTTGAGGTGTAATTGGGATAGGGACAGAATCCCGGTATACACTGCATATAAGTTATTGTGGGAACACAAATACCATGGCTACTACAGAGAAATATGTGAACATTTCATCATGCCGTTGTACACTCTAATTTTCCTGACCGAATGCAACTGCATGTCCGAAGAGGCGTTTAAGGTCATTGAAAAATATGGAGATTATTATTTAATTGAGGAAGGAATGTATATCAGAATGTATGGTGGCTCCAGGGAACCTTCTACTCCCTAAATATGCCACTGATTATGTGCTACATAAAGAGGCAGTTAGGCAGGTAAATCTTGATGATGTGGGGAGTTTCTTGTTTGAGCATAAAAAGGCAGCATTTCCTGCATACCTTTCTAGCTAGGGAGTTATAAGTTTCCAAAGGTAAAACAGACTGCAAAATTTGTGCAGGAGCTGGAGCATTTTCATTTTGGTGAAATGAACTTTCACAGGAATGACTCTCGGAATAAGGTAGCAGAGCACTACAAGGAGGCAATCATTCATTTTGAGTATACCAACTTCTGGGACAAGGATGAGGAAACCTTCAGGAGTGAAAAGAACATGACTGCCTTAAAGAAGAGATTTAAACAGAAAATCACTATTGTGGGCAGAAAAGGAAAAACTGTACAGAAGACTCAGACAGCTGAAGAAGAAGAGGCCAAAAAGAGGGAAGAAGATGCTAGAAGGCTAACACAAGAGGGAGAAGTTGGCTGAAGAATGAAGAAGAAGAAAGACAGAGAGCTGCAAAGGAAGCAACAAGGAAGGAAGAGGAGGAGAGAAAAAGGAAGGAAGAAGCAAAGATAAAGAAAAGACAAGAAGAAAGTGAAGGTCTGAGATTAACAGCATCTCAAAAGGACCAACAAAATACTGAACAGATGGATACACAAGGGTCACATGATCATACAAATCAATGGTTTGGACAAGATAATCGTAATCTCTAGGAACCTACTATAACTTCTGGAAACACTCAAGGGCAAGCTGTGTTTTCTGAAATGAGGTTGATCCCTTTCATGCATAAAGAAGGGGATGAGGTCCCTGATTTCAGCACCATTTTCTATGACAAGGAGAAGAAAAGGATTTTTAAAAGAACCGAGAAAAAGGTTGAAATAGGAGTTCAATTAGGAAAGATGATAGCTGATAAAACCGTGGAACATGGAACATATGCAGACCCAAGATTGACTGCAAGAGTTGGGGTGGTGTTAACCCAAGCCACTAAAGATAATGTAGATAGACTGATGACAGATCTTGAGCAATCAAGAAAGAATGCAGCACAATTAAAAGAAACACTGAAAAAGGAGAGGGATGAAGGTCATCAATTGAAAATAAAATATGAGGATATGATGGATAAAGTAAGGACTTCAAGATCAGAACTCCAGACTCTGCAAGCCAATAAGGAGGCTTTAGAAATTTTTGCATGGAAAATGGAAAAAGATTCTCAAGACAGCTTATAAATTATAGAGGTTACAACTAGAGCATCAAGTGTTGAAATCTGAGAAAGATAACCTCCATGTGTCCTATGAAACTCTGAGTGCAGAAAAGAACCAACTACAAAGTAGAATTGTTGAGTTAGAGGAAGAGAGGGCCACCAAAGAAGAAAGAGAAAAGCAATATCAAGTACAGGTGGCAGCCTTGGAAGAACAGAATAATTCATTAGCAGCATCACTGAAGGATGCTATAGAACATAAGACATACTTCCAACCTTTAAAAGAGCATGTGCTAAATCAAAGAAGGAAGATCCACCATTTGCAAATGTGTATTGAGGAAGAAATATGTAAAATCTTACAAATAGATAGCAGACTAGAAGAGATTTTGGATACTACGTTTGGACAGATCTCAAGAGATTCTGGAGATTCTAATGAGAATAATTGTGTGGATAGAAACAAATGAGGAACCTCATATGGAGCTACCAGTTAAAGATTGGCATAGTTTAAAGCAGGATTATGATTTATTGGAGTTTGCAATCAATATTGCGGAAGAATTCAAGAAAACTGTAAGGAAAATGAGAGGAGCATGTGCTGAATACTATAGAAGGGTGCTTACTACATATAATAGATGCCATATTTTAGCAGAAAGGAGATTGGATGCAATTCCAGAGCATAAAGTGTTTATAGAGCATCTACATAATAGATGTCAGGAAGACGAGCAAGAGATCCAGCAGGTAAAGGAGTCTAGATGAACATATCTTAAAGAATGCACTAGCACATGCAACTGTAAGTATACACCTCCTGGAGGATCAGCTGCGCCTCAGTCCCGCAAGAACAGGAGTAAAGAACCAGGAAGCCAAATATGAGATAAATATCTGTTTTCTTGAACCCTCCGGATTTGAAGGTATAGCAGCGGAGGCTTAGGCATGGAAAAATTTCATCAACGATCAAGCGGGCCCCTCTTCATAAAGTGTCTAAAATATTTTTGTTTTGAAATTTAATATATTGTATAAATTATGAGCACTTACTACAAGACAAAATTTTGAGATTGAGAGGTTGGGGAAGCCCAAAGGTTTTGCTTTTTTGTATAAATATAGGAGAGTTTAGATGTAGGAAGGACTTCTTTCCCAAGCAATTTTGAGAGTATATTGTAAGAAGAACTACTTCCTTTTACAATAAAGAATTACAAGTTTCTGTTGGATAAAGTTTGGTGGAATGTTTCAAATGCTTTGCTATGGATCAGTTGAATGTGAACTATTTCATTTTTCAACTTATGTCCATTAACTGTGAGATCGTTCTAACTCATTGCATTTCTTTTTATGTTATGAATGTCTTATAGTTTTTTCTGTGAAATTTCCACTATGAGTAATGAAGGCTGTCATAAACAATAAGCTATCTTATTGGTCATATTTTTATTAATGTCCATGTGTTCTGAAATAAGTAACAGCTATCTGTAATTTTTCTTAATACATGCACAGAAAATACATTACTCATTGATAACTGATAATTTTTGCTCCCTGGGGATAGGTTAGTTAGTTATAGTTATTTTCTGGTTGTTTGTGATTTAGATGCAAGAGAGGTAAGATGAGAGGTAAGAACCTGTGCATCACATTGTGACACTCCTCGTTATCTCTATCAATTTTCATTTTTAGATATGCACTTGCACATCATAACTTAAACACAAAAAACTAAAAATATGCACAGTGGACCAGGCCACAACCGGTAAATCATTTTAATTTGTTACTTGACCTACGTTATTCAGACCGTAAATCAAACGGATTCCCCATACCAAACAGTAGTGGGCTGGTTGGGAACGTTTATTGGAGAGAATTCCTAACTGTTGTTACCTGCAATTTTCCAGGACTCAACACCTTGGTATTCTACTAAGGTGCTCAATTGAAGCTGGTGGGTGGGGTCTTTATACTTATTATGCCAATTTAAGCTATGACACAACTCATCCTTCAACTGGTATTATCACAATAAACCCGATGCAACATAGATACATTCAACAATAACAGTGAAAAAATACATATAAACTCATTCATAAGAAAATACATAACCACTTATTCACAACAACATTTATATGCGACTCAAATACATTTGTCATTCATACATTTGACACAGTATCTAACATGGAAACCTATCCGAGAAAAACCATAAAGACGCTCTTCATCTAGCATGAGAAATATATGGCACCCTTTCGTCTGCGCACTAAGCTGCAAACTCTGTCTATATCTTTATTTCTTATCTATACAGACTTCTTCCTCATCTCATGATCTCTGGTCTTTTGTATATATTCCTTCTTTACTTAAATCTACTGATGATCCACACATAACCTAGATTGACTCAAATTCCTCTATGACTCTATTATCAATCCGCACACAACCTGGATTGTCTCAATCTGTTCTACACTCCTGTGCACTTAGCTGTGGGTTCTTTGACTCCTCTTTATGACTCAATACACTAAAAAATGACACAATTTACAGAGGCTAACACATGTCCTAGAGCCAACTGACTAGGAGCTAATTCTATGGGACCTAAAATTACCATAGGTTAACCTGCATACATATTGGGTTCCTCCTTTTATAGAATCTTACATGTCTCTCTCAATCGACTTCATACAGTTATCCAACAAGTTGTCTTTCCTATTCTAGCGACACATATTAGTAGGAACTAATGACTCGACTTACAAATATGATTTCATACATGTTTCTTTCGTCATCTCTAGCCGACCTCGTACCCACAATATTTCCAAACTATCACTTTCTAGTTGTTGCACCACTTTATGCCTTTTGACATGGTTCATTCTGTTGCATCTTCTTGTGTTATCATAGTTTCCTCTTCAGTTGCTTCTTTCCTTATCTCTTTCTTCTTTATCCAATTTTGTTCCTCTTTTGTTGCATCTCCCTTCCTTACTACTTCTTCTACCTTGTCCTTCCTTCCTTCCGTAACTTCCTCTGTCGCAACTTATTTTCCTTATTTTCCTTCTTTTCCTTCTTCTGTTCTTCCTTCTCTACTTCAGTCACAACTCCTTTTACTTCTTGCGACCTGAATCATTTCATACTTGGGAAGAATTATAACTAAATTTTTCCTATATTTCTTTAGGCCCAACAAATTTATTAAAAAAGCTTTATGAATGAACAAGATATGTTCATTTTGGTCTAAGAGTTTCTGGTGCCAAGATGAGTGCACTTGTTATTTGAATGTATATGTATTTATGTACAGATATGGTCTTAGTTGCATATATGAGTTTGTAATAATGTATTCAGATTGTAAAATTGATCAATGGTTGGAGGGTGGAAGCCATCCAGTCATTTTTTCTTGGTAAGAGATGGTTGTAGGGGACAACCATCGAAAACTTCTTTTTAAGGTTGTAATTACAGTCGGTGTCTTATGTTTCTATTGTTTAGTGTGGCTATAGGATGCAGTCCATCAATGTGTCTTGGTGTGTGTTTTCATTAGTGTTTATCCTCACTAACAACACACACTCAATAACACTAAAAACTCATTATATCTGCAATCAATTAACGACACAATACTTCACAATTATAAACTATGTCTTCAATAATATTTCTGAAGTATAATAATTTAATGTAGGACCTCAATCACACTAAGTATGATGATTATAGATGCATTAATTAGGCACTGAATATGATTCCTACCTCAAAGATAATGTTTTTACAATTTATTAAGTGTGAAGATTATTTAACTAAGGGTGATGAATCATTTAATTAAATGTCACAACCTTAGTAATGTTTCTTAAGTTCGACCTTTAATAAATAATTGAATGGTTAGTTCTCCTAACCTTGATTTCATCTAATTCCACTGTGCTTAAACCAAAATTTATTGCCTTTTTCCTTGTCATCAGAATCGGGGACACTACAAGTGGTATCTGAGGTGAAGGTTTCAATCAGGGATAATTTTAGGGGCGAATTTTAGCCCAGTGGGCTATTTTTCCCTATTTTCCTCCCTAAAAACATTCACCATTCTGCATTTTTTGAAGCCCTGTTTCGCCCAATTTTGATGGAGTAAAATTTTTCACCCTAAAAATCGCCAAATTATTATATAATCAATAGAAAATCCTTGGAAATTAAAATATTTTTTGAAAAATATCGCCAATCATTTTATAGTTGGTGTTTTAAGAATTGGTAATATTCGCCAACATTTATACACTTTTAAATAAGTAGGGTTCCTTAAAATCATCCCTGGTTTCAATGATGTACTAGCTGTTGGGCCTTCTGCGGAGTTACAAGTCACTTTGTAAACATGCATTTGCATTAGACAACCAGGTGACTCCATGAATGTGCTTCATGATTTTTGGAAACAGGGGTGTCAAAAATATGTGCAACAAGCCCTCCATCGAGATATTCTTAAACCCTCGACTGAGATTTAAATACCTCAATTGAGGGCTTAAAAATACCTCGATCGAGAGATTAAAAGTACCTCAATCGAGGGTTTAACCTAAACCTCGATCGAGCTTTTAAACCTTAATCAAGGGCTTCGTTAAACCCTCAACCAAGCTGTTGAAACAAAAAAATAAATAACCACGAGTCCGCGGGTCGGTCGAGGCTCATTCATAACCGTGATAGTGACTTGTTAACAACTTGACCAAGGATTTCAAGCTCAACCGAGGTGCCCAAGCTCGAATGAGGTGCCAACGACCCCTTCCCACAACCATGTCTTGGAGTCCACCAGGTAGGTGGACCAACAACCTTCATTTTTTTTTGTTATTCTTCTTTGAAATAATTTTATTTATTATTTGTTTTTGTAAGTTTATATCAACTGGCAACGTTTATGTTGTCGGTTTTATTTCTAAATGTGTAATGGAAAGCATAAATGTTGTTGAATTACACATTTGGAAATCGACAACTTTTTTTTCAATAGATTTAACGAAATTGTAAAAAAAACCATTGAAACAAAAATTTTAAATTTGCTTTTAATATATATTTTTGTTTTAAATTCAAGTTCTATCTATTTAAGTTTTAAATATATATATTTTTATCAACTTGACAACATTTATGTTGCCGATTTTATTTTAAAATACGAAATGGCAAGCATAATTAATGCCTTTTTTTTAATCATTTGAGAATGCCAAGAAGATTAGAAAAAATTAAAAAAAATACACATGTTGAAAAAAACCAAGAACTATGTGACATATGATTATTGTTAAAAAAATTATTTTTAATAAAACCATATAAAAATTCATTAATATAAAATAAAAATAAATTATTGAATATATA
>LPNX010967955.1:338789-367473 GCA_001517045.1 Pseudotsuga menziesii | reverse complement strand
TTTTTTTATTTTTTTATTTTTTAATATTTAATTTAATATGTAAGTAAATTTTTAAAATATTTAATTTATAATATATAGTAACTTACCAAAATTTTACAGAAATTGCAAAGACTTCTTTAGAGCGGAATCCATTGCTTCATACTCAATTGAACACATGAGGATATGAGGTGGACCGATGGGGCATGGAATTCCAACCTTCTCGTCAACGAGGCATGAGGCCACACTAAGGTCAGTCACCAATGTAGACATTAATGAATGAGGTAGTGCGTCAGTTCATCCTGGCGATAATATACATCCAGATTCTGAGGAGGAGGAGGTGTGACAAGACAAAGGTACATTAAGTGCATATTTACTTTTTTAGATGCGTTTTCAATCAATTTTTAATATAGAATGTGTTCAATTTCACTTGCAAGTTATAATGTATATTTTGACTGACATTTATGTTTTTGTTTGGATCGCAGGTTCCCCAGGGGGATTTTATGATAATGAGGTTGCTCGTATCACCCTTGTTTTTATTACCACCCAGCGAGATTGGGTGCACTCATGCGTCTATACACTGACATAAGATTCTCCTACTAGACAATCGTTTCTTACGATGTTATCAACAGTTGATGATCTATTGTCCCTCTATAGTTTCAAGTGGGACCTCTTAGAGACATCTAGCGTTTTTCATTCCATAGGAGAATACAAACTGTTATGGGTCCCAATAAATGGGACATAGTGAAATCCACCAAAAGAGGACACGGCGTTAGGGGAACTTTATTTAACATCCATCCTGACCACACTCCTAGTAAATCACTTAGACTTAGGGAGTTTATGCTTGACGGCGCAAGGCCATATGTTTATTATAGATTTATAGGAGGGTGGGGTGTGTTCCCCCAACATGACTAGGTCCCTTTATACTTTGCAAAACATGTATATGTAGAGTCTGTTCTAGATATGCACCCGGATTATGACAACAATGCATCTGAATTCTTTGGTGTGGGTAGGGAATGCAGATATCAGCATGCTAGAGCTCACAGAGACCTCGCTTTCATGCCACCCCCTCTAAGGTTGGTACTGATTCCAGACAAGATGATTATCAGGGAAGAGGACGTAGGCCAGCCATCCCATCTTGCTACAAAGGCCAGACATGGGACTATAGATGTGTTTCCCACTACCATGGGAAGTGTTATCATTGATGTGTAGGGAGAGACATCCATACCACTCCCTACATCTACATGGCCAGAGATAGAGTGGGTGGACAATGATATCCTTCATTTACTGGATGAGTAGGACTTACGAGGGTATGCTTGGTTAGCTCAATATGTATACTTTCGGTTGTATCGTACATGCAATACACCATGACAAGTATAATTTTGTACAATTATGTATCTTTTCATGTTACATCATATTATACATCATAAATTGAATGCTCAATAATACATAAAAGGGTGTTTTGTATTGCTCCATGGAGGGGACCACATTCATGGATGAGCCCTTTTGTAGTGAGCTATCGATTTTTGGTCCTTAGCAAGGTCCAACCACCCATCATAGACATGAGGACCACCAAGGTCCTAACCCGGCATACTAATTTGTGGAGGTAAGTTATAATTTACATATTCTAATTCAATTTGCATTTATTAATCTCAATTTATAATTTATGTTTTAATTCTTGATTCAAGATTTTATGTTTTAGATCCTAAATTTCAAGTTCAAATTGTATAGGGTAGATTCAATGTCATTGCCCAGGATGATACACATGAGGACCTCCAAGATCCTGACCAACAAGACGCGGACATCGAGGTAAGTTTTAATTTATGTAATTTATTTCATATTAATATTTTTTATTTATACTTTACGTTTTAATTCTTGAATTATAGTTTATTTTTTTGTTTTAATTATTAATTTCTAACTTATTACATGTAATGGTGTCTTACACAGGCATCACTATAGGTGGGTGTCAATGCTGCCATCACTTTCTCACATGATTAAAATGTGTCTCATCCATGTGGCCCTGATGAGGGCTGACCAGACCAGGTTCTGACTCATACGCTAGATATCACTATTGACTTGAGTTAGGCGAGTTTCACATCCATCCATTAAAAATTTTCACTTCTTGTAAAATATTATACATTGGTCAAAATATAACTAACTTACAGATTTCACAATTTTAACTTTTACAGTATGTTGAGAACGATGCTTTATATCATAGTTTACCGCCTTAAGGCCATAGATCTATTGCAAGTGATGGTGGTCACAAGGATGATCAAGGTCTTGGTGGTGGTAGTGGCCATTGACTTGATGTTGTATACATTTTCATGTTTTGAAAATCTTGTTATATATGTACATATATGGACTTTTATTATTGGAAATATATGGATTGTTTTAAAGTATATTTTATCATATTGATCTTCATGTCTATTTTGTTTCAATTTCAAGTGGATCGTCTTTTATATTACATCTAGATATACTTATTATGGTTATGTAAATGTTTGATTGGTTCAATTGCAAATTTAATGTTAAGTGATTACAATATAAAGGTTCAATTTCAATTACATAGCAGTCTACACATTACAATTTAAACATTGCAATTCAGTTACAATTAAAATTTTTAAATTAAAATTTAAAATTTAATATGTAATTTCAATTGAAAATTCAATGTGTAGTTACAATTTAAAAGTCCAATTTTTCAATTACATTACAATTACAATTTATCAAAACTTAAAATTCAAATGCATTACAATTTCAAATTTAAATTACTGCAATTTTACAATGTATAGGTGTATTTTAAATTACAGCTTAAAATTTAAATTACAATTATATTAAGGTTGTATTGATTGCATCTCCTTGTTTCTATCAAATAGAAGTTTGTGGTGTGTGTGGAACATTTTGTAGAAGTGGGAACCTATACCATTCAAATTCTTTTCATAAAATCAAGATGGCTACAAAGCATTCTTTAATTGTTAGGTGGTTGTATTTACATAAATCTTATTGATGATATCTGGAGATTGGAAGTCTCATATTGTTCTTTATTTCCATTAAGAAACCACTTCTAGGTAAGGTTTATGAGTATTGTTTAAAGTTGTGCCTATATATGATGGTTTTGGAAACAAAACATACTATGTTAAAAATTGGGATTGGAGTTTTTGTATTTGTTTACTTTGAATGAAAAACCAAAGACATAATTGATATTTAAATCATGATATGTAATTGCAAGTGTAATTAATTTAAATTGTAAGAACCTGTTGAATTTAAAATTGGAATTACGCATCGATGTCTTCATTTAATGTGTAATTCCAATTATAATTCAATGTTTACTTACAATTTAAAAAATCAATTTCAATTACCTTACAATTAAAAAAAATCAATTACAAATTACAATTTGAGGATAACCATGGGAGAAGAGAAACCAATATTGTATTAGAAATGGTTATTTGTCATAGTTGATGGGACACTTACTTTTTGAATGAATAAAGGATCATTGTCTATATGAAAATTTGTTGTTGCAAAAGCTCATAGATAAATGAAGACAAATTAAGAAATAATACTCATATGCATTCACATTATCTTGATATAAAATCAAACCTCATAGGACCATACATGAGTTACTTGTAATGGATGATGTATATGTTAATTTTAGAAACTTGGTATTACAACATTGCATTCAACAAGTCAGCATGACAGCTAGGTCAATGTTTCAAGTGGCATGTGTAGTTCATTTATCTGGCCATTGGGTCATAGGAATGTAAGTTTCCATAATACGCTCATTGTCAACTTCTTCCATCTTCCATCTCTTTGGATCACCTCTCTTCACCTTGATTTCTGTTAGATGTATTCAAGCAACCACCACTAAATTACTGTATTGGCATGATATGTATTCAGGCATAAAATCTCTGTAAATAATATAATAACCCTGTTTTTTCACTCTCTCAAAAAGGTGGCCTATCAGAAAAAAGTCTCCAATTTGGTACATGAACTCTCCATCTCGATAGGGTTGCGCCAACCTTATATTAAGTTGTGTGCTTCGCATCAAATAATAGGCCACATTTCCTTGATTATTGGGTGGTGCAATGACAATGAATACATCACATGTAAGAGAAATTACAAATATTATTCAAGTGTCCTACATGCATTTCTACAGGATTTGTATATGTGTAATATATAATTCAAACTAATTAATAATGAAGTCTTGTACCTTCCCTAACCACATTGGAAACTCAATCATGATCTAGTGAGACCATTCCCTAGTTAGTGTGCATCTCTTTCCATGTCAGAATTGGATGTGGGCCCTTTGGATTAAGATGGAAATATTTCCATTGTTTGACATATGCATCATTTTCACAGTGATGAAGCCCACATCCATTTGCATCGATGCAAAAATATAAAAAACAAGCAAACTTCCTTGTTTCAATGGAAAATATGTCTCCCATGTATTTACTCCAAGCATAATGTAATTCCCTCTTATCAGGTATGGTATCAAAATACCAGGGCATGGATCTATTCACATCACCAAGGGAAACATCACAAAAGAACTTGCATGGAATTTAATTTGTCATATAAAGTCATGTTAATTAGCAGGTGATTTCTTGGAAATTATGATATAATGTTATTATCCTATTAATTGAGTTTGTAGCTTATTACCAGTGCACTGTCCTTGCTCATTCATGAAATTAATGTCCCAAATGTCATGTGCACCAATCAACTACTTCTGCAGAGCATTTGTGCCGCGTTTCACCATGACTCATATGGTGCCTTCGAAGCACTCATTTCACACATGTGCATGCGCCATAATGTTCACCCTTTCCATGCCATGTTTTAAAAAATATCCAAGCGTGTTGGACTCCTATCTCTTTGTGAAGGTGTCTCAACCAATAAAAAGAGTGTATTGATTTGAACTTCCTTGCACACCCATATGACAAAATCTAGTGTTCTGTAAATGATACACCACTCCGTATGAATGAATAATAAATCATCCCAAAGTAGTGTTGAATGAACAAAGTGTCATTCTGATCACAATCACCAAAAACATAAAAATGGTACTCCTTAATCACTTCGTGTGACTGAGGAGTGTTGTCCCTACCATCAATGCTTTCCTGATCATGTATGTACAATACATGTATGAATACAAACACCTAGTCGGAGTGATAGTACTCACTATGTATATCTCTCCGAGGAGAAAATGTGTAGTTCTCAACAAAGTATACCACTGATAAGATTGTTCTTGGCTCAAATACGTCATGAGAATGTTTGAATTCTAAAACTTGTCACCTAGACCTATCGGAGTGCTTTATGTATTTATAAATATGACTTTGAAACTTATCCATGAAATATGAAATATGAATCTCATCCTTGAGAAATCCGATCCTCTTAGATGGGACAGATGAAGAAGAGGATGTATCCATGGAGACATACTCATACCTCTTCCACATAACTATGATATCTGACAATCTAGGGTGTGTTGGATAGATATGAAATTTCCTATGGAACAATGTCAAATCACTACATTCAAGGAATCTTCTCCAACCTACACACCTCTTATTGAAAAACACATGTTCATGATTCCCATTGCATAGTATCAAACAAATCCGCACTATGTGAGGAGTTGGTTCACTATTCCAATGCCTTTTGCAAAAATCCAAAAATGTGTCATAGTATAGTTGGAATTCAACATGGTATCAACAACAACAAGTGTCGCGAATTGTATTCAACCTAATATCCCATGGTTTCATTTGATTGAGCATGCTAAATGCGATATGAACACCAAGATTGGTTTCTCAAAATTCCTTGTAAAGTGCAACTCCCATCATCTCCATCACATCCTTACAGTGCTCCTCATAAATTCCTCTAGATAAACATTGTCATGGGACATGATTTTGATAGGGAATAGCACAAGAATGGTTGTCCCAAAAATTTATCACCTTTTCTCTAATTCCCTCTTCCATCCTGCCTCGGTAAGGTTCCCTACAAATAAGAGCCCAACATGAATCTTCATCATTTTCATTTATTTGGACCCTGAATTTAGCATATTTGAACAATGTTCTTTTTGAAACATTGAGCGATGATGTCATTTTTTCTACCATTCAATTTCTTGAGATTCTTGGTTCCAGAACAACCGTTGTAGTTTCCCTACAAGCATCTCAAATATCATAATTTCTTGATTTTACAAACGAAGATAACGTAGTTTTTACATTTTCTACTACATTCTTGCATGTATTTTTTGTTTTAGCATCTTAAAAACTCAACAAATTTGTGGCATGTTTCAACTATTTGTTTTTATCAACCCACGTAGGATTTGAGCTTGTGCCATCATTGAATGTTGCTCAAAATATGAATTCATTATGTTATTGAGATGCTCTTTGACTATCCGACTAGGGATTGGGTTTCCAATCTCTTCTTGTAAATCAACAACTTAACAATCCTCTAGACAATTTCCACCCCTTCCAACCCCACTAAAACTCCCAATTATACTTGAAATGTGAGAGGAAAAAGTGTCCTATGATGGTTGATCAATATCGTGAGGGGGCATATGGTCATCTGATTCTTTATCATTGTTGGCCAGTTTTCCCCACTTGCGCGACCCAGGTTCTATGTAGCTCATCGATCCAACAACTACCTGAGATACCGGCTCGATAGAGCAATCCCCATCAGCAACACCTGCGAAGCAGGCATAGTCTCACCTGAGATATCTCATATATGGGTAACCACCGGAACCATGTTTCCATGATTGTTGGGGAGGTATAGTCCCTTGGCTCGTAGCCAAGGATCTCAACGAAGGAAATGGGGTGACTGGGTAGAGGAGTCGGTTCTGTGTGAATGAGCACAATTGTATGTCATTGCACGTGACCTGACTTTCCTTTCCCCCTCGTATTTGGCGCAACTCGTGCGGCGTAGCTGACTCACATCAATTGGCTCTATGACTTAAGGCCAATTGCAAGAACTAACAGAAACTGAACCACAATTAACATTATTCGAAAAGTAGCTATTAATCAATCACATAAACATTCACCACATCAATCATTCAATTGGACATAATAAATGACGTGGAAACCCATATGGGGAAAACCACCAAGGTGCTCTTCATCTGGCATGAGAAAGGATATAGCACCTTGCAGTTTGCAGGATGAAGATTGATCTCAAGATATGTCTTTAAGTTCAAACTCATAGTTCTCATTCTCTCTATCTTATTTCTCCTAATCTACTGCTACTACCTACAAATCCACACACAACCTGGATTGACCTTCCTAGCATCTGCACCGCTCTAGCAGAGCTTTCTCATTGCACTATTCTCTCTACGTCCTACAGATTCCTGATTACCTTTCCCTTAGATCTGTTCTCTAAAACTGTATACATCTCTCATCTATCAAACCTATTCTGTAATTACGACTAACAAAAAGCAACCTTCTAACTATTAAATCTCTCCTATTTATAACATTTTACATGACCACACTAGGTCGACTTCTTACAGGAAGTATGTTAATTGTCACCATCAGCCGCCCCCTCAGGCTACAACTGTGGTGATCATGACTCGACACGAGGCACTAATGGCCTTACTTACAACGTGCTTTCACTCATGTGGCATCTGTCAAATTAAGCCGACTTCTGCACCCACGATCACCTTATCGTTTTTTGTCCGTTTTCCCCATGTGCACTTCTGCGTTTGCCTTTCCTTTGCTGCGCACCTCTCTATTCTCCCTTTGTGGGCCCTTTTCATCCTTTGCGGTCTTCCTTTGCTTCTATCGTGCGCGCAACATGTTTTCCTTGGTTGCGCGCATGAAATTCCTTTTTGTGCCCCTTTCCTAGGCCAACAAGCCCCTAACACTCACCTGTGGCTTGTCTTGAGCCACTAAGCAAGGACATATGAGCGGCCCGATCTGCGTGGTATTTTTTTGAAAAATTACAGATTTTTTTTTTTTTTTCTGTAGCTTGCGCATCTTGTACCTTGCCTTTTTTTTTACTTTGGCTTATATGACTTCCTCTTCAGCCAGTTCTGATAAGTTTATGCCCATAGCTTTCTCTGTATCTGGTCCAGTCCTTTTTTATGGCGCTTTTGTTGGTCTACATCTTGCTTCTACGTGCCCTTATTTTCATTGCGCTCTTCTTCTTCTGCTTCTTCTCAGAGCTCTTCTGCGGTCTCCACTGCAGCTATATCTTTCCCTTGAAGCTGGGCTGCATTGCCAATGTTTTGCTAGAACTAGGCCAGAATAGGTGTAATTCGTTCTATCTCCTGGCAAGCTTCTTTTTCCTACTGCTTGAGTTCCTACACTGTGCCGCTACTTGGGTGTTCCGACAAGGTACTTGCCAGTGCGTGAGTGAACTCATGGATGCACTGCTGAACCAGCTGAATTAACTTTTTTATCCTTTCATCTTCGGCCTGTTGTTTAGCCATTTCCTTGTTGCACATACTATCCTGGTCCCGCAGGGTTTTGGCCTTATCGAGGAGCTCCTTGAGCTCAGTGCCCTGGGTGATTTTCTCCTTCATTGGTAACTTCTTAATCTTGGCTTTCAGTGCCAAGATTTGTAAATTTGCTTGACGTTCTTACTCAGCAAGTTGCTCTGTCACTACATCATTGATGAGCTTCTCCCATGCTGTAGTAATTGTTTCAACTGCTTCTGCATAAACACTCTTGGCTTCCCTCAGCTGGGAAACCGCTTGAGTTGTTGATTGTTTCCTTTTCTGTAGCAATTCCAGGGGCATGCTAGGCGGCAGGTTGGTTTTCATCTCCCAGATCTCTTTCTGAAGGTCTGCGGCCAGCTTGGATAAACGTCTCAATTGATGCACCAATTTGACTTTAGACTCTTCTATCTCATTGAAGAGTTGTGTCGTTGCTTCCTTTATTGCCTATTCTAGAGAAGCCTGCATCTGGGATTGGGCTGCTAGATCTATGCGATGGCGGTTCATAACTTGCTTTCACTCCCTTGATTTCCTGGTTTCCTTAGCTGCCTAAGAGGCAGCTTTAGTTTCACGAATTCTAATTTCTGTTGCAGTGGCATGTTGAATAGAGTATATCTATGGCAAAGTTAACTTTGAAAAATTTAAAATCAATGTGTCCAAGTTATGGAGACTTGCCTTGTTCTCTTCACCTTTCTTAGACAATGCCTCTGTAGGAATTTCTATTGTTAGGGGTGGGATCATGATTGACACTACTAAGGCATCTGATTGGGTGACACCATGGGTTCCAACCTGCATGGTGTCTTGCACTTCGGTGATAGTCCGCATGAGCTAGTTAACTTTTGTGGTGATGGTCGCTGTCCAATTGGTTTTCCTGGTTGCGAGCTGTCCCAAAGTTTTGCTCTGTGACTTCGGCAATGACATCATGTAGAAGGGTCAAGTCCGCGTCTGGTATGTCTCTAACATAGGGCCGATTAACCTTTTGCCTCTTTCTATATGGGAAGCTCAATGTGTCTTCATATTCCTCCTCTTGCATGGGCTGCTTGCCCCTCTTTTTATGGGCTTGCTCTGTGCTAAATTCTTCGCTTATAGCGGGGTCATCTAGGTTGTCATTGGATAGATCATGCTCATCATCTACTTCATCTTCTTGGGAGTCATCGTGGGGCTCCTGCATACTAGTATTGGAACCATGCTAGCTTGGGTGCTTTGGTGGATTCTCCTGCGAAACTTGTTGTCGTGCAAGTACCTTTTCCTGATAGGTAATCCATTCCTCGAGCTAATCTTTGATTTCTCTCTCAATGTCCACATCCTTGACGATGAATAATGTGGGAAGGGCTTTCTTATTGGGGTCCCCTCGTGGTTGCAAGATGATGTTGTGGTGTGCTGCATGGAATTGAGTGAACGGATACTTTGCAACCATTGCAGGAGTCAACCAGTACTGCATGCGCACTATTTACCAGAGCCTTTCTCCATGTAGGAAAAGTATAAATATGGCATCATTCTTACGCTTGCTGTCCTTATGGTCACAGAGGTTCTGGTAAGGCTTGCCAAGAAATTGTATGGGGATATCCATAGGCTGATAGTCTGGTGGAAAATCCCATACTGCAAAATAAATTAAAATTAAGAGCCAAGAGAAGTGAAACTTAGTTGTGGGTTGTTCCTGTTCTTCTCATGCATCACCTAGCAGTTCCTTTAAGAGGATCTGGGACCAGTTAATGTGCACGCCCTGTGCACATTTTTCAGCAAGTTCTACTATTGCGGTCGTGCACTCAGCCGGTCTCATCTTGTGCAGGACCTTGCTACACAAGATCTTTGCTGCTGCTTGCACCGCACTATCGTTAATAGAGCTAATGAGAAAAACTTGGAGGAGCTGATACTTAGTCTTCATATCAATTTTGTCTGTCTTTTCCCCCTCATTATTCAAGTATAGGGCTGTGTCGATTCCCTTCCGCGGTAGACCTGTAATGTCCGAAATCAAGTCCACTGTTACCTCATATGGTTTGTTCAGCCAAAGGTAGCCACCATGGAAGCACACAAGCAGCTACTTAACATACATTCTGACTGGTCCATAGTGGCCAAAGTGGGGTATAAGGAGCAGGTGTAAAATACCAGACTGCTCCAATCTGCGTGCATACTCTAGTGCAGAGACAACGTCTACCTCTAGTGGCCAGTCAACTTTTACTTTCATGAATTGATCTCTGGAGATGTCTAGCTTCTGAGTATCATAGTCTTCAAACTTTAATACTTGAAGCTTGGGAAAGATGGGATCCTGGGGTTTTGGGTTGTCTTGGGTTTTTGTGACGCCCTCTAGGATAGTGGGTTCTTCTAGGAGATCTGGAATGTTCACTGTTACTGCTATGGCATCGAGCCTCTTTGGTGATACATAGGGCGGTAGTAAGTTTTCTCTTCTTTAGCAAGCTCTATCTCTGGTGATGATGGTCGAACTGGGTCGGCTCTACGATATTTAGGTATTTTTTTCCCAAGGATGGAGGAACTTGGGGGGTTGGCATTCAAGGATTGCATAGCGGTAAAAACTTGGGCTCCCGTTAGTTTCTCTAATGGTCGAGAGGCAGTTACCTGTGTGAGCTGATTTCCTGCTTGTGATTGATGCGATAGACACTACAACGGTTTTTTGACGATTCTCAGCTTTGGTACTACTTTTGAATTTGCCTGAGTCTTCTTCATCTTCTTGGGAAGCCAAACTGGTTCAAGATTCCCTTACTGGAGTGCTCACTTTGGCTTTGAACGATGGCCTGGTCTGTGCAGCGGCCTCGGCTCTTTGGATTGTTGGTTCGTTAATCAGAATGTAGAAGTCTATGGCAGAAGATGAGGATGCCTTATAAGCGACGAGTATTTAAGCTAACTAGACGGAGTGAAGGACCCTCTGGCGGATCACATGGGCTCGTCCTTTGAACGCTTAAGCTCCATTATGCATTTGTCAGGGTAGTTAAGGCACTCTACCAGATGGGATCAAAACATCTACTGCCTTTTTCCTCAGGCTTGTTGCTTTAATGATACTAAATGTTTAGTGGTGCCGGATCTTTTTTGAATTTCCCATGCCCTTACCGGCTGTCAGTGCCTGCTAGCTGTTTGTCACCTTTGGCAAGTTGTCTTGTGGAATTTTTTTGTTTTTGTTTTTGCGGATCATGACTTTATGGGACCGTGTCGCAGGAATCACGATAAGGTTTCAATAGACTACCATTGATCATGCCTGCTACTGGTGTTCCATCTAGCTTATGTAGTTTTACTGCGCCTGCTTTAGTAATATGCGCAACTACGTATGGACCTAACCAATGTGTTTTGAGCTTACCCGGATGCTTGAGAAACTTACTATCATACATTAGAACAAGTCTGCCAACCTTGAACTATTTTGTTGTGATGTGGCAGTCATGCCAGGAATTTTGGTGCTGCTTTTCCAAATTTTGATGGAAGCTTGCAATAAAACGGTCTTCTTCCATTTGAACCAGCCTCTCTTCTATAGTGCATGTATCTGTCATCTCCATTATCGCAGCAATTCGTAGGCTTAGGACAATATACTCCATGGGCACGACTGCTTCTTGTCCATAAACTAAATGGAAAGTAGTGTATCCATTTATTCATTTGCATGTTGTTTTATAGGCCCATAATACTGCTGATACTTTCTAGTTCCAATCATCTCTATGCACATTGCATACTTTGGTCAACGCATTCTCAAGTACCTTGTTGAATGCCTCGACAGTTCCATTTTCTTGAGGATAGTAGGGTGTTGTTTTCTTGTGTTGGATTTGGAATTCTGTAGCCAATTCAACAATTAGCTTATTTACAAAATGCATACCTTGGTCGCTGATTAGGATTTTGGGACAACCAAATCTTGTGACGATGTTCTCAAAGAGGAAGTGGGTCGCAGTTGCAGCAGTACAATATTTTACAGGTGCGGCTTCTACCCATCTTGTCAAGTAATATGTAGCAGTGATGATATAATGTGCACCAGTTCATTTTCCTGGTGGACTGATAGGGCCAACAAAATCCATTTCCCATTTATCAAAGGTCTGTAGTGTAATTTGTGGCGCAAGTGGCATTTCGTCACGTCGCGATGGTTTCCCCATTATTTGACACTTATCACAATTACGACAATATTTTGTTGTATCCATATGTACCATTGGCCACCAGAGTCTGGCTTGCAAAATCTTGCGCACGGTTGCTTTCCCAGCATAGTATCCTCCTAAGAAACCCACATGTGCTTCCACCATTACCCATTGGCTTTCATGATCAAAGACACATCTTCGCAGTATTTCATCTGGTCCCAAATTATAGAGTTGTCTCGCTATGAGTGTGTAGTCTGAGGCCTTGACAATTAGTTGTTTCTTTTTCCATCTTGAATAATATTTAGGTGCATTCCCTGTATTAAGTAAGTGTATAATAACATCGAATTCTTTATCAACAACATCTATAGCAAATAGCTACGCATCTGGCGAATTGTCCTCTAGGCTGGTGGGTTCCTCCCCACTTTCAATTCACGATAAGTGGTCAGGCCAAACATTTAGTTGTCCTGGATTTACAATGACTTTATAGTCAAATTCTTGAAAGAGGAGGAGCCACCGGTAGATTCCCCAGCCCAACACTGGCTTATTGACCAAGCATTTTAGCGCAGAATGATCAGTGAACATTTTGAAGTCTCCACCCAATAGATAATGTCTGAATTTTTGTAGCACATAGACCATTGCAAGCCCTTCTCTTTCAGTTGTGGTATAATTTTTCTCTGTCATTAATAGTTTCCTACTGGCAAATGCGATCGGGTGGTCAATTGCGCCAACTCCTGGTTGGGTGAACACTATGCCAAGCGCAATCGATGAGGCATCAACATGTACATGGAATTCTTTTTTCCAGTCTAGAAATATTAATATTAGTGTAGTATCCATTTTACCCTTTAGTTTATCCAAACTCTCCTAGTAGCTTTCATTCCATTCAAACTTGGCATCTTTTAACAGCTTCTCCATTGGGGCAGTTATCTCTGCATACCCTCTTATGAATTTCCTATAATACCCAGTGTGTCCCAATGTATACCCGAGTTGTGTGACTGATGTGGGCATAGGAAAGTCCAGGATAAGTGCTACCTTTGCAGGGTCGACCAGGATTCCATCACGGCATACTACATGGCCTAGCAATACACCGAAAGGTGCACAGGAGATACCTTTTCTCAAGTTTAGCTCAATTTGATACTGGCAACACCTCTCCAGCATCATGCACAAATTTTCAATATGGTATCTTACCAGAACAAAGACCATCCAGTCATCAAAGTATACTTCAAGAAACTTATGAATGAAATATTTGAAATCATATACTACTATTCTAGAAAAAATTGCAGGGGCATTTTTAAGGCCAAAGGGCATTACCGTGTATTGGTAGCATCCCCATTTTGTTAAAAAGGTTTTCTTGTGTCAATATTCTGGCACAATTCGGACCTGATGGTATCCTGAGAACCCATCGGTTAATGAGTACATTTCTTGTCCACCCACGCTTTCCAAAACCTCATCCGTGAAGGGTGTAGGAAATGGATCATGCAAGCAGGCATCATTTAGTTTTCTCAGGTCGACACAGATTCTGACTTCACCTGTCTCCTTTTTGTCCTGGATGACAATGGGGGTTATCCATTCCAATTCTTCAACTGGTTCAATAGTTCCTTCCTCCAACATGTGATCTAGTTCTACTTTTACTTTCTCCTTAAAACGTGGGTTTAATTTGTATGGTCATTGTTTCATTGGCCTTGCATCGAGTTTGAGTGGAATTTTCATTTCACCCAAATATCCTACTATTCCCTTCATCTCCCTGAAATTTGTCGGGAATAGGTCCTGAAATTCATGTAATAGATCGGTGATTTTGGCTACTATTTCTTCATCCCAGTAGTCTCCAATGTTGGCAAATTTTGGATTGTCCTCTGATCCAATGTTAACCTTTTTAATCTTTAGCGGCTTAATGAACTGTTCACTAGAAATGTTGCTTCCTTCTACCTCACGTGATCCTTCTGATTCTAGAATATTGATGTTAGTCAGATCATCTTCCGAGTCCCTGGAGAGATTATAGCATGTCATTCAATGTTGGACTATCTCACAGCATTGGTGGGAATGCACAGCACAAGGTTGAGAGTACACAATATCCAGTGGGATTTCGGTGAATATTTTTTCTTTAATAGTTTTCAGTGCAATATCAATAGTAGGTTGTTCATCCACAAACTAGAATGTGTAAGTGAATTTCTGCAGAACTTCTTCCCATTCCCTTGTCTCTTGGCACAACTCCATATATGCATACCAGCCTTGTGGTGCCATCTCAAGAGTATGGATGAAATGGTGAACCCATTCCAGGCAAGGGTAGTTTGAGAATGATGTGGAACATTGCTCAATGTGCTCTACAGGGTTTGATAGCCTCGTATATCTTTGGGTTACAGTTGTAATTTCTTCCCCAAACCTTACTTCTAGCAGCCTTCTGCATAGTGGCCATTCAGTTATGGTACTCTTATGCGTAACCCACCATCTTGTGGGCGTAGCTTTTAATGCAAATTCTAGTGCAGACAGTCGCTATGTCTCTGTTACTAGTTCTTCAAATTTAGTCAAGAACGCTGCCAAGTTACGCAGTCCTTCATATGGGGGTATCGGTCACGACTGAGTTCCTACTCGTCTGACAGACTTAGTTATCCTGGAACATTTTCTTGATGAGACTTCATGTAATCGGTTCTACCACTTATCCAGTGCCTCTCTTGAGTCTGATGTACATGAACTCTCACACTTTCAACTTGGGTTACCATTTGCAGTAAGATTAATATAGTCTTCCCGAAGGGTGGTTATATTGTAGATGGTGACAAGGTGATCACCATGCCCTTCATTGAATACCAACTCAACGTACCTCAGTCCTTCTAGTGGGTCAAGGGGTGAAACAACCCACATCTTATCATCTTTAAATGATAGGATCCTTCTTTTCAAATTTATGATCATTTAGTTTTCCATTGCCCAATCAATCCCAAGCAGTGCAGGGTATAGGTGGTATCTGTTGGAGACATTTACCATCATATTCACTCTTTCGGTCAAATTGGCCTAGTTAAACCACTATCCTAAGTTTAATTGACATCATTGGAGCATTAATTACCACCATCCCAGTCATCCTCACGCCTACCTACAGTCAAGGAGGCTAACTGGAGCACTCCAGGGGTGATCTGTGTGACATTAATGCACCTGCATGCTAACTGGTGGTTACTTTCAGTTCAACCAATCAGTTACAGTCAGTTAAGGCGCCTCCATTCATTAAATATATTATTTAATGATTATTTAATGATTATTTTATTATTATTTAATGAACTGGAGCTAACAAGGCGCCTTCACCAACTTCTGATGGTCAGTTCAGCTTCATTTAACCTCATCAGGGTTTATTGGAGTCATGCAGTACTGGCACTTGATGGTTGGTTGCTATGACATGTGTTTGATCTCTTTCAGTTGAGATTAAGTCATTAATTGCACTCCAACTTCAGTTAGGGACTGGTGAGTCAATTAGGATTTTTGTCAAGTGGTTAACCGAGTGAGATTGCATGGCAAAGAGTCAGTTAAGCTAGACTCACTTATGGAATTCGAATTGTTCCCTTAGCCATTCGAATTCTTCATGGAGTTAAGCCATTACTCTTGCATGGGAATTGTAACCCTTTATTGTTTATAAAATATACAGAGAGGAAACCTATTGTGGTTCTGATTATTGCCAATTCATGAGTAATTTGTTAATAATTCTTTGATGATTTTGATTCCTAGTTCCTAGATCATGTGCAAGAATTAATAGTATCATCTACTATGTCTATGACTTCGAAGTCCGCAAAAGTGTGTAATCCTTCAATAGCTACTTGAACTTGACCTAGCCTGTCAACAGGGATGACCTTTTATTGATTGGAAATCCTTAATTGAATGGGGGACCATTCCAAGGGTGGCCTACCCATTATTTCTCAGGTTTGGATCGTTAAAATGTTGACATCGGATCCCAAGTCAAGGATGATATAGTACATATCATAATCACGAATTTGCGTGGTCATCTTGAGCTCATGTCCTGTCTTAAGCTTGGTCTTGATATTGTTAACCTTGTTTGGCGAAGGGTCTCCCTCCTGAAGTGTTTCAATGAGTGCTTCTAGTTCTGCAATTGTTTCCATATCCTTGATTAGCGCTAAACAACTTGATAAGAAAGGTTTGAGTTTACTAACCTTATTTGCAGTTTGTTCCACACTTCATTGTTCAAATATCTTCTGGAATCTCTCAGGGATATCTTTCACTTGGCCTGAGGTAGATGGTTGTTCTGCGCCAATGAACTCTGGACACACATCCATGAATATGTGCTTCTGTTCTTGAATGTCAATTGGTGCTTTCTTCTTTGTGACAAGTCGTACTTGGGGTTGGGCATGTGTTGCAGGATCTATCTGCATGGCTTGGTCTACACCTGTCATGGCACCTCCCCTTGTGACCACTGCCACATTTGGTTCTCATTGTTCGGTGACTATCATCTATATATTGATATTGGCGTCCGGATTGGGAGCATTCGGCGTAGGATTTGGTATCGGGTTGGCTGGTCCAAGCATCCAGGATTTCCATCAAGCAATGAGCTATGGGCATTGCTCGACATTGTGATACTGTTTGCAGTACGAGCAAGTCCTGGCAGGTTTTGGGCAGTCCTTGGCGCAATGGCCCAGTACTCCACAATTGTAGCATACAACTGGCCCTCTTCCCTGACCAAATACTCCTCCTCCCCGGCCCCTAAAATTTCCAACCCCCCTTTGAGGTGGTTGTAATAGATATTGTGGTTGCTGGGACGACTGTTGATATAAGTTATACGGGGCCGTATTGTGAAACTAGGGTGCCATCTAAAATTGCCGTGGAAATGGGAATTGCGATGCAGCCTGAAACAGGGGAGGAGCCTAGAAGTGAGGGGGGGTTTGTTCAATCTTTAATTGCTCTTCTGTCTTCATCAAATATGCATTTACCATTTTCTCCCTCATGATTTGGTAGGCCCTACAATCTTGTTCATCATTGTTATAGCGGATTTCACCACACTAGGTGAATCACACATTGTATGGCCTTCCCCTGTCCCGCTGCAGACTCATTAGCCCCTATGGACCACTTTTTGTCTTTTGATGTATCATTGACCATCCCTAAAAACATTAGAAAAATGATATATGCGGCCTTTTCCCCGATAACCACGTACATACACGGATATTCCCTCTATAGTCGTGTACATCAGGATGTGTACATAATCCAAAATCCTTTGGAGCGTTCCTTGACTTGGATCCGACTCATATGACTCCTGGACTTCCATATGCCTTGAGATCATACGGATTCAACCTTTCAGTATCCATTTGAAAAGCTATATAAGGAACCCATTGAGACATTGAAAGCATAAGAGAGAATTGAGAGTATCGAAACTATAGTCCATTGTTGCCAGAACTTATGCTTGAGTCTGCATCCCTTTGTCCCTTGGAGCACTGTTGTGTTCTTCCCAAGCTTGCCTTTTGCTAGTAAGCTTGCTATCGAAGTGATGGAGGATTGAGGTGGTGGAGGCCCAAGTGGGGGATTCAGTTTCTCCGGTTCACAGATGTGCCATCAGAGGTTGTCGCTTGTAATCTCTGATTCATATTAATAGAAATATCTTTTCCTGTCCAGTAATGTGTATTTGAATGAATATTGTATCCATTGGAATATGTCAAATGCTTATACATTATTGATTATATATACTAGAATATATCTAACACCATGAAATATAGTATGCTTGTATTGTTTACTTGTTGTTGAGGACGTGCTATAACAATTCAAGCTGAAGATTGGAAAGCTCAACGGGGATCTACTTCAACCGTCCAGAATAAGGTATGAGGTTCAATCCTTTAGTGTTAGATGTTTTTATTTCTATTGCATATTCGGAAAGATTGATTTCTGGAGTCTAGCTCTCTATTGTGGTACCCCAAGCCATAGGAATTTCTCTCCGTAACAGAATTGGTGACTCTGCTGGGGAGTTCCTAGTAATTGTCCTTTGGGGGTTGATCTCTTGGCATTCAATGTATTTGAATTGCTCTCTCTCTCTTGTTTCTGTGTCGGGTATGGGGGCATGTATGCCTGGTAGAGCCTGATTGGTGTGAATTTAGTCTCAGCCTGTCTGTTTTCCTTGAATTTGTGCATCTTTTTCTTCCTGTACGTGGGTTTGTCACTTACAGTCACGTATACATGCGGTTTCCCCTGGGATTGTCACGTATACACGCGAGTTCACTGTGCATAGTCGCGTATACCCTGGTTTTTAACTTTTTGTGGAAGATAGTGGATTGCTGGGTGAATTCTGTTAGTTGCTGAGTCTCCTTTGGCACTGCCTGAGTCTGTTAATACCTCTGTTTTTTACCAGAAACGTTTTTTTTAGCCTAATTTTTTTCTTTTAGGAAAGTTCTTGTCATGGCATCTTTGATTTTTTGTTTGAGATTAGTGCATTAGAGTCCTTTTGCCTTAGTGCTTTGTTGGAATGTTGTTTATGTGTGCTTGTAGAGTCTGGGGTGGTTAGAATCATTCTTTTACTTTTTGTATCTCTTTATTTTCAAAAATCCAAAATATTTGCTTTTCATCATGCATTGCATTATGCATTTTGCATTGTACTTGCATTAGATCTAGATTTGCTTTGGAGTGATAGTTAGGACTTCATATAAGGAAATTTGCATTCAGCATTTGAAGAAGAAATTGTGCATTCACGTAGTACGCATACCCTGTTTTCATGGACACAATGCATTTGCATTGATTGTTAGGTGTGCATTTTACTTCTTGTTGCTTCATAACACCATTAGGTGCACGACCATATCCTATTTTTGAGTAATAAAGCCAACTAAAATCAACGCTAATTAAAATGAATTACACTCTTTTATTTTCTAGGGTGCACCAACAAGCTTAGGTTTTAGGATCTTGGAATAGTTCATTGAAAGTTAATTCTCCAAGATCACTAAACAACAACAACTAGGTGTCTGTCCAGGGAGTGTGTGAAATCCTTGGTATAACCAGCGTTCTCAGGAAGCTCCTCTCAAAAGGGAGTCAAGCACTAGGTAGTGTGAGTGGTTGTTGATTGGGATAACCCCTGGTCAAGAACTGTGTAGCAACGGCGATATAGCCAGGATTATATTCGTATCTGGGGGCTCTTTCGGGAGTTTCGGGCTTTGCTACCCTGCCCATACGGTCAATCCCGCCTGCGACTGTCCGCCTGAGTGTTGATTATATTGAGGTGACCTTAGTGACCTTACCTAGGATATCGATGGGGTACGTGTAGAGGTTATTCTGCATGTGTCCCGGCCAGGTTGGGGTCGGACAGCACAGTTTCTTTACGCGTTGAAGCTGAGGGCCACAATAATTGGTTTCGAACCTCCGCTTGTGGTGACAAGGGCCTCTCAAGCCATCCTAGGCGAGACATACCGGCCACATTCGGGAGCTCACTTATCCAGCCCTTGTTTGCTTGCTTTTGGCTTTAGATTTTATAGTGATTGCTCTATGCACGCTAGTTGGCCTAGGGTTGACGTAAATAGAGAGTCTTTGCTTTTTGTTGAGTCATTGTGGATTCAGGTGCGGTTCTGCGCCGTTCTCATCGGTTAGCAGGACTTCTGCCTTACACTTCTCCTCCTCCTTTGGGAGAGGGGCCTAGACTGTCCAGGAGGACTATGTCACACACTGATTTACACACCATGGAGGATCATTCAGAGACTATTCCTGAGCCACCTCCTCCTATTCGTATTGACGATGGGAAACTTACTCCTACATACGATCCCTCACCTGACCTAGCTGAGATCGGTCCTGTTATTTCCCAGATAGGATATTTGCATGATAGACCTACTCACACTAGTAGGCTAGATTCCCCATTGACCCGTTACCGGTATGGAATGCTGGATGATGCCGAGACTCACTTTGACCCTCCTAGCACTAGCTACGATAGTTATGTTACTACTGGTTTTCCTATGCACGATTTGACATTTCATGTTGAATCTGACTTTGAGCCTAGCACTATGCCTGGGGGCAATCCCATGCCTTACCTTGCAGAGAGGTTTGGGAGTACTAGTCACATTGCACCTTCCATCCCAGCAGTGGAAGCTCCATCTTATATACCTTCTAGGTCTAGAGTTAGTGATCCGATAGGGATTCCAGGTTCTAGACGAGTGACGATAGGCACTAGCACATTTCTTCTTACAGAGATTCCTGCATCCTCGCTTCCGAGTTCTTCAAATGTAAACCCTCCACCTTATTCACGTGGTCCTTCGAGTCGGCACGTAGCTACGAGTCAGATCCATACTGCGATTACTATACCAATTGTGTCTCAAGCCTACATACCACTCGTGGTTTCGG
Source organism: Pseudotsuga menziesii (assembly GCA_001517045.1). NCBI lineage: Eukaryota > Viridiplantae > Streptophyta > Pinopsida > Pinales > Pinaceae > Pseudotsuga > Pseudotsuga menziesii. The sequence goes on along the minus strand of LPNX010967955.1, from coordinate 346,752 downwards.
GAGGTTATGTTCATGTTTCTAGAGGTCAGATTGCTACTTCCACGACATATATCCCTACTTTCGGTATGTATATTCCTACTTCCGGAACATATATTCCTACCTATGGAGTGTCTCATGGGGCATCGCAAGCGATGAACTATGGACCCTACTATGGGGCGTAGTATGGACAGGTCTCTCCACCTTATGGAGGCGGGTATTCACAACCTGCTTACTCTCCTAACTATGGCTTTGTAGCTCCTACTAGTCAAGGTCCACCTCATTATGCTACTTGCACGCCACCCTATACGGGTCATACAGGAGGAGGTCACTATGGCCAAGGTCATGGTGGTAATCAATCCTATATGAACCAAGGAGCGGTCCCTAAACCTCATTATCCTAGGCTCCCTTTCCTCGTGACACTCAATTTACCTGAATTATCGAGACTTACGAACGATCCTGTGGCTCATGACCCAGCTTGGCCGGCTGTCCCTACCAAGCTTCCTTAGGACATACCTAAGTTCGAAGGCAAACCAGGAGAGGATCCGAGTGAACACGTTACGACATTCCACCTATGGTGCTCTTCCAATTCATTGCATCAGGACTCAGTCCGTTTGAGACTATTTCAACGCACCCTTACAGGGCCTGCGGTGAAATGGTATATAGAGTTACCTAGGGGTGCCTTTACTTTGTTCGACGATCTTGTGATGACTTTCCTTAATCACTTCCAGCTACCAGTGCGCTATGATGTTGGTACTAAACTCTTGTCGACATTTTGGCAAGATAAAGCCACCCATATTTCTGATCATATTCAGGAGTGGCGTAGACGGAAGAGATTAATCAAAGCCTTTATACCGCCGGAGTTCCTCCTTGAGTGGTTCCTCAAATCTTTATTGCCATATATCGCAAAGGATGTTTCCACATCCAGAGTGCAGAATGAGGAACAAGCCATCTTTAGGGCGCAGGAACAATACTTGATCTATGCTCAGTCTGGTTTGTTATATGAGATTATACCTAATGATCCTCATTCTAGTTTCGATCCCAAGGTCAAACCTGGACCACATGCCGATGGCATTGTGGGTAGTGCAAGTAAGAAACCTGTAGGTTCGGTTATGAAACAAGTTTCTCAGTTGTCTATCAACCAATCTACCTCGGGACAAGCTATGGCTTCGTCTCAGCCTGCCCAAGCGGTGAATGTACTTGCTGTGCAATCGTCCGACCAGAAGGGTAACCAGCAACCCGGACGGAATAGGAAAAAGGGTAAAAACAATAATAATAAGAAGGGTGGGAATAAAAATGAGAATGCCAATAATAATGACAAGAACAATAAAAATGCTGGGGGGGACAAGCAGAATAAGCGTAAGGTTAAGTTTCCTTGCAAGCTTTGTAAGGACGATCACCTCACTTACTTGTTCCCTAGGATGGATGAAGCTTCGAAGTTCATAGCACAGGTCCCAGCTGTGTTAACAAACCCTTTACCGCATAATCAGAATATGAACACGAAGTCCCATGATCAATCTAGTGATGAAGATCCACCTGAAACTAGTGGTCGCGGGTGCATTAATATGGTCCATGTCGTGAAAGTTGTGACACGTGCGAAAGATTATTCTTCATCACAACCCAACCCAGGCAAAGAGCCTGATCCACCAGGAACTCCTTTGCTTATTGAGAAACCTGCGGATAAACCTGAGGCTGCACCTCGCATTCCTAAGGGGGTACTTATGCGTTCGGGTCATAATCCAAATGCCTAAGCCACCCAGAATTATTTAGTTGTCGAGGCCTTGGGTCATACTCCTTGTGCGATGTCTGCATTGGAAGTGCTTCAGAGTTGTCCGTCGCAAAGGAAGGCTTTGCTTTCCACTCTTGGTGTGAATGGTGATGATTCTTCCTCATTGATCAAATTTGAAACCGTGGGACATCAGCCTCGCTTGCCCTACTATGTGTCCCTTTTGGTGCATGTAGAATGTCTAAATATGATCGTCAAACGTACTGTGATTGACGAGGGCGCTGCTGCTTCTGTGATGTCTTTGTCTTGTTGGAAGGGTCTTGGTTCTCCTGAGTTGTCAAAGTATACGACCATGTTAACTGCTTTTGATGGGAGATCGTTTAGGCCGCACGGTATCCTTCCTTCTCTTAAATTCCGTTTGGGAGGGAAGACCGTTGCGATAGAGGTCGAGGTGGTTGATGCGCCCCTTGACTACAATCTCTTACTGGGAAGGAATTGGATGTATAGTATGCAAGCCGTTGTGTCTTCCGTGTTTCATGTTGTATGCTTTCCTCATAATGGGAAGATTGTAACAATTGATCAGATGGCATTCAAGAATCCACCTGTCAGTGCATCTTCGGAAGCTTCGGTTCCAAAAGTTGAACATTCCCAGCCGGCAACTGGGAGTGTGGGTGTAGGTATGTATCTGTCCCTCATGGGAACCTTTAGTTGTCCTGCACCCGTCCTCATGATAGGATCTAGTTTCGATGGTGCTTCCACATCTATGAGATCGGTGCCTTTTCGCACAATTCATATGGGAGATCCTTGGATTCTTCCTTCACCGAGTCCTTCGAGTGAGGCCATTGAGATGAGCGTGTCGTTGCCTGCAGTCATGATAGCTTACCAAGATAATCTCCAGTCTGCCGCAAAGCCTTGTTCTTCTTCTTCATGGACAGAGGAGGAAGACCCCTATGTGCTGTCGGCATTGGAAGTACAGTCTTCTCATGCCCACGACTGCCTTGATACGGTTTTCCCTTCAGATGAAGCGATCATCGAGGCTATGTCGGGAGTTGAGCCACCATGGGAGGAACTTCATCATAGATCATATTTCCTTCCAGAGCTCGACCTTTTGGAGCATGAGGATTATAGGGAGATTCTTAGACAAAAAGTTGGTAGACCCATGATACCATTAAGCTCTCCTGGTCAGATGGCTGATGGAAATATGGCAAACATATCGTCAACTATGCCTATCAACATTTCTAGCAACCCTGGTACAATTGAGAATGTCTACATTGGGGCAGATTGTTCCCAAGATGAGATTCGCGAGTATACCGAGCTATTCAAGGAATTCCGTGATGTTTTTGCTTGGCCTTACGATGAGATGCCAGGGATTGACCCTCGGATTGTCGAACACGAAATTAAGACTTACCCCAACGCTAAGCCTGTTCGACAGCGTTTACGCGCGGTAAATCCTAGGAAAGCACCCGCCATAAAGGCAGAGATAGAGAAGCTATTGAAAGTTGGTTTCATCTATCCCGTTCCCTTGACGGAGTGGGTTTCAAACCCTGTTCCGGTGGATAAGAAGCAAGGAGCGATCCGTATATGCACTGATTTCCATGATTTAAATCGTGCCTGTCCTAAGGATAACTTCCCCACACCGTTTATAGATCAGATTTTGGATGAGTGTGCGGGTACCGAGGTGTTCTCCTTTATGGACGGCTTTTCCGGGTATAATCAGATTCAAATTAAACCTGAGGACCAACATAAGACCACATTCATTTGTCCTTGGGGAACATTTGCGTATCGGAAAATGCCTTCCGGCCTTAAAAACACTGGAGCTATGTTTCAACGGGCGATGACCTTGATTTTCCATGATCTCAAGTCCATTATTGAAGTGTTTTTGGATGACCTCGCTTCTCATTCTTGCATGAGGATGCATCATTCTTATCACTTGAGATTGGTGTTCGAAAGATTCCGGCACTATGTTGTTAGATTAAACCCTCATAAGTGCATCTTTTGCGTGAAATCGGGTCGTTTGTTAGGATTTATCGTTTCGAAAGAGGGTATAAGAGTCGACCCTTTGAAGGTTGAGGCAATACTTCAGTTGTCTCCCCCATGAAATATTCATCATCTTCAGTGTTTGCAAGGCATGGAAAACTTCCTACGAAGATTTGTTGTCAATTTCGCCAATTTGACTAGAGGTTTCATGCGTCTCCTGAAAAAGGATACTCCCTTCGAATGGGATGAGCGAGCCCAGGAGTCCTTCGATGCACTTAAGTGAGCCCTAGCATCGGCCCTGGTGATTAGTCCTCCGGATTATAGCCGTGATTTCCTATTATATGTGGCCGCGTCTTTAGATACGATTGGGATGGTTTTGGTTCAGGAGGATGAGGAGCTCCAGGAGCATATCATATATTATGTGAGTCGAAACCTTATTGACGCAGAGATTCGGTATTCTCATGTTGAGAAGCTTTCCTTAGCTACTGTACATGCAGTGCAGCGTTTGAGACATTATATTCTCCTTTTCCAAACCTTGGTTGTTGCCCATGTCAATCCATTTCAGTTCGTCCTCACACGTAGGATGATTGGGGGAAAATATAATAAATGGATTGTCATCCTGCAAGAGTTTGATCTCTAGTTTGTTTCAGAAAAATCAAAGAAATCTTTAATCTTTGCAGAGCTCATATCGGATTTTCCGAGCGAGGCCGAGGAGTCGGTATGTGAAGATACGTTCGTTGATGAACACATTTTCTTGATCTCAACGGCTGACCCATGGTACGGTGATATCATAGTATATTTGCAAATGCAGAGGACCCCTACTCACCTCTTGCGAGATGAGCGACGTCGATTACGTCATGTTTCCAAGAACTACCTCATAGTGGACAATACTTTGTACCACCGTGGAGTAGATTCCCTTTTACGATGTTGTTTAACTCATGACGAGGCTGAGGTAGTGCTTAATGATTGCCACAGAGGGGCGTGTGGTGGTCATTTATCTGGGCTTGCTACAGCTCAAAATATTTTGAGAGCAGGATATTTCTGGTCATCGATCTTCAGGGATTGTATTGAAGCGGTCAAGAGGTGCCACCCTTGCCAGGTGTTCACACGTAACATGCGCTCGAAGCCTGCCCCGCTACACCCTATTATCACCGATAGTCCCTTCACCAAATGGGGGATAGATTTTATGGATCGCAACCCAGCTTCGGCTAGGGGGCACCATCATATCATAGTGGTTGTCGATTACTTCAAGAAATGGGCTGAGGCAATCCCTACAGTAAAATCCGACGGTGAGACAGCCACTCACTTCGTATTCAACCAAATCATCTCTAGGTTCGGGATTCCGAGAGAGCTTGTCACTGACCATGGCTCGCACTTTTAGAATCGTATGATGGAAGAGTTGGCATCCAAGTTAGGATATAAGCAAGAGCACTCCTCTTCTTACTATCCTCAAGCGAATGGACAGGTTGAAGCAGTGAATAAATCACTTAAGTCCATTCTCCAATGAACCATCGCACAAAGCAAGACGAATTGGCATATTATGTTGTACCCTGCTTTGTGGGCATATCGAACCGTGGTAAAGACTGCCACTAGTTTTTCTCCATATCAGCTTGTTCATGGAGTGGAGTCAATATTGCCGGTTGAATGCGAGATTCCTTCGTTGAAGTTAGCCGTGGAACTCTTACCAGACACTTCACCTTTGGAGGAGCGTTTGGTTCACCTTAAGCAACTTGATGAGCAGCGTAGAGATGCCTTGGTGACTCTCGAGGTTAATAAGCGTCGCGTAAAGGCCCAATACGATAAGTATGTCCGTCCGAGAGTGTTTAGTGAGAGAGACTTGGTCCTTCTGTGGGATCAATCAAAAGAACCCTTGGGGGTAGGGAAGTTCAATCCTATGTGGCGTGGTCCTTATGTGGTCAAGCGTGTATTAGAGAAGGGTTCCTATGAGTTAGTGGATTACGAAGGGACAGTCTTGGCGGAGCCTAGAAATGGGCTCTATCTTAAGAAATACTATGCATGATCTTTAGCCAAGGCTGTTTTTTGTATATTATTGTACATCTTTTTTGCATAGTTAGGTCTTGTTTATCGTGATCGAATTTGTGATTAGTTTCCATTTCTTGTGGCAGATGTCAATGGAATCTTCCACCTACATAGGATTCGCGGATGGTGCAAGCCGTCACACTCAACACTCAGCCTCAGCTGCTTGGGTGATTTATACTCCTATGGGTCATGTACTGTCTTCAGGAGGTGTATGTCTACAGCCATCTTCCAACAATGTTGTTGAATATAGTGCCGTTATCGAGCTTCTACGGGATGTCATTTCGCATGGTGTTCTCTCTCTTGAGGTACGTCTTGATTTAGTAGTGTCACAGCTCAATGGTTTGTACCATGTTAGAGATCCGACATTATTGAGGAGATTCTTACGTGTGAGATTGCTAGAATGGAAATTTGAGACCATAACATATATACACATTCCAAGAAATTATAATCAAATTGCTGACTCATATGCTAACTATGTGTTAGATTGGCATTTGTTTCATTCATTATAAATTAATCATAAACACAATTTTTATACATGTAAATAAATAAACCGATCACCATAAAACTTTTTTATATACATCAAAAATGTGGTAATACATAATGTCATAATACAAAATTGGGGCTTTGAAAGCCACCATCATATACACGGTAGTACAAAATAGATACACTCCCAGGTGTTTAGTCCTGTGGAGGTGGATGAGGGTTGTGATCATGATATGTCACCACGGCTTTAGCTAGCCACCGGAATAATCGCACCCATGCGCATGGTACACCCACCACCTGTCTCTGCATAGCCTCAGGCAAGTCCTCGACTTGCACCATGGGAATCCTGTGAGTCAATCGCACGAAGTTGGTATGGATGCTTTGGAGTGTTCACTCCGCATCCACACTGGTGATATCGTCTCCTCTTCCCCTCCGTCTATGACGTGGGAAGCCCTCTGGTCACCGTGGTCCCACATCTGCACATGAATGGTAGATGTCATTATGTATTGTCACCCAAAACCATGTATTTTTTATTCCATTAATCAAGAAAACACAAAAAAATTAAAAACTTCAAAAATTTTAAAAAAGAGTAAGGGTTGAGATTCATTACCTCTGTCTCCATATGCTGATCCTGGTGGTAATGGCATGTCTGGGTCTCCCCGGAAGTCTATCCCTGCATAAGGGTAGTCCTCTATGGCAACAATCTATCATCACCACCATGGAAAAAAGTCTGCTGGATAAGGGTTGGCCACCCTACCGCCCCCCAGTCTGCGCATCACGTCTGCCCAACGTCGTTGGGCCGGATCTCGAACCCTGTGGAGAGGAACATCCACTCTAGGGCTCAATCCTGGAACACGCTCGAAGAAAAATGTGCTCAAGATACTGCTGAACCCGAAGTTCCATATCCTACCTACCTTGCACTCACTGATCTGATGTTTCATGTTGCTCAGTAGGGAAGTGCTCCAGTCATAGATGGTCGGTGTCATGCACTCCACCGCATAGAACATCAGTGGCCGAGAGACCTAATGGAGTGATGCTAAGCCTGCTATCCTGCCCAGCGTCAGTAGTATGGCCTTTAGGCCCAGCACCTGTATAGCGTGGGCGGGAACTTGGCTCCCCACCTTCTCTGTCTCTGGGTAGCAGTACACAGCTATGTACTCGTCGATAGTCATCCCATGACCTGGCCCTCCTCGGGCACAAAGGTTCACCATCTCACCTCGCCGTGATAGACCTATGATAAAGTAGATATCCTCCACCTCAATGGTGAGGGACATGCCGTCTAGCCGGAAGGACTCTGAGTCCGGATCCCAATAGTCTACAAGCATCTGTAGTAGTCCTAGTTTGGCCCTCAAGCCACCTAGGCACCAAAACTTGTAGAGTCCGCATCTTCTTAGAGCTTCTTGAGCCATTTTGTCAACCCTTACTGCTTCCTCTACGTCACCGTGCTCACATTCTCGCCACTCTAGCACCATCCTGCATGAGAATTTGACCAAAATGTCCATTAGATTCTTGTAAATCCTTATGTGCGGCGTCATACGCGGCTGTTTTGAAAACAGCCGCGTATGTACGCGGTTTCTGGCCCCTTTTCCGCATATATCCAGCCCTATACGCAGAAAAATCCTCGATACCCGCGTGGGCTGTAGCGCTCATGTAATTATGGCCTTTAGAAATTCATTTGACCATGAAAAATTATAAAAAATGTATTGAAATGCAAGCAGAGAACATGAGTAAATACCTGGAAGAATCGGTTGTGAATTCCGT
>LPNX010967955.1:321637-336151 GCA_001517045.1 Pseudotsuga menziesii | reverse complement strand
GTTAGATGTTTTTATTTCTATTGCATATTGGGAAAGATTGATTTCTAGAGTCTAGCTATCTGTTGTGGTACCCCAAGCCATAGGAATTTCTCTCCGTAACAATCATGGCCTATGGATTTACAAAATTTACAATATAGACTGGTGGGTGCACATACCGTCTTATGCATAAATAGGCAATCGATGTCCCAGTGTCCTCTTGTTTGGCATATATTGCACCAAGGTAACCCTTGGATATTCAATGGGCTTGGCCCACTAGATGAAACATAGTTCATATAGGCTGGGCATTCATCTTTGGTATGTCCGTTGGTCTGGCATCGGGTACACCAGAGGTCTTTGTGTGCTTCTTTCCCCCTTTTCATATCTCGGAGTTGGATAGTCAGATTAGCCAACTGACACTGAATCTCTATCATCCCTACAGCACCATCCCCTATGGGCGAAGCCTCTAGCTTCATTTCTAACTCCAATTCCTTCGTTTGTGTTGCAATCTTTTATTGCATGAGCGGCCCTCTTATATGTGGTAGTAGAGTGGTAATAAACCACTCTTTATGCTATACATGTGACATCTAGAAATAAAATTTGGTCATCAGTGTCTTAAACTGCTGATCGAAGTGCCATACCATTTCTGTTGGAGCCTGCTTAATTTCCCTAATTTCGGTAATACATTGGGACTCTGATTAGGGATTCTGGAACTCTGAGATCATTTCCCTCCGAATCTCCTCAAGATTATTTTGTAGGGTTCCTACTGGTGCGGCACAAAATTTCATGAACCAATCCATGGCACGACCCCTCAAAGTCATGATCATATGTCCCTTATTTATATTTGCATTATGTACTAAGCATACCATCTAGATAGCTTCACAAAGAAACCAATGTTGTTCTGGTTCTTCTGTTTCGTTCCCATTAAAGGTGGGTAATCTAACATCTGTCCCCACCATTAAGGTGGTGTTGGGATTGTTCACTGGACCTCCTGAGTTTATAGGATTTACAGGGATCGTTGATGGGACTTCCTGCTCACCGGTCCTGACACTAGGACTGCTAGTGTTCACACAGGTTTCAGGTGATGGACTTCTAGGTCTTGCTCTGGGTGATCTCTCTGGAATACTGTAGTCATGTCCTATTCTTGGTGATTCTGCAGACCCTCCTGATTCTGCTCTCTTAGAAACCGGGCTATAATCCTCCTCTTCATTGCAGGATCCTTCGTCTAGGTATGACTCACATCCATATTCACCCTCCCTAGGAAAGCTATAGGCCCTCCTTCCTCATGTTACCTTTCTCCTCTTTCCTGATTGGAACCTTCTTCTGCTTCTCAAGAATCTAGTGCCTAACTCATCCTCAGAACTTCCCGAGAACATCTCTTCTTACTACCTTCCATATTACTTCTAGCTCCTACACAGCATATCCGCTCCACAAACTGTGTGACTCATTCACTATGACAGTTCCCCTATCCATTTTCTTATGTTCACATGTCTTTTGTTGGCTTCCTCTCATGTGAACATCAGCATTTTAGCATCTAGCTGATCTTCTATCTCCTCCTTCATTGGGTCCCACAAAATCTTCCTAATTTAATCAAGGGTCTCGTCAACAAAACCATTTGTTGGCCACTTTTCCCCACTTGTGCGACCTGGGTTCTGCGTAGCCTGTCGATCCAACAACTACCTGAGATACCAGCCTGATAGAGAAAGCCCCATTGGCAACACCTGCGAAGCAAGTACAATCTCACCCGAGATATCTCATAGATGGGTAACCGTCGGAACCATGTTTCAGCGATTGTCAAGGAAGTATATTCCCTTGGATCGTAACCAAGGATATCAATGAAGGCAACAGGGTGACTGACTAGAGGAGGTAGTTCTACGTGAATGAGCACAACTGTATGTCATTGCACGTGCCCTAACTTTCATGTCCCCCTCGCAGCTGACTCACATCAATCGACTCTATGACTTAAGTCGATATTTCATAATAGGAATCACACAGAATGATATACAATTATACAAGTTTAATTTAGCGTGGATTCTATTCATCCATTTACCAATTGCAAGAACTAACAGAAACTGAACCACAATTAACATTATCTAGAAAGCAACTATTAATCAATCACATAAACATCACCACATCAATCATTCAATTGGACATAAGAAATAACGTGGAAACCCATATAGGGAAAACCACCAAGGTGTTCTTCATCTGGCATGAGAAAGGATATAGCACCTTGCAGTCTGCAGGATGAATACTGATCTCGAGATATGTCTTTAAGTTCAGACTCATAGTTCTCATGCTCTCTGTCTTATTTCTCCTAATCTACTGCTACTACCTACAGATCTACACACAGCCTAGATTGACCTTCCTAGCATCTGCACCACTCTAGCAGAGCTTCCTCATTGCACTATTCTCTCTACATCCTGTAGATTCCTGATTACCTTTCCCTTATATTTGTTCTCTACAACTGTATACAGCTCTCATCTATCAAACATATTCTATAATTACGACTAACAAAAAGCAACCTTCTAACTATTAAATCTCTCATATTTATAACATTTTACATGACCACAGTAGGTCGACTGCTTACAAGCAGTCTGTTAACTGTCACCATCAGCCGCCCCTCAGGCTACAACTGTGGTGATCATGACTCGACACGGCACTAACAGCCTTACTTACAGCGTGCTTTCATTGTGTGTGGCATCCGCTGAATTAAGCCGACGACCGCCCTGTCGCTTTTCGATCGTTTTCCCCGTCTGCGCTTCTTCGTTTGCCTTTCCTTTGCCACGCACCTCTCTGTTCTACCTTTGTGGGCCCTTTTCATCCTTTGCGATCTTCTTTTGCGTCTATTGCACGTGCTGCACATTTTCCTTGGTTGCACACACGAACTTTCTTTTTGTGTCCCTTTCCCAGGCCAACAATCATAATGATGTGATGACAAACCATGATCTGTCCCTACATAATTGCATGGCATTAATGTGATAACATTAGCATTATTATACTATTACATTGTACTAACTCATATGCATAACATACACACACTCATTATTCTTTGATCTATAAGTTCTTAGATTTGATTATTAAATAAATTATAATTATAATTATTTTGGTACTATAAAGAAAACAATATAACTTATCCCCACATTCATGGATAGAAAAAGTTGGTACAAGAATTGAAAATACATTAAAAAGGGAAAATTCTTTGTAACTTGAATTGAAAATAACAAAATATGTATTTAACTTGAAATTGTGCTCTTAGCTTGGGAATTGATAGTCAAGATTGAAAATCAAGTATGTATTAATTTTTAATAACTTTATAGTTATATATTTAGCTTTAAAATTGCTACTCACTTGAAATTTGTTGTGGAACATAGCACATACCAAATCTAATTAGATGAATGGTAGGAAAAATTTGAGATTTGACAAAATATACAACTCTTTTGTTGTCACTCATTTTTAAAACAATTACATAACTATCACAAAGTTCATTTTTGTTGGTGTCATTGTATTCTCTAACTACTACACAACTATCACAATGTTCATTTCAAAGACATTGAGGACCTTGTAAAATGAGACATTAACAATTATTTCAATCAACAAATGATGAGACTTGGAGCTCACATGAGCCTATACAAATATTTTTTATAATTTATTATTATGGTAAATATGGAAAAAAATATAACTTATCCCTCCATTCAAGCATAAAAAGTTGGTACAAGAATTGAAAATACATTAAAACAAGAAAATTGTTTGTAACTTTAATTGAAAATAATTAAATTTGCATTTTTAACTTAAATTGTAAATTTAGCTTGAGAATTGTTAGTAAAGTTTGAAAATCAAGTATGTATTTAACTTGATAATTGTTAATAACCTAATAGTTGTACATTTAACTTTAAAATTGCTAGTAGCTTGACATTTGTTGTGGAAATTAACAAATTGATTTATTTAACTTGAAAATTGTTACAAATTATCATTTTATTTGTTGTCATTGAATTTTACAACTAATACATAACTATCAAAATGTTCATTTCATTTGTTTTCGAATTGAATTTTCCAATTAATACATAACTACCACAATGTTCATTTCAAATAAAAGGAGGGTTATAAAATGAGACATTAAGAGTTTTTTCAATCAACAAATGTGGAGACTTGGAGCTCACATGAGGCTATACAAATATTTTTTTAACAAATAACAAAACAAGAATTGAAATTACATTTAACTTGAAATTGTTAGTAACTTACAAAACTGAAAATAACTAAATATCTACATTTTAACTTGAAAATTGGAAACTGCAAGTTCCTAATTTGAAAATTGTTACTAAATTGCACATTTTACTTCAAAAATTTTAATAACTTAAAAATTGGAAAGTGTAAGTTACTAATTTGAACATTGCTCCATTAACATGGAAAAATGTTAGTAACTTGAGAATTATCCATTTAAATTGAGAATTGTTACAATTTTTAAAATATAAATAACAAAGTTAAGAAATAAATAAGAATCTCACTACAAACCAAATATTTAAGAAATTCTAGGAAATAGTAAATTTTCTTTTTAAATTGTTACAATTTTTGAAATATAAATAACTAATTGTTAAGAATTTCGTTACAAACAAAATATAACAAGGCTAAGATGAAAAGAAATAGTTAGTAATAGATAACTAATTAGAGAAATTTAAATTAGATAACATGTAATTCAAAATTTATCATAGTTGTTTTCCATTGAAGTTTGGTGTACATCTTCTTCTTCTCTCAACCTTGCTCTTTGTTTCATCATCGTTTCTTTATTATTTTCATGCTCTTAATTGTTGTTTTGTTCACGAGCATGCGTCGATTTTTTCTTTTATTCCCCATCACTTACTTGAAAGACAAACACATATTTATTCCAATTGTTATAACAAACAACAATATGTTAATATGAAATTGATGTAGATATACAAAGAACTTCATGCATAGATAATTGAATCTAATTGAATAGCATGAAATTCACATAGGACTAATTGAAATCCAAGTAAGAATGAATGAAACAAGTGTTATTGGTTTTAACTCTTTGGTGGTTATATAGAGGTTGGTTGATGTTTTTACATGGGAATGGTTCTTGGACAACATTAATTTTCTAGCCCATTTCTTGGGATCTTTTTTATTTTTTTTTACACAAATAAACCCTCGATCGAGATATTTAAAAACCTTGATCAAGCTAATAGCTTGATCGAGGGATTAAAAAACAGGCCCATAGCCCTTTTTTTGTAGATAGAAAATTTTGTGTGTATTTCAGGAGCTTAAACTATGTCATTAAATGCACATTAATGGGTGCACTTGGTACTGTTGGATTCGTCAACGATTCCTCTATCTAGTGACATATATTTTAGGAATTTTTATCTTCGTATATGATTATTTTTTAATTTTCTACTAAATCTTATCCTAAAAAACCTTGTCAACAACTTCGAATGAGCTCAAAGATAAATCAATAACATTCAAAATACACCTCCAAAAAATTTAAAAAGAATATGCAAGCACTACATAGGTGCATCCTCTTCAAAATGGCATATTTAGTTTTGAAGTTTATGTAAAAAATTAAAATATTTGGTGCATACATGCACATGCATGCAAAATGCAATTGAAATATTCACTGATTATTTTCAAAAAATAATAATAAATATAAATTTTCAAGAAAAATTAAAGAAAAAATATGTAGGAACTAGTGCATTATGTCTAGATCATGTCACATATTTCATTTTTTTAATTATTAATTTAACATTGAATTATTTTTCACACACTCAGGAGATTTTATCACTCGGAGAGGAAGAAGGGGTATGCATTAAGAAGTACATAGAGTAGTCCTGAAAGATCTCCGGTGAGATACAAGAAGAGGAGTTCTGGTTGGGATGAACTAGTATGAGAGATTAGAAGAATCAAGCCCCAAACTTTGGAGAATTATATCAAGAAGAAGATGTTGAAGCATGGTTGTTGGGTCTCATGAATTTATTACAGTTGCATGAGTATACACCTAATATGGAAGCACGAGTATCCATATGCCATTTGCAGGGTAAGGCATCTATCTGGTGGGGTCAACTAGTTGAGATAAAAGACATCGACGATGACACAATATCTTGGAAGAAATTTAAGAAGTACTTACAGAAGGAGCATCTATCTAAGCATTACTATGAAAAAAATATGGAAGAGTAAGTTGAGATCAAATTGGGAAGCATGACTATGGAGACCTATGAGAATAAGTTTCTGGAGCATTTGAAGTATGTGTACTTCATCAAATATGAGAAGGTTCCTAAGTGGCCTTCTTGAATCTTATCGAGATAAAATCCAATATGATAGACCAAGGAACCTTAAGGATGCCATCTAGAAGGAAAAACACTTATATGAACATAATAAGAGAAAGGACCCATATCAAAAGAATTGGAAGGATATGAAGAAGAATAAATAGGAGTAGATAAATAAAGGTTTCCATCCTTCAAAATTCACAAATGATAATTCTTATCAACAAGGACATCCAAAGGAAGAGCCTTTAGGGAAAAGACCACCCGTGGAATGTTGGATATGCAAGGAGAATAACTTTTCTAGTCAGTTCTCGCGTAAGAGGAATAAATTTCACAAAATTCAAGAGGATTCAATTGTTGGAGATGTAGGTGGAAGTGTTTAGAGGATCTATGCAGCACTGGATGGGATGCAAGTTGATCACCAACCACAAATGATTGAGGTGGAAATTAAGATTGCTAATAAAACCATAGATATTTTGATCAATTCTAGGGCTAGCAATAGTTACATTGCACCTAACCTAGTTGAGAAATTTCATTTTAATAAAATCAAACTTGAAACAACAAGTCTATTATAGTTAGCTACAGGAGCTAAAAGGAAAATCATAGAATTTGTAAAAATGTGTCATTTAGAAAAGAATGAATTGAAAACCTTTGCATACTTAAACATCATACCATTGGGATCATATGATGTATTGATTGGCATGGATTGGTTGGATGCACACCATGCCATACTGTATTTTCATAATAAAACTTATACTTGTTTGGATGAAGAAGGAAACCGAGTCCTAGTTGAAGGTATACCTGGTCCCATATCCATGAGGAAGTTCTTATCTCTACAATTGAACAAATGGCTCAAAAATGGGTTCCAATTATATGAAATTGATGCGGAAGAATAAAAAGAAGGAAAGGATCCATAATTGCAATAATATCCAATACTACAAGAGTTTGTAGAAATATTTCAAGAACCACCAGGAATGCCTCCTAAGAGGGACATTGATTGTTCAATCAGCTTGGTGCTAGGAACAATACTTTGATCTAAATATCCTTCTAGAATGAGTACTTCGGAGTTAAAGGAATTACATATGTAGCTAGAGGAGCTACTAGAGACAGGTTACATAAGACCTTGTGTTTCACCTTGGGGATCCCCTGTGTTATTTGTGAAGAAGAAGGATGCAACTCTAAGACTCTACAGAGATTATAGGTAGTTGAACAAAGCAACAGTTAAAAGCAAGTACCCCTTAACAAGAATTGATGACTCGTTTGATCAGTTGAGAGGATCCAATGTGGTTTAAAAGATATATTTGAGTTCAGGATACCACCAAATTAAAATTTAGAATGAAGATATCAGTAAGACAACATTCAGAACAAGGTGTGGACATTATGAGTTCACAATGGTAACTTTTGGTTTAACAAATGCACCAACAATATTCACGTGTTTAATAAATGATGTCTTCAAAAAGTGCTTAGATAAATGTGTGATTGTATTATTGGATGACGTCCTTGTCTATTCCAAGAAATAAGAATAACATGAAGAACATCTAAGGTTAGTAATGCAAGTACTTAAAGAACATTAGTTGTATGCCAAATTAAGAAAGTGTTCTTTGTATCAAGGCATAATCCACTACCTAGGGCATATCATATCTGAAGAAGGTTTTTTAGTAGATCATAAAAAGATAAGAGCCATTATGGAATGGAAAACACGTAAGAGTGTATAAGAAGTAAAATATTTCATGGGATTAGATGGGTACTACCGAAGGTTCATCGAAGGATTCTCGAATTTAACTCATCCTATCACATATTAGTAGAAGAAGGGTGTAAATTTCGACTAGATTCGTAAGTGTGAAGATAGTTTTAAAAGACTTAAGGAAATGCTTACTATTGCACCTATTCTAAAGATGGCAAATCCTGAAGGAAAATTTGTTGTGTACATGAATGCATGTAAGCAAGACATTGGTGGAGTATTGATGCAGGATGGACATGCGATCACATCTATGATATGTTGCTTCATTCATGCCTGGAATTAATAATACTAATGGTTCAAAGTAATCAAGTTATGAATCTAGAAAGTTGAAGTAACATGAACATAACTATGCCACCCATGACTTAGATCTTGCATCTTTCATCCCTACTTTAAAGATGTGGAGACATTATCTAATGGGTAAAAATTTTGAGTTGAGAACTTATCATGATGGGTTAAAATACTTGTTTGAGAAGCCTAATTTGAATGCAAGGTAGAGGAGGTGCATTAGAGAAAATTTGGGGTCTAAAATGGGCCTTATTAGAAAACAATCCATCTTGTAAGAAAACAAACCACCTCATAAAAAAAGATCCATTGAATTCAAGAACCAGTAGAAGTTGAAGAAAAAAGTCAACCATAATGGTTGAGCTAACATATAATAACAAAATAATATTTATGAAATTTGGAGGAATTCGTATTTTCAACATCTCCCCCTATCCTTTTACTCAAATTTTGAGTGCGAGCGCTCGTTGAATGCATAATTAAATTATGCATCCAACTTGTACCCACATTGCATACTTTTGACGGACCCCTCCCCACCAAAAACATGAAATACATTAAAAACGTCTTTAAACACATTTTTAATGTATTTACATTTTAATGGGGTGGGGTCCGTGAAAAGTATGCAATGTGCGTATGGCGTTGGATGCAGAATTTATTCTACATTCAACAGGTGCTTCTGCTCGAAATTTGAGTAAAATAATAGGGAGATATTTTGAAAATACGATTGAAAAAAGTAGTTTTTCTCTCTTTTCCTCCAAAATTTAAAAATATTATTTTATTAGTATATAACTATTATTTTATTATTTTCCTTAGTAGGTCCATTTTAGACCTGAAATTTGCTCTAATGGGTGGAGTTATTATGTTAATATGACTTGGATATCAATCATACCAAAGGTAAGGAAAACAAAGTAGATGATGCACTTAGTAAAAAGATACAAGTAATGCATGTAACAATTATCAACACTAGCATGTCAGATTTAAATAATAATATAGTTGAATCCAGTGTTACAGATGAACTTTATCAATAAGTAAAAGAAGGATTGGAACAACAGAATATTCCATATAAATTTGATAAGTATAAGTTTGAAGAAAATGGGATTTCCATGCACAAAGATAGAGTTTATGTGCTTAATGTTGGAGGTATAAGGAAGATGGTTCTAAAATAAATTCATGATGTTCCTTATGTCGAACATTCAGGTTATCAAAAATACAATAGAAGTAGTAAGAAAAAAAATATATTGGCTAGGGATTAAGAATGGTGTTGCCAAATATATATCTAGGTGCATGGAATGCCAAAAAGTTAAAGTTGAGCAACAACATCCAACAAGATTGTTGCATCCCTTTCCAAAACCAGAATGGAAATGGGATGTAGTGACGATGGATTTCATCATCAAGTTTCCTAACAAAATATTGCAAAATGATGCTATCATGGTTGTGGTAGATAAATTTACTAAGGAAACACACTTAATTCCAGTAAAGACAACTCACAAAGCAACTAACATTACAAATATTTACATGAAAGAAGTATCCATATTGCATGGTATTCCAAAGGGTATAGTATCAGATAGAGATTTGAAATTGACTTCTAAATTTTGTAAATGATTGTTTGAGGGGTTTGGAACAAATATAAACATGAGTACATCATACCACCCTCAAATAGATCGACATACAAAAAGAGGCAACCGAGTGATTGAAGATATATTAAGGATGTATGCAATGGAACAACCATCTAAGTGGGAAGATTATTTACACTTGGTGGAATTTACTTATAAAAATGGATATCATTCCTATTTTAAGATGAGTCCTTTAGAGGTCATGTATGGAAGGAAGTTCAATACTCCCATCAGTTGGGATAACCCAATAGACATATTCATTCTTGGAATATAATTATTAGAGGATATGGAGGATCAAATGGTTAAGATAAAGGATAATCTAAAGGAATCTCAAGACAAGAAGAAAATATATGAAGATAAGAACAAGACTGCCAGATAGATTCAAGTTGGAGATCATCGATTTTTGAAAGTCAAACCCAAGAAGATTTCTTTAAACTTGGAAAATTAATCCAAGCTAGCTTCTAGATATTGTGGACCTTTTGAGGTATTATCTAATATTGGACATATTTTTTATGAGATGGCTCTACCCGCTTGAATTAGAGTACATAATGTGTTTCATGTGTCTTTATTGAAAAAAGTATATACCTGATGCTAACCATGTAATTGATTGGAATGTGATCCAAGTCATTAGAATGATTTTATTTTCTTGATTGATATATATACATGTATGAACATGATACTAATAATGTGATCGAATGGATTATGATCTATGTGGAATTAGAAGGGTGTTTTTCGGTACAACCTATTTCCATTTTGGGAAGTAAGGTCAAGTTGCTTCATAATCAAGAGATCAAGTAGGTAAAGATCTAATGAACCCATTACAGTCTCGAGGATGTGACTTGGGAGATAGAATATGCCATGAGGGAAGAATAACCTCATCTATTTTGAAATTTTTGGGGTTGTTTCATGTATATAATGTGCATCAGGGACAATGCATTGTTTAAAGGGGAGGAGGATGCAATAGTGTTGTTGTTAAGCCCTAGACTTATGATATTTCATGTGGCTTATGTTTTTTTGCATTATGAACTTATGATATGTTATGTGACTATGGACTTATGTTCCTTTTCATGTTAGTGTGATTAAGGACTTATGATGATTGTTTGATGATGTGACTTTTGACTTTGGCATTACTATTAATATTAATGTAATTACTGACATCATTGGTATCTTTGATTGTTTTTATTATTGATTAAATATTCAAATGGCTCAACAAATAACACTAAAAGAGTATGGGGGACCATGGATTCCACAAAGTGAGGAGGAATAGGGACATCCCTAAAACCTTAGAACTTGTTTTTGACTTATGTGTGTCCATATTAGTTCATATTTGTACCTTGGTGGCATTAATAATGTTGATCACCCAAACCTAGTACAAACAGACCTTATTATTGATATTTATGGACTATGGAGTTACTATTTCATCTTGTTCATACCTTATTTGTCCCCTATTTCCTAGGGTTTCCTCCTTGGAAGATATTCCCTCACATTTATGTGTTTTTGGTAATTTATGATCCATTTTCCTAGTTTTAAGGGGTTGTAAGATCTTTTCTACCTTCCACTCTTACACTATGCATTGATGATCCTATTTGTGTGCTTTCATTATATTTATGACCCTTATATCACTTATTTTTCCCTCCTTCATGTTTTTAAGCCCCCTTTATGCATTAATGTGCCTGATTGTTTTCTTCATGGCTCCACTCCTTAGTGTTTGGTAACTCCTCATGGTGCTAAGAAAGGGAATCTCCTAAATAATCCACCACTCCACTAATTCAAGTTAAGTATCCATGTTGAAGCTTAATATTACCTCTCTCTAATTTGATTCAATCCCCTTGGGTTATATTTGGCCTCCTTGTGCTATAAATTCATATGCACTCTCCTTATTGAAGCTACTCTTGAGCTTTAGACCATGTGACTTGTTCTATCTAACCATCTTGGGAATGTTGGTAGTACTAGGATTGTATTGAGACTTAGAGTTAGTTTAGTTGGTTCCCTTTTCTTCCATTCTATCACTCTACTAGTCTAGTTTCTCTTATAGGTAGCCAATAAATAGGAATGGTGAGCTAGCTAATATCACATCGGCCGTGGAGACGAACAAGAAAGTAGTAGTGGGAAGAATTGTGGTTCTTAGAATAGGTAGTTCTGAGAGTTGATAGACTAAGTGTGACTATACCCATGGATCCATGGTATCATATTGGGGGTGACCTGTTCAAGAAAGAAAGGATTGATTGTTTCTATGTCTAGGAGGAAAGTTGTCTTGTTGTATCTAGTTGCTCATTTCAAAGATAATTATTTATCTAATGTTTTCATGTTATTTATAAAATTTTATTTTGTATGTGAAATGGTAGATGATTTGGTTATCCAGTTGTTTATGTTTATATGTCAGGATCTTTATGCAAGATGGATGAGTGTTATATATTATTCATCATATTTGTTATGCTCTATCTTTCTCTTTTATTCATTTTCTCTTCTTCGGAAACTATGAATGTCGATCCACGTTATTGAGAGGGGAGAAACAATATGCTCTATTTTTCTCATATATGCTCATTTATGAGTGTTAAAACATGTCCCATTTTGTTTGGAACAACATTTCCATAAAGTATCACCTTTTAATTTAGGGAAAAAAAATCATGGATGAGCAAAATATGCATGTTTTGGTCCAACAGTTTATGGTGCCAAGATGAGAGCACCTGTTGTTTGAGTGTATATATGTTTTTTTTGTATATATTTGTTCTTAGTTTTAGATATGGGTTTGGAATAGTGTATTCAAATTGTAAATGTGATTTATGGGTAGAGGGTGGCATCCATCCAAAAAAAAAATTCTTAGTAAGACATGGTTATAGAGGACAATCATCAGGAGCTTATTTTGAAGGTTGTAATTACAGCTGATGTCTTATGTTTCTATGCTTAGATGTGGTTGTAGGATTCATGCCATTGATATGTATTTATGTATGTTTTCCTTAATGTTTATCCTCACTAATAACACACACTAAAAAAATCAAAAACTAATTATATCTACAAACAATTAATGACACAATACTTGACAATTATAAACTATGTCTTCAATAATGTTTACAAAGTATAAGAATTTAATGTAGGACCTTAATCACACTAAGTATGCTGATTATATATTCTTTATTCAGGAACTAGATATGATTCCAAACTCAAATTTAAAATTGATAGAGTTTATTGAGCGTTGAGATTATTTAACTAAGGGAAATGAATCATTTAATTAAATAATTTAATTAAGTGTCACAACCTTAGTAATGTTTCTTAAGTAGGACCTTTAATTAATCATTGAATGGTTATTTCTTGTAACCGTGATTTCATTTAACTCCATGGTGCTTAAATGAAATTTTAGGGCCTTTTTCCTTTTCATAAGGGTCAAAGACACTACACCTCTGAAACGAACTCGAATTTGAAGAGATATGAAGAAATGAGAGGCATATGGATTCTCCTCGTAGATTTATTATCAAAATGGTGCTCGTACTGAATCCTCTTGAAATACCCTTTCTCTTTTGGAACTGATTTCTATGGAAGGAAAGATACATTCTTCCCAATGAGGAAATTCTAGGAAGGAAGCATAATTTCTAGGAGGATGATGGGGAATACTCACATAGTTCTACTACCTAATATTGATATATCAAGTTCCCAGTTGTTGTGCATAGATCCAATCCTGAAGCTCTACCTAGTAGTGCACATACATAAAATTTTCAATTACAAACAATTTTTTGGAATTACACATGTCCATAGAGAAATCACCCATAATAATCTACACTATTCAATTGTATTTACATACCACACATATGTTTTTCATTACGCATGCTCACAGAGAAATTACCCATAATAATGTGCACTCTTTCTTACTGCAAATATAACTCTGAAGGGACATTCAAATGATAAGGCAAACCAGTAGAACCCTACATCAATACCACTTATACTTACTACAAATAATAGCTCTGAACATATACAATAATGACAAGGTAGAACAATTGTTAATATTTCATATGCTTAGCTAGATATCATTATTGTTTAATCCAAATTCACAACAGTAGCATATGCAGAATCACCGAAAGAAACACAACCACAATATAGACACAGATTTATCATGGGAATTCCTCAAGGGGAACAAAACCCAACAAAACTTCCTCTATATATATATGTATAAGATAAAACCCCAAGACAAGTGATCCTCCTCCTTACTGGTATGTCTCTCTCTATCCTATGCACTATACACAAGTGAGTGTGTGTGTTCAAATGAGGAACACAAATCCTCTATTTATACTCTTTCTGTCACTTGACTTTTACCCTAACAAGTCATCCCCACTAAAATGAGTGGGTCGACTTCACCTAGGAAGAATCAAAACAATATTATATTATATTCATTGGAGTACTATTGACCCGACTTACAATTGAGTTTATACCTCATGACTCTATGATGACAAAATATAATAGTAATATCTCGATGGAGGAATAAGACATCTCCCTTGGGGTACATCAATATTTAATACATTCAGAATATTCTTTGAATTTACAATATTTCAACACTCCCCCTTAACAAGAAGGGTATTTTACTGAAAACAACATCACCAACTATAGGATTAACGAGAGAGATCATCTTCAGAAGTATCAAGGTAATACT
>LPNX010967955.1:203677-315937 GCA_001517045.1 Pseudotsuga menziesii | reverse complement strand
ATCGGGGCATGACCACATGACTCAAATACATAATAGAAACATCCCGGAATAACCATCGGGTATAAAATACAAAGAAGAATACATTCCGAAGTTACATATACATCAACAAATACATCTATACATCATAGTAAGTTTTCAACAATAATCAGCAACTAGAACAGTTACTAGAATATCTTCAATATATTCAATACTAGAACATTATCTTCTACAACATTGATTCTTCATCTTTTGCAACACTCGATCACTTGATCCTTTACAGCAACACTTTTATCTTCTCGATCCTTTGCAGCAGCACTTCAATATTCTCGATCCTTTGCAGCAACACTTTGATCTTCTTGATCCTTTGCAGCGGTACTTCGATCTTCTCGATCTTTTGCTGCGACAATACCTACAGTACACATGATGTCTTTGTGGGATGATAAATCCTTATCACTTTAGGACATAGGTCCAAGGATGATGCAATCCTCATCATCTTACTCCCCCTTAACAAGGAGGGTCCATAGTATCGACCAGTTGGATCGTCTGCAAATGAATGTCAGACCACATCATATACAACTGAATGTAGATATCATCTGTAAATGAATGCAGGACCTATCATCCGCAAGGACTCATCTTAGACCATCATCAACTTGTTAGAACTAGGACCACTCCCAGACGAGTGTTATTATCTACAACATCTACAAGTGAATGTAGGCATACTCTCCATGCAATTTTATCGTATGCAACTGAATGCAGAAGTATACAAAATTTAATCAAGATAGAGGATTGGTCAACACATCTTCAATGAGCTCATCAATGCTCACATACTAGAGTTGTATAGCTCCCTTTTATACCATATCCCTTATGTAAAAATATTGGATTTCTATGTGCTTTTATTTATCATGGAACACAGGATTCTTTATCATCTATATACAAATTTGGTTGTCACATAGAATCACTGTGGTATCCAACTCCATGTCAAATAGATCTGACATCAGCTTCTGAAGCCATATGTCTTCACAACTAGTGTAGCAAGCGGCTATGTACTCTTCTTCAGTCGTGCTGAGAGAAACACTGGACTATTTCTTGTTAAACCATGAGATCATGGCTGATCCCAGACAATAACATCCACCTGAAATTCTCTTCCTATCTATGACACTTCCTTCCCAATATAAATTCTGTATCTCTAGCATAGTATAGTCCAAATTCTCTCGTACCTTTTAGGTACCTCATCGCATGCTTTGCATCTATCAGATGAACATGTCTAGGTTTAACTAGATACTAAATCAGGGTGTTCACAAAAAAGCATATATATATCCTAGTATTCATTATATACATTAACGATCGAATAATCTGTCTATAATGAGTCACATCCACTAACTCTGATGATTCATCAGATAACAACTTCAGGTTGGTATCCATGGGTGTGGCCATGGCTTTACAATACAACATATCAATTTTTTTTAAAGATTCCCACTGCCTACTTTTCCTGGTTTTGAAAGATTCCTTCTGGGCTCTGCCACACTTCCAGCCCAAGAAAATAATGCATCAATCCAAGATCTTTTATCTCGAATTCTTCAGCTAGCTTCTTCCTTCTTTCTACAATCTGTTTCTCATTACCCACCAGAAATATATCATCTACATATAGTAATAATATGGCAGGTTCATCATCCATAACCTTAAGGTAAAGGTTAGGATCAACTTTACTTCTGGTAAATATCGATCTTGTCAAGAAGATATATATTCTTCCATACCAAGCTCTAGGAGATTTCTTTAGTCCATACATATCCTTTTTCAACTTACATACATGAGGCACTTTGTCTTCAACCTCAAATCCTTGTGGTTGTTCGATGTATACTTCTTCCTCAATCACACCATTCAGGAAGGTTGTCTTTCCATCCATCTAGTGTAGATTCCACTTCATCATGGAAGAAAGCTCCATGATGGTTATGATGGAAGTGTACCTTGCTACTGGATAAAATGTCTCTTCATAGTCAATTCCCTCTTTCTGAGAGAATCCTCCAGCCACAAATATTTCCTTGTATTTTCAATGCTTCCATCAACTGCATGTTTTATCTTGTCGATCCACTTGGAAGATACCACACTCTTTCTTTCTGGTTTGGGTAATTTTTCCCAAACATCATTCTTGATTATTGACTGGTATTCTTATGTCATTGCTTCTACCCATTCTTTCTTCTATACAACTTCCTCATAACTGGTAGGTTCTTGATCTACAAGATCACACATAAAATATATATAGCTGGAGAATGGCTTTGATCTCTTGCTTTTTCTTATGGATCCTTCTATAGCTCCATACTTCTCTAATTCTTGTATTATTTCTCTTACCCAAGCAGGTTTTATTTTTCTAGATATATCCATAGTAGGGGGTTCCTGAGGTTCTAGCATATCATGATATTCTGTTGCTATTTAGGAGAGGGTTCAACCTCTACCTTTTTGGTAGGTACATCATCTTCATGTACTGCTTCAAGTGAACAATTTATGGATTTCTTAAGAGTTGTTTCTTCATCAAATGTTACATTCCTACTAATATCTATATGATGGCATCCTGAAATGTATATCCTGAAGGCTTTGGAGACTTCACAGTATCCAACAAATATTCCCTTATTTCTGGAAGGATCGAACTTGGTTATCTTCTCTTTTTGAATGTGTACATATACTACACAACAAAATATCTTGAGATGTCTCACTTCAGGTTTATTTCATGTATACATTTCTTCAGGAGTCTTGAATCCAAGGGCACTGTGAGATAATATGTTCTATACATACATAGTTGTTCTTGTGGATTCATCCCATATATGCATGGGAAGGTCTTGATCATAAATCATTGTTTTCAATGCTTCCATGATGGTTCTATTCTTTCTTTTCGCAACACCATTCTTTTGGGGATTGTAGGGAGTGGTTAGTTCCCTCTTGATTCCATCTTCTTTGCATAAGGCTTCAAATTATTTTGAATTATATTCTCCACCGTTATCTGTTCTGAGGTTCTTAATTCTTCTTTCTAAATGGTTCTCAATCAAGGCTTTGAATTCCTTGAATTTCCCAAACACTTCACTCTTTGTATTCAAGAAGTATAACCATGTTTTTTTTGAATATTCAACAATAAATGTAACATAGTATCCATATCCACTTAAATATGTGGAGGGAATAGGACCACATACATCGGAATGAATTAATTCCAACATACCATTAGTATTTGTTTCACTCTTAGGAAATGGATTCTTAGTATTCTTTCCTCTTGCACATCCTTTGCAAGTACCTTCATGATCGATCTTAAAATATAGTAAACTTGTTACCACTTTTCTCACATAGGGTAATGCTTTGTAGTTGATGTGAGAAATCCTTCTATGCCATAGTTCACTTGATCTAGTGGTCTCATGGACAAGGGATATTTCTGGATGTCCCTTGAATTCATACAATCATCCTTCTTCTTCACCAATGACCACAACATCTTCGAGTGTATTTCCTTTGGTACACATGAGTACTTGTCCATCTATAAAAGAAACTCTATAACCTTTCTTATCTAATGATAAGATGGAAAGTAAGTTACTTTTAAAACCTGGTACATATAGTACTTCCTTCATCTTCATGGAGGTTCTAGAGTCAATATTGTAGCTTGATTCACCAATGCCTTTGATGGGATATTTATGGTCATATCCTAATGATATTTTTTTAGTTGAGCTATTATCTTCAATTCTTGACAGAGTTTGCTTATTTCTTGTCATGTGATTTGAAGCACCACTATCAATAATCCATGTATCTTATCTAGGTATTACAGACCCAAAGAGTGCAGAGAATAGTACATATTCTTCTACATCTTCTTCTTTTTCTTATTTCTTTCAAGGTATTTCTTATTCTTCTTCATCCTCATCTTCAGCTATATGAGCATGATGTATTTTGTTGTTCTTCTTCTTCAATGGTCACTCTCTGGCAAGGTGTCCTATCTTATGATAGTTCTAACATTGATATTTGGAATAGTCTTTCTTTCGACTGTTTTATCTTTTCCTTTGAAACTTCTTTGGAGGTCTATACTCCTTGTGAATATCCTTCTTGAAGCTTGGTTGTCTTCTCCTTATAGTATGGGTGGCTAGAGCTTGATCATCTTCTCTAAGTAGAGATTCTTTGTTATCTACTCTAGCTTCTTCTTGGATGCAATCTTCCCATACAATGTCAAACTTCATACTTTATTGTCTAGCACACATATTCCGTATGAATGAATACTAAGTTCTAGTGAGACCATTGAGAGCAGTCATAACTAGTTCATCTTCATTAAGGGAGTATCCAATGGAATTTAGTTGTTCCTTGAACTCAAAGACCCTTGTGAAGTATTCTTGAATGGATTCTCCTTCACTCATCTCGGTACCCTTCAGTTGAGCTCTCAAATTCATATTTATATTGATGTTATTTCCCTAATACATTCTGGAAAGGGAATCATATGTTTTATTTGGTTTATTTTTAGATGACACTTGAGGGATCAAGTGATATTTGATAGAATAAGTAATGATCCTGATTACCTTGATTAGGTCCTTCTGGTGCTTCTCATTAGCTTCATATTATTTCGATTCTTCAAATTCATCTTTGATGTATTTCTAAATATCATTCTCTCTTATAATGACACCAATCTTATACTTCCATTCTAAGAAGTTTTCTATGCCTTCCAACTTGTCCTCAAGCTTAGTGCTTGGGGCCATCTTATCCAAGAGGTTACTAAAAATTGAAATTTCTTAAAATGGAAATTTGACCTTACTAGGAGGTGCATTTGACTGAGAGTAGTCAGTTGGTCCACTTGGTTTCTAAAGATTCCAAATATTCACCCTTCAAAACTTGCTTGCGAGATTTCAGCTTCTGCAAATTTTTGGTTCTGGTTTTCTACAGTTTTCTAGTTCAAGGCCAAACTAGGGTTTGTATTTCCCAGATATTAACCAACTCAAAAACTTCGATCCAGGGATCAATAGATGTGCTCTAGGGAGGGACAAATTTCTATGCAATCATATATTTAAAATCCCAAACTTTGCACGAACCCTAATTTCTTGCCGAAGGGAGAGGAGAGAGAGTTTCACCTCGTGAAATTTGTTCTATCCAGGATAGCTCCGATACCATGTTAAGATTTCGTATCCTTATATATCTATATCATTATTTTTTAATCCAAATTCAGAACAGTATCATGTGCAGAATCACTGAAAGAAATACAATCACAATATAGACACATATTTATTCTGGGAAACCCTTAAGGGGAAGAAAACCCATGAAAACTTCCTCTATATAGATGTATAAGATAAAACCCCAAAATAGGTTGTTATAGATGATTTTAACACACTTGGAAGATCACACTTTTATGGACTTCCATGTCCCTCTGCAGACTCTTTGGATCCCCCTTGCTCGAATTATACTTCGATGATCCAGGAAATTCCCTAAAAAATACTTGTTTATTACCATATGGGGGGTTTATCTTAAAATCGATGTGTACATTTAGTTTCTCCACTGTATCCTGCATACATCAAAAAAGATGAATAAAAACAAAAATATTTGGAGTTTTCCTCAACAAGTCCTGAATAACTTAACTCTTGGCCTTCCATATGCTTGGAAACGCTCAGACTCGACCCTTCATTTCCTATTGAAGGGCTATATATTGAGTCTCTTGGATGCATTAGAGGGGGAGAATATTTGATAGAAAGGAAACTATAGTTCATTTTTCCTCATTCATAGATTCTTGATTATGCATCCCTTTGTCCTTTTGAGCACAGATTTTTTCTCTTCCCAAGCTTGCCATTGAGATGG
Source organism: Pseudotsuga menziesii (assembly GCA_001517045.1). Taxonomy (NCBI): domain Eukaryota; kingdom Viridiplantae; phylum Streptophyta; class Pinopsida; order Pinales; family Pinaceae; genus Pseudotsuga; species Pseudotsuga menziesii. The sequence continues at coordinate 310,162 of LPNX010967955.1, read as the reverse complement.
AGGATTGAAGTAGTGGAGGACTCAATTTCTCCGTTTCGACAAGGTGTCAACATAGTTTCTCACTATTATCGCTATTCATTATTAATAGAAATATCTATTTCTCATCCATTATATGTGTGTGACTATGAATATTGTTATCCATGGATGTAGTTTAATTTGATTATACATGTTGGATTTATATATGCTAGAGTAGGCCTAACACTTAACATATAGCATGCTTTGTTTGTTCGTTGTTGCTGAGGATGAATTGTAGGTACAAGCATGGTTGAAAAACTCAACAAGGATCTACTACAACCATCTGGAATAAGGTACGTCTCATATCCCTTATTGTTAGCAGCATTTATCTCTCTTGCATATTGAAATAGATTGATTTATGGTGTCATTCGGTCCGTTATGTGTTAATATTTCATATGCTAGACTAGACTCATTAGTGTTCAATTCAAAAATCATAGCAACATCATATCCAGAATCACTAATAGAAACACAATCACAATATAGACACATTATTTATCTTGGGAAACCCTCAAGGGGAAGAAAAACCAGTAAAACTTCCTCTGTATAATATGTGTAAGAGATAACCCCAAAAATAGGTGTTCTCCTCCTTTTGTTCTCTCTCTCTCTATTATATGCTACTCAAGTGAGTGAGTCTGTGTCCTAATAATAATAACAGCTCTTCTATTTATACACATTGAGCCAATTGACTTTTACCCTAATCAAGTCGACCCCACTAAACTATCTGGGTTGACTTCATCTAGGAAGACTCAAAACAATATATTATATTATTCATTACGATACTAATGACCCGACTTACAATGGAGGATTTACCTCATGACTCTATGATGATGAAATACAATAGTAACACCCCGCTGGAGGAATAATTACATATCCCTTGGGTTACATCAATAACGTACATTTAGAATATCCTTTAAAGTTACAATATTCAACACTTCCCATTAATGAGAAGGTTATTCTATTGACAACATCATAATATACTATAGGAGAATATAGAGACAATATTGTAACAGTACATCGAGGTAATACATCTATACATCGTAGGAATTTTTCATAATCAGTAACTGGAGCAGTTACTCTTCATCTTTTGCATCACATGATCACTTGATCCTTTTGCAACAATGCTTTGAACTTTTGATCCTTTGTAGTAGCACTTCGATCTTTAGATCCTTTTTAGTACTTTGATCCTTTGCATAAGCACTTTGATATTCTTGATCCTTTGTAGCATCACTTCGATCTTCTACAACAACCTTTTGATATTCTTGATCCTTTGTAGCAACACTTTGATCCTTTCGATCCATTTGCAGCAGCACTTTGATCCTTTCAATCCTTTACAGTAGCACTTCAATCCTTCTTGACCCTTTGTAGTTGCACTTCGATCTACTTGACCCTTCATTGTTGTACTTCTATCTACTTGATCCTTCACCACCATGCTACCTGCAGTACACATGATATCTTTGCGAGATGATCAATCCATATCACTTTAAGCCATAAGTCCAAGGATGATACAATCCTCCATCAACATGATCCATGATATCAATCAGTTGAATCATCTACAACTAAATGTAGATCTCGAACGCACCTAGTGATGGACCTATCGTCCGTGAGGACTTGTCATATACCATCCATACCACTAAGGTTAGGACCACTCCCAAGTGAGTGCTATACTACAGTATCTACACTTACATGTAGGAATACTCTTCCAAGTAATATTATTGTTTATAGAGCAGATCTCAACCACATACACAATGTCGGCCCATCCTATAACAACCATACCACACAAGTTAGGACCACTCCCAAGTGAGTGTTATATTACGATGTCCATGAGGACTCATCATAGATCATCCATACCGCATAGGTTAGGACCACTCCCAAGCGAGTGTTATTATATGGTATCTACATATGAATGTAGGCATACTCTCCATACAAGAGTATTGTATGTAGAGCAGATCTCGACTACATATAAAATGTCAGTTCGGTCGTCCATGAGGACTCATCATAGAGTATCCATACCACACAAGTTAGGAACACTCCAAAGTGAGTGCTATTCTAGGGTATCCACAACTGAATGTGGGTACTTTCCATGTAAGAGTAACATCTACAGGGCCATCCTTAGCTAGCAAGTACCACTCTCATGCAAAGAGTGTTATACCTGCCATCCTCAAGAGAGGATCATTGTCATCCATCATCGATGTCACTCTCATCATTACTCCCCCTTTCCCAGGAAAATTTATATTATCAACCTTCTCCCCCTTTTTCCGAGGAGCATTCATGTCTTCGACGTGTTCTTCCTTTCTGAGGAAATTCCATAGCTTCGACTTGTTCCTCCTTTTCGAAGAAGGTCCATATCATCTGTAGTCCCATCACTATCCCTCCTTGCGAGGAAAGTCTTTTTGAACTACACCAAGCTTATCACAGAAATATTCAAACTTCACTCGAGATAGAGGCTTGGTTAGTACATCAACAACTTGCTCATCGATACTCATATACTGGAGCTTGATAGCTCCCTTTAGTACCATATCATGTATATAAAAATATCATATTTCTATGTTCTTTGATTTGTCATTGAACACCATATTCTATGTCATTTTTATACAACTCTGGTTGTCACAAATAATTATTGTGGTGTCCAACTCCATGTCAAATAATTCTGACATCAACTTCTAAAGCCATATCACTTCACAACAAGCAGAGCAAGATGCAATGTAGTCTAATTTAGTTGTACTAAGAGAAACATTGGACTATTTATGACTAAACCATGAGATCATGGTGGATCCCATACAATAACATCCACCTGAGGTGCTCTTCATGTCTGCGGCACTTCTTGCCCAATCCAAATCCATATATCCATACAATTTGTAGTAATTATCTCTCCCATAGTAAAGTCCCAAATCGATCGTACCTTTTAGGTACATCATCACATGCTTTGCAGCTATTAGGTGAACCTATATAGCTTTAACTAGATACTGACTTACTGTGTTCACATGAAAGCATATAACTGGCCTTGTCAAAACCTCAAATTTTCACAAAAATTTAAAATTTTGAGATAACATAAAATGCTGATTATGCGGTTTACTAACAACTAACGGTTAGTGGAAAATGAAACAGTCCAACGATTAGTATTACACATTTTCAAATTGTGTTAACTAAAACAACTTCTTTTATGTAACATAAATAAGGTTTACTTGTGTACTATTTTCTTTCAGTTTACCAATGAGTCTTCTTTATGGCAAGTAGGTGGAATCTAACATAAACAAACATGGTAAACTTCTAGTATTTGACAGTTTGAAAAGCAACTAGATTCTATGAAAGTTTAAACCAACATCGATCTTTGTAAAACTCATGTTTATACTCTATTATTATGTTATTCAACTTCATACATTATAACCATCTGATTTGTTGGTTTATAAGTGATAAGTTTGGTTTATAAAACATGCATACTCCACAATGTTTACAAGTATATAATCCTACTTGTAGTTTGAAAGTTTCTAAGCATAATAGATTTTGGGATTATCCAAAACATTGAATGGTTACACCTTTCAATAGGTCAACATTAACCAATTATTGTTTTTACCCAAATCGCCCAAAATCAAGCTATCAAATATTNTATGTGATTAACGATGGGATGTATATATATATATATATATATATATATATATATATATATATATATATGCATATCATAGCTCAAGCAATGTTTGATAAATATCATTGTTTAATAATTGGATAAATGATTGCAGGTGGACTTTGGAATCGACCCACGCATGGTTGGAAATATTTGAGAGCACGTGGTCACCTCTTGTCCGTGTATTAGAGATATAAAACTCTTGCAACCCTAATCTCTTGTCATTCTCCTTCTGAGGTTCACGCTGGCCTTCAGGCTGCTCTAGAAGGTTTCATGGCAGCCGTGATTGTTCTTCCTATTCTAGCTTGCTATCACTTGGGTTAACGTTGTTGTAGTCTTCGATGTTCGGTCTCATTGCTATCCTTCGTAGCTGTGGGTTTTTACTCTGCAAGAGTTTGTTGGTTTTGTTTGCACTTGTCTTGTGGCCTGTCCGTAGCTCCATTTTTCCTTCCCCGTGTCCTGTCACTGCTGTGCAAAGCTAAAGATTCGTTGTTGTTGGTTGTGCTCAATCATTGTCATAGGGTTTGGAGATTTGTATGTGTGGTTCATTGTTGATGACAGTCTCGTCGCTAGACTGTTCGTTACTCTTCATTAAGGTAAAGATTTAGTTTTATTTTCAGAATAGAAGATTCATAGTAAAGTTATATTTTACAATAGGGTTTACAATAGCGAAAGAGTTTTGAAACTAATGCTCATTATTGTGCTTTCTTTGCAGGAACCCGTGGCTACTTCTTACAACCTGTGAAGAAGATAATGTTGGCTATCTTCGAGGGATTGTGGCTCCAATCCGGTAAGCCCTAGGTTCAACGAATGGGTTCTTACCCTGCTTGTAACAGGGTTGTCGATGGTGAAACCCCGAGCTTGGAAGCTTGTCCAGTTTCGCCATTATATAAATGTTTTCATGTTTTTAAAATGTAGTTGGTTCTACTTTGTTGCAAACCCTCGCTTTGTCATTGTGTTGTCTCAGCCTTGAGCTGGGTGTTGTAATTAGTTTAAGTTTATAGCCTTACGGCCTGTCAATGTAATACATTGGTTTTTAAAAGGATTTTCTTCAAGCTCAGACTCGTTTTGCAGTAATATTGTATTGTGACTTTGGGTAAGTTAGGGTTTTACCCTAATCGTCTGTTAATAAATAATTTTACTGTCTAGTATATTTTGTAAATATATTATTGTTTTTAATTAAAACTGTAACCCAGTCATAGTGTATAATTTATAAAATTATCCTACATGTTCGAAATGAACAAACTAGGGTTTTCCTGAAATGAAACCCTGGTTTAAATTATATTTTCAATTTATTTTTAAATAGGTTCTGTTACTTATTAATTTTGGTTAAATTTTCATTACAGGTGTGTTGTGACAATTTAACTTGTAACATGACTGTAAACAATCTATAGTAGTTGAATTCTTTATTGATATAATTATCCAGATACTTGGATTTTAGTTTAAATGTTTTTATTTGTAAAATAATTTTGATTTAGGGTTTCGACCCTGTAATTTACCTTTACAGGTATAAACCTGTTTGATAAATTTAAAACGATTCTTTACATAGATAGATATTTTTTTATATTAGTTATTAATATTATTCTCAATGTTTTTATTTACTTAAATTGACCAGTAGAATTTACTCAGAGTTCTTTGGAAAGATAAGCTTAGACTCTGTAACTTAGTTTTCTCTTTATAATATAAGTACTTATACTAAAACCCTATTTAGTTTATAGTAATTATTAGTCTTAGATTAGTTGATATTATTAGAAAATAGACTATATGATTATTAGTTTATTTCTTTACTGAACTGAATGTAAACAATGTAACTCGGCTGTGATTTCTCTACTACCTTGCAATTAGTTACTAGATAAACACAGAGAGTTATAAACCTATCATAACACAGTTTAACCTCGTGAATAAAAATTAACCTACTGTCTGTAATTACAACATCTTATCTATTAAATATTGTCTTAACATATTAATCCTTCTACCTGTACTAGATTACTGCTATTTCTTTTCCAATATATTTACATAAATGAGCTTGTTAAAATAATAAACATATATAACCATATCATTATTCTTTTTAATAATAACCTATATATTGAAATAAATTACTCTGCTACTACGAAATGCAGAACCATATCTATTCTATTCAGTCTCTTAACATATTCTTTCATCTACTATAAACACTCTATCTATGTTGGAGTATGGCCTGGTCCTTCCAGGTGTGGAAAAACACCGACTAGAATTATTTTCCATTCTAACAATTTACAAATTGAATATTTAACATTCATCTAATAGTGAAATTCATATTTATCTATCTAACACAGTAAAACAAATAAGGTAGAACCTGATTAGGATAGACGACAACAATGTTAGGAGGTCGTTCCTCCCTACCAAACTCCTGGAGAGTGCTCAAACAATGATTCCTTAGGACCCCCGAGCATGTTCCTGGTCTTCTTGGCTGAGAAATGGTGGAGCATGCAAATAGTAGACTAATCTAATAGCTCAGTAAAACACCCTACACTCAAGAATAAGATCTTTCAGCTTAAAATCTGCACTAGATCACTCAGTAGTTACCCTGTCAAACTCTTACCACAATACCCTTCCATTGAATTTATTTAAAGTACATTCACATGAATGATCACTTCTCTAGAATGAGTAGCCTCAGCTCTCTTCAATGGGAACTTTTATAAAGATTGCCTAGGTCTTTTGGGTCAGTTTTCATTAATTGAGCCACCTGCTCTGATTCCACTTTCTTGGGGATTCATGACCCCAAATGTAGGGAGGTTTCTACCTGCAACAGTTGGAAGTGGTTTGAGGATGCTACCACATGTCTATTTTCTATCCACCAATTTGACCAGTAAACACTCTTTTAACAGCTCTCCTAAGTTGTTGTCTCTTCCTTTATTTATTTATAATTAAATATTCAGAATTACATTAAATATCCTTGACTCTACTGAGTCATAAATTACAACTTAGCATAAAATTTAACATATTGTCCTCAAATAAAAGAAAATAATATAACATCATTTTTACAAAATTGGGGCATGTGACATACACACCCCCTTAAAGTATAACATCGTCCTCGATGTTATTTATTCTTCATCCTCAGAATTCCCCTGGAATAGAATTGGATATCCATCTCAAATATTACTTTCCAATTCCCAAGTGGCTTCTTCTGGACTAAGGTGCTTCCATTGCACCTTCACCTAACCAATGATGCAGTACCAAAGTGTGATCTCCCTCTACCCGAGGATTCAGTCCGGTTCCACCAGAAAATCTCCTTCTGGTTCCACCTGTACATCATTCCAGTTAACGACATGAGTAGCATCATGAACATATTTCTTTAATACAGAAATGTGAAAAACATTATGTACTCTTAAATTTGGTGGTAATGTTAATTGATAAGCTACTTATCCAATCATGGACAATATTTCAAATGGACCATAGTAACGAGGTGCTAGTTTTTCAAAACTTCCCAATCTCAAAGAGCTCTTTTGGGCATCACCTTGATGAACACATGTTCACCTACCTGAAACTCCTTTGGAGTTCTTTTAAGGTCTGCTTGACTTTTCTGTCGATCCTACGCAAATTTCAGATTACCTTGTACCTGCTTTACAATTTATTCCATTTCCTTTAATAGTTCAGGACCTAATACTAGTCTATCCACCGGATTACTCCAAGAGATAGGAGTATTACATTTTCTTCCATACAAGATTTCGAAAGGACTAAATCTGGCTGATGCCTGATAATTATTATTATAAGCAACTTCTACCAGATGCAAATAATCCTCCCATTTACCTGGCTAGTCTTTCACATACATTCTTAATAAATATTCCAGTACTTGGTTTACTCTTTCAGTCTGTCCATCTGTTTGAGGATGGAACGAAGTACTAAAATTTAATGTAGTGTTTAATCCTTTAAACAAAGACTTCCAAAAATTACTTGTAAATTTAGGATCTCTATCTAAGATTACAACTTTTGGTATTCCATGCAGTCAAAAAATATGTTTTAGAAAGATATCAGCTATGTTTGCAGCTTTATACGTAGTTTTAACAGGTATAAAGTGAGCTGCTTTACTTAACTTATCGACCACTACCATGATAGAATCATTTAAATTCTTATTTTTAGGTAGTCCAGTAATAAAATCGAGACTAATTATCTCCCATTTCCAGCTAGGAATGGGCAACGGCTGAAATAATCCAGCTGGGTGTTGATGTTTAGTTTTCACCTGCTGACATTCAAAACACCTAGCGATATACTATGCTAATTTAGTCTTCATATTTGGCCAAAAATATTCTTTTCTTAACATAGTTATAGTCTTTTGATAGCCTGGATGACCTTAATATGGAGTTTTATGGATTTCATCCAAAATTAACAACTTAACTTTAGGTATGTTAGGTACATACATTCTGTCTTTATACAGTAAAAATTCTTTTGCATTCAAACTGTACCCTTTAATTAAGTCTTTTGTTGTATTTTCTTTCATTTTAGCTTGTAAGTTTTGGTAAATTTCATCTTGTTCTATCCTTGTTTTAAGATGTTCATCCAAATCTGTTGTATAAGTGCCGATAACTACTGCGAAGTTTAGCCTTGCATTCCTACTTAATGCATCAGTAACTTTATTTTCTTTACCTTTAATGTGCTGAATTTTGAAATCATACTCACTTAGAAAAGCTAGCCACCTATCTTGTCTGGCATTTAGATTAGGTTGATCTAACAGATACTTTAGTCCTTTATTATCAGTCATTAAAATAAATTTCCTGCCAATTAGGTGATGACGCCACATCTTTAGAGCATGTATAACAGCAGCTAATTCTAGATCATAAGTTGCATAATTCTTTTCATGAATTTTTAATTTCCTAGACTCATAGGAAATAACATGCCCTTCTTGAGTCAGAACATCGCCTAAAGCATCACTATAGGAGTCAGTACACACTACAAATTTTTTATTTGGATCAACTATTCTTAAAATAGGTGCGCTGGTTAATAAATTTTTTAACTTTTTAAAGCTTTCCTCCCATTTTTTGTTCCAATCAAATTTCTTTCCTTTCTTCTGCAAAGAAGTTATCAGATTTGTGATTCTCGAAAAACCTTCAATGAACCTCCGGTAATAACCGGTAATTCCCATGAAGGATCGAACATCAATTACATCCTTAGGAACCAACAAATCTTCGATTGCCTTTATCTTTTCGGGATCTACCGAAATCCCTTCCTTAGTCACTACATGACCTAAGTACTGAATCTTATCTTTGAATAAATCGTATTTACTGAACTTTGCAAAGAGTTGATGATCTCGTAACTCTTGCAAAACAATTTTTAAATGCTCTTTATGTTCTTCTTCAGTTTTTTAATAGATTAATATATCATCAATAAACACGACTAAAAACTTATCTAGATACTTATGCATAATGTTTTAAACACATAAAAATAGTTGGGGCATTAGTAAGCCCGAATGGCATGACAACAAACTCGTAATGGCCATATCGAGTTCTAAAAGCTATTTTAAAGATGTCTTCATCTTTAATCCTAACTTGATGATATCCAGACCTTAAATCAATTTTTGAAAACACTGTGACTCCACGTAGTTGATCAAACAGATCATCTATGCGAGGCAACAGGTATCTATTTTTTATAGTCATCTTATTCAACTAACAGTAATCTATGCAAAGTCACATGATTCCGTCCTTTTTCTTAACAAAGATGACAAGTGCCCCCCAGGGAGACACACTAGGTCAAATATACTTTATCAATAAGTTCTTTTAATTGTGACTTTAATTCATTAAGTTCAAGTATGTTCATTCGATAAGGGGCCTTTGAGCTAGGTACTACACCAGGTACCATCACAATGGTAAAATCCAGTTCCCTTTTCAGAGGTAGTCCCGAAATTTCTTCTGGAAATACATCAACATACTCTCTTAAAACTGGTATGTCCTCCAATTTTAATTTATCTGTCTTATTTAAATTCTCCTCATCAGTTATTGTTACTGCATAAGCTTTACAACCCTTCCTAACAGCTCTCTTAAGCTGTAGAGCAGAAATATTCCTTATGGTGGTTTTTCTAGGGATTCCTTTTACACTTACTGGTTTTCCATCACTGTTTATACATGTAAAGGTTTTATCATAACAATTTAAAATTAACCTTTCTTGTTCTAACCAATCCATATCGATCAGTAAGTCATAAGAACCAAGAGTTAATACATTAATCTTTACAACAGTTTCAAATTGATCCATAACTACTGCACATTCTTTTACAAAACAAGTTACCTTCCTTTTAGTACCAGTGGCTAACTGAACCAACCAAGAATTTTCAAAGTTTTCAATAGGCAACTTACATTTTTCTACCATTTTAGGTGAAATATAACTGAGACTAGCTCCTGGATCAATTAAAATAGTTATAGGGGTTTGGTTTATCATACCTTCTACTTCCACCATGGAAGTTTGATATTCTGCTTGTCGATCCTCCAAGGTTGCATTGATTTTGGGTATAGTCCTCGCTAATTCTCCAACAGTCATCTCCTCCTGTATGGTATGAATATTACTGACAGTCTTTTTCCAATTAGGACAGACTGAAGCATAATGTGGGCCATTACACTCCTAGCACTTTATAGGTTCTTTGCATTCAAATTTCTTGGTGTAATTACCATGGTTATTAGTAAATTCTTTACCCTTGGAATTATTCTGATTGATTGGTGAAATATTCTTATTCCCTTGGAAATTCTTGTTGGGAAAATTTCTGGCCTTATTATTTTTAGAATTCTTGTTGGGCACAAATTCTTTCTTCTTTTGATCATAATGGTTATTATTCTTCTTGGCCTTCCAGTTGGCCATGCTTTCCTTCTTCCGATTATGTTCATAATAGAAGTTGGCTTTCCTCATATCTTCTTCCAAAGTCTTTGGATTGTCATACTCAATCATGTCCTTAATATGATAAGGTAGACAGCTGAGGAATCATTGTACCTTTGGTTTTTCATCTACAAGGTATGGCACATACCTAAGCAGACTTAAAAACTTGTTGTTTAGATCTTTCATAGTAATTGATCCTAATTTAAGCTCATAGAATTCTTTTTCTCTCTCTTCATAGTACTGTTCGGACAAAAATTTCTTTTTAAAGCACCTCTTGAAGGTACTCCAATTTACGTTCTTCTCTTTTATTCCCTTCACTCTCTTCAAGTCCTGCCACCAAATGTCAGCCTTTTCTGAGAGATTGTAGATAGCCATTCTAGCATTTAATTGGTTAGAATAGTTATATATCTGGAAGTACTTCTTCATTCCAGATAACCAGGATTCTGCTTCCTCCCCTTTCTCAGTCTCTCCATTGAATGTCGGTGGTTTAATCTTTTTAAATTCCCCAGAAATTTCCTCATAGGGTTTATATTTTCTCTTTTTAGTATAATGGTTATCATCACTACTATCACAAGTAGAATGCAAAATTTCGTTGTTCACCAAACACCTATGAGAATGAGCTACTTTCATTTTTAGTCTATTTAATCTTCTTATATTTATGTTAATGACTTGTATCTTCTGATTCAACTCTTTTAACCCTACCCTCAGTTTGAAACCTTTCTATTAGGATTTGATTCAGCTCCTCCTGAGCTCTCAGAATCCTCTCATTCTCTCATTTAACAGATTCCATTTCAGATTTTAAGTCTTTTACTGTTTGTAACAGTTCTGAGGAATTAGTGGTTAAATCTTCTAGCATAGGATCTCTTGGTAAGTTTTCTGGTTCAGTAAATGGAGATTCCTCTTTCACATATTCCTCCATCCTTTCCATACCTATTGTTAAACTTTAGAAACAATTTCTCTGTTGAATAACAATTAAAAGAAAATACATCAGCAAAATAATTCAAAATCACTATTCCTAAAATCTAGTTGGGCTTCATCAAGGCCTAGTGTTTGAACCTTGTGCTCTGATACCACATGTCAAAACCCCAAATTTTCACAAAAATTTAAAATTTTGAGATAACATAAAAAGTTGATTATGTGGTTTACTAAAAACTAACGGTTAGTGGAAAATGAAACAGTCCAACAATTAGTATTACACATTTTCAAATTATGTTAACTAAAACAGCTTCTTTTACGTAACATAAATAAGGTTTACTTGCGTACTATTTTATTTTGAGATAACATAAAATGCTGATTATGCGGTTTACTAATAGTTAATGGTTAGTGGAAAATGAAACAGTCCAATGATTAGTATTACATACTTTCAAATTATGTTAACTAAAACAGCTTCTTTTATGTAACATAAATAAGGTTTACTTGCGTACTATTTTCTTTCAATTTACTAATGAGTCTTATTTATGGAAAGTAGGTGGAATCTAACTTTGAATCCTGGGCTTACTTAGCATTTATGCTAATGCAGACAGATTGCTAGTTCTTATAGGTTCACAGGTACAATCGAACAAGTAGACGTTTTAAAATCATAAAGTATCAAGAAGTGTTTTTGTTTGCAAAATAATATGCTAGTAAAATAAGCTGATAATTTTCAAGCACTTCAACGAGGTAAAGAAGTTTATCTTCTCCAGTTTTTCTTGTAAGCATAGTTCAGATAAACGGGTCCTTTCTTTATCAAGCTTAGTGGCACTAAAGATACTTACTGTGAACTCTAAACTTGTAATCTTTGTCGTATATTCATTTCTATTTTAACATGCTTACCTTGCAATATTACACTTATTCGTACTATTTGTTTTTATACATGGGAGAGCTTCTATCAATACTGATAGTAAAGATTCACAAAGGAAGATACTATTCGATTTTATTTTTAACCTACTAGTTATGGAAAATATCAACCTGTTACTTGTAAGTACAAACTAGTTTCTTACTAACAGGTTATCAGCTTCCTCATTAACGCCGTAATGCATGTACTATTGTAATCACATACAATATCGTAGTCTTTACTATAGTACCAAACTAATTTGTTATTTACATTATGTAGGGAAACTTACTACCTGTAAAACTCCTTGACATTATAAGCTTGATTATTGTAAAAATAACTGCATCATTTCACATGGAATATTGTTTTCCCTTACTTCTTAAATCTAAGTCAATCAGTATCGTTCCAACGATTATAGACTTGAGTAAGGTTATTCCATTGTAATTTTTTTATTATTACCATAATGCCTCCCTTACATTAAGTTTATGTCTATAGTATCTATTTGGTAAATCTTTCTACTATGATCAAAATTCTACCCTATGCTAAGTACAGGTTATCTTGATCAATCCTAGACTATCTTGTCCAACATAAACAAGCATGGTAAACTTCTAGTATTTGATAGGTCGAGAAGCATCTAGAGTCTATGAAAGTTTAAACCAACATCGAACTTTATAAAACTCATGTTTATACTCTATTATTATGCTATTCAACTTCATACATTATAACCATCCAAGTCATTGGTTTATAAGTGATAAGTTTGGTTTATAAATGATGCATACTCCACAATGTTTACAAGTATATAAGCCTACTTGTGGTTTTAAAGGTTCTAAGCATAATCGATTTTGGGATTATCCAAAACATTGAGTGGTTACACCTTTCAATAGGTCAACGTTAACCAGTTATTATTTTTACCCAAATCGCCCAAAATCGAGCTATCAAACATTATGATAAACATTATATGTGATTAACGATGGGATATATATATATGCATATCATAGCTCATGCAATGTTTGATAAATATCATTGTTTAATAATTGGATAAATGATCGCAGGTGGACCTTGGAATCGACCCACGCATGGCTAGAAATATTTGAGGGCACGTGGTCGCTTCCTGTCCATGTATTAGAGATATAAAAATCTTGCAACCCTAATCTCTTGTCATTCTCCTTTGGAGGTTCACGTTGGCCTTCAGGCTACTTTGCAAGGTTTCAAGGCGGTTGTGAGTGTTCTTCCTGTTCTAGCTTACTCCCACTTGGGTTAACGTTGTTGTAGTCTTCAGCGTTCGGTCTCATTGCTATCCTTCATAGCTGTGGGTTTTCACTCTGCAAGAGTTTGTTGGTTTTGTTTGCACTTGGCTTGCGGCCTATCCGTAGATCCATTTTTCCTTCCCCGTGGCATGTCACTACTATGCGAAGCTAAAGCTTCGTTGTTATTGGTTGTGCTCCATCATTGTCATAGGATTTGGAGATTTGTATGTGCAGTTCGCTGTTGATGACAATCCCATCGCTAGACTGTTTGTTACTCTTCATTAAGGTAAATATTCAGTTTTATTTTCAGAATAGAAGATTCATAGTAAAGTTATATTTTACAGTAGGGTTTACAATAGGGAAAGAGTTTTGAAACTAACGCTCATTATTGTACTCTCTTTGCAGGAACCTGTGGCTACTTCTTGCAACCTGTGACGAAGATAATGTTGTTTGTATTCAAGGGCTTGTGGCTCCAATCCGGTAAGCCCTCGGTTCAACGAATGGGTTCTTACCCTGCTTGTAACAGGGTTGTCGGTGGTGAAACCCCGAGCTTGGAAGCTTGTCCAGTTTCGCCATTAGATAAATGTTTTCTTGTTTTTAAAATGTAGCTGGTTCTACTCTGTTGCAAACCCTCGCTTTGTCATTGGGTTGTCTCAGCCTTGCGTTGGGTTTTGTAATTAGTTTAATTTTATAGCCTTATGGCCTGTCAATGTAATACATTGGTTTTTAAAAGGATTTTCTTCGAGCTCAGACTCGTTTTGTGGTAATATTGTATTGTGACTTTGGGTAAGTTAGGGTTTTACCTTAATCGACTGTTAATAAAGAATTTTACCGTCTATTATATTTTGTAAATAGATTACTATTTTTAATTAAGATTGTAACCCAGTCATAGTGTATAATTTATAAAATTATCCTACCTGTTTGAAATGAACAAACTAGGGTTTTCCTGAAATGAAACCCTAGTTTAAATTAATTTTTCAATTTATTTTTAAATAGGTTCTGTTACTTATTAATTTTGGTTAAATTTTTTCATTACAGGTGTGTTGTGACAATTTAACTTGTAACATTTCATTTGTCTTTAAGAGGACTGTAAACAATCTATAGCAGTTGAATTCTTTATTGATATAATTATCCAGATACTTGGATTTTAGTTTAAATGTTTTTATTTGTAAAATAAATTTGATTTAGGGTTTCGACCCTGTAATTTACCTTTATAGGTATAAACCTGTTTGATAAATTTAAAACAGTTCTTTACATAGATAGCTATTTATTTATTTTTTATATTAGTTATTAATCTTATTCTCAATGTTTTTATTTACTTAAACTGACTAGTAGAATTTACTCTAAGAGTTCTTTGAAAAGATAAGCTTAGACTCTCTAACTTAGTTTGCTCTTTATAATATAAGTACTTATAATAAAACCCTATTTAGTTTATAGTAATTATTAGTCTTAGATTAGTTGATATTATTAGAAAATAGACGGTATGATTAGTAGTTTATTTCTTTACTGAACTGAATGTAAACAATGTAACTCGACTGTGATTTTTCTACTGCCTTGCAATTAGTTACTAGATAAACACAGAGAGTTATAAACCTATCATAACACAGTTTAACCTCTTGAATAAAAATTAACCTACTATCCGTAATTACAACATCTTATCTACTAAATATTGTCTTAACATATTAATCCTTCTACCTGTACTAGATTACTGATATTTCTTTTCCAATATATTTACATAAATGAGCTTGTTAAAACAATAAACATAGATAACCAGATCATTATTCTTTTTAATAATAACCTACATATTGAAATAAATTACTCTGCTACTACGAAATGCAGAACCATATCCATTCTATTCAGTCTCTTAACATATTCTTTCATCTACTGTAAACACTCTATTTATTCTAGAGTACGTCCTAGTCCTTCCAAGTGTGGAAAAACACAGACTAGAATTATTTTCCATTCTAACAATTTACAAACTGAATATTTAACATTCATTTAACAGTCAGATTCATATTTATCTATCTAACACAGTAAAACAAATAATGTAGAACCTGATTAGGATAGACGACAACAGCGTTAGGAGGCCATTCCTCCCTACCAAACTCCTAGAGAGCGCTAAAACAATGCTTCCTCAGGACCCCTGAGCCTGTTCCTGGTCTTCTTGGCTGAGAACTCGTGGAACATGCAAATAGTATACTGATCCAATAACTAAGTAAAACACCCTGCACTCAATAGTAAGATCTTTCAGCTTAAAAGCTACACTATATCACTCAACAGTTACCCCCTCAAACTCTTTCCATAATTCCCTTCCATTGAGTTTCTCTGAAGTACATTCACCTGAATGATCACTTCTCTAGAATGAGCAACCTCAACTCCCTTCAATGGGAACTTTTATAAATATTTCCTAGGTCTTTTGGGTCAGTTTTCATTAATTGAGCCACCTGCTCCGATTCCACTTTCTTGGGGAATCATGACCCCAAATGTAGGGAGGCTTCCACCTGCAACAGTTGGAAGTGGTTTGAGGATGTTGCCACATGTTTGTTTTCTCTCCACCTAGTCTCCTCCACCAATTTGACCAGTAAACATTCTTTTAACAGCTCTCCTAAGCTATTGTCTCTTCCTTTATTTATTTATAATTAAATATTCAGAATTACATTAAATATCCTTGACTCTACTGAGTCATAAATTACAACTTAGCATAAAATTTAACATATTGTCCTCAAAT
The DNA here is from genome assembly GCA_001517045.1 of Pseudotsuga menziesii. Taxonomy (NCBI): domain Eukaryota; kingdom Viridiplantae; phylum Streptophyta; class Pinopsida; order Pinales; family Pinaceae; genus Pseudotsuga; species Pseudotsuga menziesii. Next base: position 293,906 of record LPNX010967955.1, on the reverse strand, counting down.
AAAAGCAAATAATATAACATCATTTTTGAAAAATTGGGGCATATGACAGGCCTTGTGTTCGTCAGATACATCAATGAACCAATAATCTGTCTGTACTGAGTCATATCTACTAACTATGATTTCTCATCAAACAACATCTTCAAGTTGGTGTCCATGGGTGTGGCCATGGATTTACAATCCAACATAACAAATATTTTCAAGATTTCCACTGCATACTTTCCCTGATTCAGAAAGATTCCTCATGGGATCTGCCACACTTCCAGCCCTAGGAAATAATGCATCAATACAAGATCTTTCATCTCGAATTCTTCAAATAGATTCTTCTTGTAATCCTTGATATGTTTCTCATTTCCAGTTACAAATATATCATCCACATACAACAATAGTATGACTGGTTCATCATCCATAATATTCATATAAAGTTTAGGATCAGCTTTACTCTTGGTAAATCCTATGCTTATCAATAAGCTATCTATTTTTCCATACCAAGCTCTAGGAGCTTGGTTTAGTCCATACAGAGCCTTTTTCAACTTGAATACTATTGATGTAATTGTAACTTCGAAATGTATTCACTTGTATTTCTTATGTATTGTAACCCTATGTTTATTCTGGGATGTATTTGTAATGTACTTGAGTCATGTCTTACCCCGAGGTTCCTATCGGGAGGTTCTATAATGTAAACAAGTCATGTCAAGTCATTGTGGGTAACCCTCCTATTGATCAAGGGTTAAATTCCCCGTAGTTCTAGGGCACTAGGGTTATTAGACTCTCCTAGAGAAGTCGGCCCTAGTAGGTTATTGTCAAGTCAAGAATTAGTATAAATAAAGAGTGAGTCGTTGTATTTATTACACACTCACTCACACTCAGTTGTAGTGCATAGCTGAGGAAGAGAAAGACACTGGGGCAAGGAAGAAAGAGGTTACTGCTATCGGGAGATTATCTTACTATTTTTGGGTTTCACTTTTGGTGTTGATTCTATCTCTGAGGAAGTTGCGGGTTTTTCTCCATTTATGGTTTCCCTAAGGAAAAACACTATGTTCATTGTCTCTTGTGTTTGATTGTTGTGCTTTTCTTTCTCTTAGTTAAATATCCTAATGTTATTCTAGCTTAATGTTAAAAATCTAACAAATACTTGAGTTTCTTTGTCTTCGACTTCAAATCCTTGTGTTTTTTAGATGTAAAACTATTCCTAAATCAGACCATTAAGAAAGGTTGTCTTTGCATCCATCTGGTGTAAGTCCCGCTTCATTATGGAAGCAACTGCCATGATATTTTTGATGGAAGTGTACTTTCTACTAGAGCAAATGTCTCTTCATAATTGATCCCCTCTTTCTGACAGAATCCTCTATCCACAAATATTGCTTTGTACTTTTCATTATTCCATCAGTAGCATGTTTTATGTTGTAGATCTATTTCAAAGATACCACACTCTTGTTTTTTGGTTTGGGAACAATATCCCAAACATCATTCTTCATGATCGACTAGTATTCTTTCATCATTGCTTCAACCCATACTTTATTCTATGCAACTTCCTCATAGCTGGTGGCTTCTTGATCTACAAGGTCACACATCAAAGCTACATAACTGTAATATGGATTTGATATTTTGTTGGTTCTTGTGGATCCTTCTTGCGCTCCATATATTTATGCTTCTTGTATGATTTCTCTTACCCAAGCAGGTTTTCTCTTTTGAGATATATCCATAGTAGGGGGCTCCTGAGGTTCTAGCATGTCATGATATTTCGATGCTAGTGTTTCAGGAGAGAGTTCAACTTCTATCATTCTGGGAGGTACATCCTCTTCATGTGCTTCTTTAAGCTGAGACCTTCTAGACTTCTTAAGAGTTGTCTCTTCATAAAATTTTATATCCCTACTAATTTCGATATGATGGAATCCTAAAGGATTTGGAGACTTCACAGTATGCTACAAATATTCACTTATTCCCAAAAGGATCCAAATCGTTTCTCTTCTATTTTGGAATATGTACATATATTGGACAACCAAATATCTTGAGATGGCTCACTTCAGGTTTCTTTCTGGTGTATGTCTCTTTAGGAGTCTTGAATCCAAGAGCATTGTGAGTTAATATTTTCTACACATATACAGTTTTTCCTACTACTTCAGACCATAGGTGCACAGATAGGTCTTGGTCATGAATCATGGTCTTCACTACTTCCATGATAGTTCTATTCTTTCTTTCTGCAACACCATTCTATTGGGGATTATAGGGAGTGGTTAGTTCCCTCTTGATTCCTACCTCCTTATAGAATGATTCAAATTCCTTTGAAGTGTATTCTCCACCATTATCTGATATGAGTGTCTTGATTCTCTTTTCTGAAAGGTTCTCTATTAAGGATTTGAATTCCTTGAATTTACCAAACACTTCACTCTTGTTCTTCAAGAAGTATATCCAATTATTTCTTGAATAATCATCAATAAATGTGACATATTACTCATATCCACTTAAGGATATGGAGGGAATAGGACCACACACATCAAAATGAATTAGTTCTAATGTACCTTTGGTCTTTGTTTTACTTTCAGAAAGGGATTCTTAATTTTCTTTCCCATGGCACCACCTTTGCAAGTTACCTCATGTTCGATATTCATATCTGGTAACCTTGTTACCACCTTGCTCACATAGGGAAATACTTTATAGTTGATGTGAGAAAGTCTCCTATGCCACATTTCACTTGAGCTAGTAGTCTCATGGACAATGGCTCTCTATGGATGTCCTTTAAGCTTGTACAATCCTCCTTCTTCTTCTCCAATGACCACAACATATTCAAGTGTCTTTCCTTTGGACCACATCAATACTTTTCATCTATAAAAGAAATTCTATATCCTTTCTTATCTAGAGTGGAGATGGAAAGTAGGTTCTTTTTCAAACCTGGTACATTCAGTACTTCCTTCATCTTCATCGAAGTTCCAGAGTCAAGCTTGTACCTTGATTCACCAATACCTTTGATGGGATATTGATAGTCATCTCCCAATTATACCTTCTTGGGAGAATTCTTCTCTTCGAGTTTTGATAGAGTTTTCTTCTTCCATGTCATGTGCTTTAAGGCACTACTACAATAATCCATGTGTCTTCTCCAGGTGTTACATACCCAGAGAGTGCACATAATAACACATATTCTTCTACATCTTCACCTCAAATTTTCTTTTGAGGCCTTTCTTCTTCTACATCCTCATCTTCAGCTATATGAGCATGATGTCTCTTGTTTTTGTTGTTCATCTTTGGTGATGGACATTCTTTAGCAAGATGTCCTATCTTATGACAGTTGTAACATTGATACTTTGAGTAATCCTTTCTCTTCTTCTAAAATTTCTTCTTTGAAGGCTCATGATTACTCTCCTTAAAGTTTGATTGTTTTCTTCCTTTACTATGGGTGGCTAGATCATGATCATCTTCTTTGAGCAGAGCTTATGTATTGGCTACTCTGGCTTATTCTTGTATACAATCTTTCCATACTATGTCAAACTGCATGCTTTCTTTTCTGGCACACAGAGTCTTAATGAATGAGTCTCAAGGTCTAGTAAGACCATTAAGAGCAGTCATAACTAGTTCATGTTCATCAAGGGTTTCTCCAATAACACTTATTTGTTCTCTAAATTGAGATACCCTTGTGAAGTAATCTTGAATAGACTCTCCTTTTCTCATCTTGGTGCCCTTCAGTTGATCTCTCAGATTCATTTTTCTGTTAATTTTCCTTCCTTCATGCATTTTGGAAAGAGAATCATACATCTGTTTAGGTGTATTCTTAGATGACACTTGTGGGATCAAGTGATCCTTAATAGAGTCAGCAATGATCCTCATTATCTTGATTAGGTCTTGTTCATGCTTCTCCTTAGCTTCATCTTCTTTAGGTACTCCAATCTCATCCCTGATGTACTTCTCGAGGCCATTCTCTTTCAATATGAGACCAATCCTATACTTCCAATCTAAGAATTTTTCTATGCCTTCCAGTTTGTCCTCAAGCTTAATGCTTGGAACCATCCTATCAAGTAGGTCACTAAAAATTGAAAATTCTAAAAATAAAAACCTGACCTTACCAATAGATGTGTTTGAGGGAGGAGATTTGGTTGATCCAACTACTTTCTGGAGAGCCCAAATATTCACCCTTCAAATCCTAATTACGAGGTTGCAACACTGCAGAATTTTTGGTTTTGTTTCACTGCAGTTTTCTGGTTCACTACCAAACTAGGGTTTGGATTTCCCAGAGATTCAACCACCCAAAAATATTGATCTAGGGCTGAATAGATGTGCTCCAGGGAAGCACAAATTTCTATGCAAGTAAATATTCAAAATTCCAACTTTTGGATACACCCTAATTTCTTCTAGAGAGGGAGGAGAGAGAATTTCACCTTGTGAAATTTGTCCTAATCAAATTATCTCTGATACCATGTTAAGATTTCATATGCTAGACTAGATTAATTAGTGTTCAATTCAAAAATCATAGAAGTAACATATCCATAATCTTGGATAGAAACACAATCACAAGATAGACACAATATTTATCTTAGGAAAACCTCAAGGGGAATCAAACCCAGCAAAACTTCCAATGTATAAGATGTATAAGAGATAACCCCCAAAATAGGTGCTCTCTCCTTTTGTTCTCTCTCTCTCTCTCTCTCTCTCCTATTTGCTGCTCAAGTGAGTGAGTATATGTCCAAATACGAATCACAACTCCTCTATTTATACACATTGAGCCAACTGAATTTTACCCTAATCAAGTTGGCCCCACTAAACTTTCCGGGATGAATTCACCTAGGATGACTCAAAACATTATATTATATTATTCATTAAGGTACTAATGACCCAACTTACAATGGGGTATTTACCTCATGAATCTATGATGACCAAATACAATAGTAACACCCCACCAGAGGAATAATAACATCTCCCTTGGGTTACATTAGTAAAGTACATTTAGAGTATCCTTTGAAGTTACAATATTCAACATTGTGGTATACTCCAAGCCATAGGAAGTTTCTCTCTGTAACAGAATTGACGACTCCATTGGGGATGTTCATTTTTTACTTTGTGGTTTAGGTCCACGATGTGCTTGAATTTCTCTTCGTTTCTCCCTATTTCTACGTCACATTTAGTAGTATGTTCATCCATTGACACTCCCCTATATTGTTTTGACCCTTGTCTTTCTTTTTACCACTTTATTCTCTGTATACGCAGGTCATAGTATGTACATTCATGTATATATGCAAGTTGTTGGGTGGGTTGTGAGTGTGGCTGGGTCTTCCTGGGTACTGTTATTGTCTGTTGACTTCTTTTTTTGTGACCAAAGACCCTTTTTTCATTGATTTTTTTTAAAGAACTTCTAGTCATTTATATGCTTTTTGTTTTTCCATTAGATTAGTATTTTTGTCTCGGTGTCTTTATTGGCTTGTGTTTGATGCTTGCTGCAGAGAATGAGAATTTTAATGAATTTTATTGCATTTTCATTCTTTTATATTGAAAATAGAAAATAATTATATAGTTTCATTCTTACTTGCATCTCACATATGGATTTAAGGAGGTACTTGCATTAGATTGTTTGGATGAGAGTTGTGTTTAGGATTTCATATAGGAAGGATTACATTGGTGTTGTGAGTAAATTTCTCCAAGAATACTAAACAAAACATTTAGGTGTCTGTCCCGGTGAGAGAGTGAAATCCTTGGTATAATTAGTGTTCTCAGGAGGCTCCTCTTACACAGGAGTTAAGCATGAGGAAACGTAAATTTTTGTGGTGGGGATAGCCCCTTTCCACTATTTGTGCACCATCGAATATACTTCCAGGATATTATTCATATCTAGGGGATTTTGAGGTACCTTTGGTGCTTTCGATCTTGGGGCTTTATTACCCTTCCCATACGGTAGATCCTTCCTACGACTATCCTCTTAAGCATTAATTATATCGGGGTGACCTTAGTTTCCTAAATTAGGTATCGCAGGGGGTACTTACAGAGGTTATTCTATGAGTGTCTTGTCTAGGTAGAGGTCATACAACACAGTCGCTTTATGCGTTGAAGCTGAGGGCCACTATAATTGGGGACGCACCTCTGCTTGTAGTGTATGGGAGTTTCAGGCATCTCCTAGGTGAGACATACCTACTATATTCGGGAGATTATTTATCCTCCCTCTTGGATTGCTTGCACCTGGATTTAATTTTCTTAGGAGTGTTCTCTTTGTGCACTAGTTGGATTTAGGTATCGCAGTTACTTGAATATATTTATGTTCTCTTGAGTTCATGTCCTTTTATGTTTGGCATGCTTGATATCACTACTAGTATCCCGCCACCCACTCCAGTTCCTAGTGTAGACGGTGGTGTTGGAATGGGGGGATCCATATCCCCTTACCTTCCTCAGATATTTAGGAGTGGTCATATTCCACCCTCTACTCCATTTGTGGAGGATAGTCACTTCCTTCACCTGGTCTTAACACCAGTGTTCGTTCTCATAGATGTGGTAGTGGATACATGATCTTTGGGTCTACACCTTACATTCCTTCTTATGTCCCATCGTCCACTGTATGGTTTCCTTTGAATGCACTTGTCATGATCAATCCTCCCTCTATCCTATAGATTGGACTCTTTACTGATTGTTTCCGGCTATTTTGGACTAATATTGGTGTCATGTAAGATCCATTTTTTGTGTACATTCTCTCCGAGGTCTCGACCCATTCGTTCCTTTGATAGGTATAATTTTGAACTCGCATATAGGATAGGATCACATTTCCTCTTACATTATGAATCGAACTATGACCATGTTGCCTTAACTATAGGTATGAACCCACTTTTTAATGTTATGGAACCATCACACTGCTACTAGAAGTGACATTATGTAAGTGGTAGAGCCTTCTTATTCATGGGTTCCCTATTTAGATCTCGCTTTTACATTCGGTACCCATGCCTATATTCTTCCTTTAGGTCTGGGAGTCCCTTTTATTCATTCCATGTCTTTGAGAGAGAACCTCATATTATCCCTTGAACTATATGTTGGCCATATCCCATAAGGACTCCCATTTATATCAAGTTGTAATTGCATTCCATGCGTTTTCTTGCATTATTGAGCTTTTTGTTGGCTCCCCGCTTCGGAGTTATAAGCCATATAGCCTAATCTTGTCTCAATCCTAGCTAAGCAGAGCTATATTTTGCAGCTTGATCATCCCTTACCAAGAGGAGACATCCCCTTGAGTGTCCTTGTCCTACACATGCTTCCTTGCATTGAGCATAGGTATGTTCCACTTCTTGGAACTAGTTTTGTTTCCCGCAAAACTCATCTCCTCCTAGCTACTATAAGCACTTTTATTCTTTTTCAAGCTTTATAATCTAAAAAAGTCCAAAAAAAAAATTAAAACATAAAAATTCGGGCAGGAAATGATATTACTTTTGGCAGCTGTCAATTTGTGTATCCTTCGAATAGAGAACTGTATATTCCATCCATAGGTTAGGTTATTAGTATGACTATAGGAATTGTACTCGTTATTATGAGTTTTCTCCACCGACTGGCTATGATTCCAATCCCTATGGAGCCTCTGTCGATGCCTCCTGTGTTGCAGGGTTGTCCCAATTTTCATGTTGAGTCTATGTTGCTTGTCATTCACCATCTACCTTATGCTCTTGTTTGAAGGAATTTTTAGCTCAAGTCATCCATTACTTAGTGTTGATGCCTGGAAAAATCCCAGGTACCAGACAGTAGGGATTCTCCTCGGTAAACAATATGAATTAGATCATCCACCATTTGGTGTGGGGAATCCATATAGTTTACAGTTCAAGCTACCATAGATTAATTTTTTTAAATATTTTACTGGTTACGGCCCAGTCCACCATTTATATAATTTTCTTATTTAAAGGATGGAATGCAGATGCCTAAGCTAAATGCATATCTATTCTAAATCTAACGCTAATCTATTATATCCCTATAGGGAGCAAATTTAGAGTTCAGAGTAATATGCCGAAAATGTTCATATAAGTCTAAAAGATAGTTGTACCAACACAATAATCACATTCACAGTAGAAAGAATAGAAAAGATAGCTCTGATATAATTAAACCATTTATTACCCTGTCATTACACAAACATTTATATAGACAACAGACATTCATGACCAAGGAAATAGTTCCAGGAGGTTAGAACAATCTCACTATATGATGTATAGAAGAAAGAAGAAATAGTTCTACAATATGCACTCCACACATTTCGATTAAATCTTTGTGCAGGCCTTTGTTCCAGCAAATTGATCCTTCTTATTAACAAAGAGTTAACTCTTTTACAAAATAGTCTAGTATTCTCTTCACCAGCCAAAAGTCCCTTCTATGGTGCTCTACACCCCTATTTATACTATCTCTATTTGTCACCCACGAGATTCCCAAGATTCTTATTCTCCCACCTGGATGAATATAAACGGTTTCATAAAACAAATAAATCTGTATGGGCCTTGCCCTGCTAGAAATACATGCTTCTTTTATTTTTTTGGCATCTTTGAATATCAGAAAAAATATCCATCATTGATCTAAAAATTTCCCAAATATGATTCTTCCATCTTCCTGGTGAACAATAATACCTTGGATTAACATAATCGTTGTCAACCATAGATCTTGATCTACGAGAAATATTAGTCATCCAACAATGCAGCCTTTAGCCGATTTCACAATCCACCAAATTGAAAAAATTTCTGCTCCTTTCCATCAAGAAATCGATTCTAACCATAGATCATAAATACGCAAAGATATCGACTGTCCAAACCTATTGAGCCTACCCAATTTCGCAATCCCTCATCTTGATTAACTTCTTTCTTGTTCTCATTGCAAAATTAATGTGGGCCCTCGATCAAAAAGTCTCCTAGATCCCCATTGTTCAAACGTGCGAGGTCTGTAGGATTTCATAGCCCCAAAATATTTTATCTTTCGTGCATGTTTTGGCTACGAAATGCACACCCACCGTAGATCTAATTCTTCCTTTGATCGAAGACATTGAAAGCTATGGGGTCTACAAGATTTCGTAACCCCAAAATATTTTATCTTCTGTGCATGTTTTGGCTATGAAATGCACAACCACCATAGATCTCTTCCACCCAAATCCTGACCATTGAAATATGTGAGCCCTTTACACCATCGCGGTCCATAAAAGTGAATTTTGTACCCCCAATATCCAAGCGCGATTTCCAATGGGGAGGGGACACGTCATTTAAGCATGTTTCTCATTACATAGGCACCCTCCAACTTTGAGTACAAGTTCATAAATGAAATCCATCTTTGCCATAGATCTGAGGTCAAGGATGATCTAGGCCATTGAAACCTGTGCCTTGTAGAAAATTCCACGGATTTCAAAAGGTCATTTCCCCATTCCTGTTGAATCGGGGGGAATTTTCTTCATCATAGATCTAATTCTGATTAGATCTCCTCCATTGAAAAATGTATCCATTTAACTAATTCCACAGATTTCAAAAGTTAATTTAGACAAGCATGTTGAATCAGTGAAATTCACCTCCAACATAGATCTGATTCCACCTTTGATCTTGGCCATTGAAAAATACAGGTCCTACACCATTCTACCAATCTGAAACTTGTTTCTCCTTGCATGTTAAAACAACGGAATTATTTAGGACCGTAGATATTGTCTTCCCTGAATCTCAGCCATGCAAATATGCAACCTTTACCCAATCTCGCAATCTCCCATCCTAACTTGTTGAATAATAATACCTGTGACATATAGAGAAAACATCATGAGAGATATATCTGATATGGAAACAACAATAATTTTCCAATGATACTGCAACTAATCACCGTATTCTCAATTGTAAGTTTAATGATATGTATTGATTAAAAAGATAATGACTATCTCCTTGTCATGCAAGCGATTTGATCTAATTTAAGCCTCGAGAGGAAAAAAATATCAGTTTCCCCAATGGTTCATAGTAAGAAACCAAAATAGAGATTGAGCAGCTCAAATCACCTCAAAATATGGATCAAGCTTGATTTCATTCGTTAGATCATGCGACCCCAACAGATCCTTTCTACTTCCTCCCTTCCAGAAAGTGGAAATTAGGTTCGCTAAATTTTATCAAGTTAAACTTCTATCTTTCTACCTCCGCCTTTTCTTGACCATTGATTTGTGCATAATCCTCCATCACCATCGGATCTCAATCTGTAGAAATCAAAACTTTACTTTTCACAACTGAAACTTGATCTTTTTCGCTTCCGCTATTTCCTGGACCATTGATCTATGTCAGAGCGATTCCTAGTCATTGATATGAAATCGAAAGTGGACTCTTTTACGTAAGGCATGTTTCCAAGGTTGCACCTAAGGACCTTTTTACCAAAATGACACTTCAGGCTTAGGAAAATACTTCTGCTCAAGGTTCTAGGAAATACTAGGTATGCAATGGGACTTATCTGAGTTGGGAAACAAGTGTAAGCATGATTTTAAAATAAAAATGGAAGGAGGGGCCCTAAAATGTAAACTTTTTTTGGGGAAGCAGTTGCAAAAGCAATAATTGGCGACTAGCTGGTGAACACAGATCTCTGAAAACCCTTCTTTGAAAAATAAGATTTACATATGATACTATACTGTGAATGTTCAATGATTACTCAAAATGTATTTCTCGAGACTTCTTTAAACCAGATTTATTCAGGGATGCAACTTTCAAGCATCACATTTGATACCATTTCTTTGGGACTAAGGTAACCAATAGTTCAGTGTCTTGATAACTCTCCTAGGGTCTGAGTATGAACTTCATTTTACTCCGAGCCTTTAAGTTTCCACCAGATAATACTCCACAGTATCATTGCAGTGTAAGACAGATGTATTCGTTTGTTCCTTATTTCCATGTTATTAGCATTATTTTGCTACTTTCTTTATGACTGAAAATGTCTTATAAGTCTTCCTTGATTGCTTCTTTTACTTTGAGAATTTGGTATAGGTTCTTCCATCCACAATGTCCTTTTGTGTGAGTGACAAATTTATTTGCTCATCATGCTCACGGATGGAGAGGAACCTTGTTGATATTTGTTGTTTTTACAGCCCTTTTGGTCTGATGATTTATTTCTTCAGCATCATTTCTTTAATTGAAGACTAAATATTTCATAAAAATGAATTTTCAATCTAAGCCTTTTGGCCTCTTTGATTTGTAGCAATGGGATCCTTTTGAATACCATACATCCGTCAGACCTGCTTCCTTTCCATGGGTCCATCATGATATGCTTCCTGAGACAGGTATTAATGCTAGAATGGATGAAACCACAAGATAGTACTCCAAAACTCATGAGTTTTGGTTATTTCATAGGGGTTATAATGATTCAAATGTGGGCTTGAAGACTATATTCCCTTTCCATCGTCTGTCAGCAGTTAAAGAATCTCATTATGATCAAACTTTACCATATTCTCTTTCCCATAAGCAATTCCTGACATCCAAATATTTTGAGTTTAATCAGATGCCTATACTTCCAAGCACCAAAATTTGAGCTAGTTTACTAAAAGCAAACAAACCAAGGCTACGGAATAAGGTGAAACAAGCAGGAAAATAAACAAACTGGAAAACAAAATCAATGAAAGAAATTTTATTTATGTACAAAGGGTTTCTAGATCCTAGGTAAAGTAATGTTTGAGACAGAGGCCATTTACAGGAAGACCTTCTTCATGTCCTTGTAAATCTTGCAATTTGTAAGTTGCAGGGCCTAACTTTTCAGTGATTAGATAAGGACCAATCCATAAATGTTGGAACTTCGTGTGTCTTCCCTTTTTCACATACGGAGTATCCCATTTCAGAACTAGGTCTCCTACATGAAAGTTTCTTGTACCAGATTTTATTTTGTCAAACCATATTTTGATGATAACTTGATGTTGATTGAAATTATATTTATCCTTTTTTCATAATTCCTCCATTTTTAACAAAGTGTCAATTCGTTCTTGTAAAACTTTGCTATTGGAACCCCTTAAATCTTGAGCTAATTGTGAAGATGGGAGTAGAATGTTTGGGGGGGGGGGATAACTTGTTTTACATATACTAGAGTATATGGAGATACTCCTAAGGAATTATTTGTAGTGACCCTGTCTTCCCACAGTGCATTTGGAAGGGATGAGTTCCAATTTCTCTGATTTTCAATAACTGTTTTCTTCAAAATTCAGATAAGGTTCTTATTTGTTGTTTCTGCTAAACCATTTACCTGAGGATAATAATTTGTTGAGTAGTGTAACTTAATTCCATTTTTATAAGAAAACTTGCCTATTTTAACAGATGAGAAATAAGATGCATTATAAAAAACAAGGAAAATTGGAACTCCAAACCTCATCATAATGTTCTTTTGCAGGAAGTTGATGACCTCATCCTCGTTCACTTTGTGCAATGGAATCGCTCCCACCCATTAGGTGAAATAATCTATAGCTGTAAGGATATATCGATGTTGTAATGAATAATTTGGATTTATTTCCCCAATAACATCTATTGCCCATTGTTCAAATGGCTTTGAAATAGTAATAGGTTGTAGAGGTCCCGTCGCTTTTGACAATTTACCACCACTTCTCTGACATACATCACATTTTCTTGCATAGGCATGCGCATCTTTAAAAAAATTTGGCCAGTAATATCCATCTCTGAGTATATTATGAGTTGTGGTATCCCCAGAATAATTCCCTCCTGCTAGTCCGTCATGTAATTCTTTGACTATTTTAGAGGCATCCTCTCTCTCTAGGCATCTCAGAAAAACGCCATCATAAATTTTTTTGAAAGGCACTCCATCCATTATTTGACAGGAGTATGAATTCAAATGAAGTTCCCTTCTCTGCTTGGATTTCCAATTCTCTGGTACATATCCTTGTTGAATATAGTACACAAGATCTTTGTACCAAGATTCAGAAGCAATAAAGATAGGACATAAATCAATCAAGTTCACTTCAGCTTCATTCTCCCACTGAGAATCTTTATCAGTGTGATTTTATGCTATCAACTTGCACAACCCTTGAACTTTGATGATGGTAGCTGGTTTGAATTCCAGGTCATACTCTTGTAGATCAGTCACCCAAATTCCTCTTCACTCACCCAATTATTTCTGCACAAAAAGAGACCTAACAACCGGGTGAGGAACTACAACTTTTGTTCTATTTTTTAAAATAAAGGGTCTGAATTGTTTTGTTGCCTTGAAAACTGCATATACTTGTTTTTCCACAGTTAGTTAATTCAATTCATCCCCTTATAATCCAATGCTCATGAATGATACTGGGTATTCGTATCCCAATTCTCCTTTCTACATAAGCATTGCTGCGAGAGAGTTGTCTGAAGCAAAGGTATATAAAATAAAGTCCTTTTCAAAGTTTGAACTCCTCAAAGAAGGTGCATGAGCTATTATTGTTTTGATATCTTTAAATGCATCCTTATCAATGTCAGTCCACTTGAACACTACACTTTGCTTCACCATTTGCTGCAGAGGTTTCACAATTTGAGCAAAATCAGGGACAAACCTCTGAACAAAATTTATTGTGCTCATAAATGATTGCATAGATTTCCTATTATGGGGCATGGGAATCTAAGTTATAGTCTCAACTCTCTCTATATATATTGATATTCCCTTCTTTGAGATGATGTGTCCCAACAATTTTCCTTCAAGAACTGCGAAGACACTCTTCTTTGGGTTCAGAGATATGTCATATTTTCTACAATGGTAAAAAATCCGTTTCAAGTGAAAAACATGGTCTTTTCTTTTCTTGGAGAAAATTGTTACATCATCCTAGTACACTACCACACAATGGCCACTTAAACCTCTGAATGCAATGTCCATGGCCCTCTGAAATGTGGCTCCAGCGTTCATGAGGCCAAAAGGCATTCTTCTATAAGACAATTTTCCCCACTTTGTATGAAATGTTGTTTGTAATCGGTCTTGTTCGGCCACTAATACTTTATTATAACCTAAAAATCCATCTAATAGGGATAACATTTCTAAGCTTGAAACCATTTGTAAAATTTGTTCCATTGGTGGAACCGGATAGTTATCTTTATCATATGCTATGTTTAAGTTTCTGAAGTCAGCACACAGCCTTATCTCTCTTGACTTTTTTCCCACAGAGACTAGACTGGACACCCATTCTGAATGTCAAACCTTGAATATTATCTTTGCGTCCAGTAACTTCCTTACTTTGTTTTGGATCAAAGGTTCTAACTTCAGGTGCATCTTTCTAAGTTGTTGTTGAAATGGTTTTCCCCCTATTTTGATGGGAATCACATGCTGGATGATTCAAGTGTCATAAGTCTTCATATATTCATATGTCCAGGCAAAGATGTCTTTATATTGTTGAAACAATTTGATGAACTTACATCTTTCTCTAGGCAAGCAACATTTTCCCAAATTGACATATTTGGATTCATCTTCTAATTCCAGATTGACCAACTCATGTTGTATTGATGAACTATTCATATTCACATTGGCTTTTTTCTGGAATCTAATCTGTAAATCAAACATCCCTTCTAGGGTTCTTACCATTTTAGGAATGAAATCTCCCTTAAATGCATATTCATTTTGTAAACCTAACAAATGTTTCTCTTTATCAATTATTGACTCTTTAAAAGATTCTTCATTCGTCAGAAAATTGATAATCTTCTCATCATCATCTAATACCCTCATATTTGTAGCATTGTCAGGTATTGATGGCCTAAAAATCAATTCAATAGAACACTTGTTATTAGTTGGTACTAATCTAGATGTAGAAGTAGCTAATAAATCAGCTGCAACGTTTTGCAACCTAGGTACTGCATTTATATTGAAAGCATTGAAGTGCATAATAAAATTCCATACCTCAAACTGGTATCCTTTAAGATGTGTAGATAAACAATGAATGGTGTTTCTCACTTGTCTAACAACTATCTCAGAATCACCAAAAAATTTCAAATTTTTTACTCCTAACCCAATGGATTTCTTCAAACCTAGAACTACAGCTTCATACTCAACAATATTATTTGTGCATTCAAACTCTAGTCTTAAAGAGAGAAAGTGTTTATTATCATATGGATCAATCAGAATGCAACCTTCCCTTGATCCCTCTTGGGTTTTAGAACCATCAAAATACATAAGCCAAAATATATCTTCTAACTCTACCTGGTTAGTATCATCTCCTATGTTAGTCACTAAGTTTATTATATTACAATCAATATCATCATCCCATGATAATTGAAGGAGATCAGACTGCCTATCTGATTCCTAACTGACTTGTTTGGCATGATAATTTTATGGTTCAAGCTCCAAAAAGTAATTTTCCAAAAACTGAAGATGAGAAGTTCATAGGTTCATTATGTTGGAGACATTTACCCACCATGCACACTTAATTTGGCCAATTTGGACTTGTTAAACCACTATCCTAAGTTTTATTGACTTAATTGACATTAGAGGAGCACTGTATGACATCAGCATGAGCACACCCACACCTACCTTCAGTCAAGGAGGCCAACTAAGCCTTCTCCTTCATTTGGGGAGGCCAACTGGAGCACTTCGGGAGTGATCTGAGTGTCATAAATGCACCTAATTGATAAATGACGGTTACAATCAGTTAAGTTAAGTGGTGAAGGCACCTTCATTCATTATTTAATTATTTTTAATGATTATTTATGAACTAGATCTAACACAGGAACCTACAACCACTTCTAATGACCAGTTGACTTCAGTTAACCTCATCGGGGTTCATTGGAGTTATTGTTGCACTACCACTTGTTGGTTGGCATGCAGTGACATGTTTCTGAGCTAATTTCAGTTAGAATCAGTCATTCATTGCACTCTGACTTCAGTTAGGACTCAGTTGATTCAATCAACACTTGATCAGTTGGTTAACTAGTGTGTTTACTATGGCTTACATTTAGTTAAGCTACACCCATTCATTCAATTCGAATGACCTCCTTGGGAATTCGAATTGTCTTGGAATTCATGCATATTGCATGATCATTGTATTGTATTATTCATTATTCATTTGATTATACATAGCTGCTACTTCCATTGCAGCACCATTTTTCCAATTTATGCATATTTTTCTGTATTCTTTGTGAGACCGTGTTTTCAGTTCCTAGACCACTGTGACAAGTTAATATGGTATCAGAGCTCACGATGGGACTAAGCTTGGATCTTTCAAAAACAAGGTTTTTGACAGATCTTGCATGAAAAATTGAGCAAAATCTTAAAATTGCAGCACTGCACCAGAAGCCAAGGCTTACCACTTAATACCCCAAGTAAAGGAATTGTTGATCAAGCTTGCTTGATTAAATATGTTGGGTGTGATGAAAGCCTAAAATGTGCAGGCTCTTTGACCTTACATTGCCCCTTTTGTTGTGATTTGCAGGTTTTAACAAGTGAAAATCATTCGCTCCAGTAGTTTCAGATGGCTTCTTCTGTAGAACTCTTGACTCCGTTCAATTTCCACTCATGGAAAGGAGACATGGAGATCCAGCTATGTGCCAGAGGAGTCTATAGGGTCACTATGGACACTAAAGAAGAGTCTGCTTCTGTGACAGACAAAGCTAGATTATTGAACAAGAAAGATGAAGCATTCGCATTCTTGTGCCTCTCTATTTCCTAGGATCTTCTTTTCCATCTCTTGGGATTGAAGACTCCAAAGGAAATCTGGGACAAATTGGAAACCCTATATGGAAAATAGGATGATTTGAGAGTATACCATCTTGAAAATGAGTTGATGTCTCTACAGCCTTCCAATTTCGAGACCTTAAATGATTTTTTCACAAAGTTCAAGCACATTGTATTACTGTTGAAGCAATGTAAGGTGGAGAAGGAGGATGATCAACTCATCCTCACCGTACTCTCCAAAATTGGAGCTGATTATTCAGCGTTTGTCTCTACATTCCATGTGAGTAAGCTTACAACCCCTGGATGGAAGATTCCTTCTCTCAATGCCTTCATTGAGTCCCTAACAAGTGAACATGATAAGCTTGTCCAGATGGGGATCATCATATCCTCCTATGATCAAGCCCTCCATGTCTCGGGGCCCAAATATCTAAAGGGTAAAGGAAAGCAGCAGAAGAACCAAAAAAAAAAAATTGAATCTCCTAAGCCTAAAGTTGAAAACCAGCAGCATGAAGAGCCTTCCCGCTCAAAGAAGAACAAAGGAAAAGGGCATCATGGAAAGGAAAAATTCAAGTGTTCATACTACGGGAAGGGATTCCACCCTAAACATGCCTGCATGAAAAAAGAAACTTGATGAAGCTACCTCTCTTCTTGAAATAAATCACATCAATATTCCGGAAAGCTTTTGAAGGAGAGATCAGCAATATCAGGAACCACATCATGAAAGAGGTCATGCCCTCATGGCAAGCACTTTGAATTCCAAAGCACTCTTGATAGATTCCAGAGCTTCAAACCACATGATGGCTGAAAGAGACTCCTTCTCATCTTTGGAGACCGGCAAATCCATTCCCATCCACACAGGATATAACTCCACAATCATATCCGAAGGATAAGGTACTGTAGATCTTGAGCATGGTTATTTTTCCAATGTTCTGTATGTACCATATCTTACATCAAGCCTCCTAAGTGTTTATAAAATGACACATACGGGAGTTCCCAAGAGAGTCTCCTTTAGCTCAGATGATGTAGGGATCACAAAAATTGCATCCGAAAAACTTGTAGCAAAAGGCCTTGCAAACCATCATGCAAAATCCTACGAGTTCTCCCATTTTGTGGCGGATGCAAAGCCCACTGCATTGTTGACTCATGGAAATGAAGTTAGTATACTATGGCATGAGAGTTTCGGCTATCTGAACTTCAAATAAATGCAGCAATTATAGAAGAATTCTATGGTTGAAGGCCTCCCGGTCATCAAAGCTACCACTAGAATTTGCAAGGGCTGTGTTGTTGGAAAGCACCCTGAGCATAAGTTCGATCGGGGGAAGGCAAACTGACAATCATGCATATTGGGACTGATACATTCTGATATTATAGGTCCCATGCCTATCACATCCATGAATGTATCAAGGTATGTTCTGACTTTCATTGATGACTTTTCCAGATACACATGGGTCTTTTTTATCAAAAAGAAGTCGAAAGTCTTCGAAAAATTCATTGAATTGAAGGCCTTGATTGAGAATGCATCTGGACAAAAGATCAAGATCTTGAGATCTGATAATGGTGGGTATTATATCAGTAATGATTTACTACATATATGTTCCCAAATTGGTATTCAGATCCAGCATTCAGTCCCCTACACTCCCCAGCAGAACGGTGTAGCGGAGAGGAAGAATCTGTCTCTCAAGGAGATGACCACCTGTATGTTGGAATCAAAGAAGTTGGATGCAAATTTGTGGGCTGAATCCATGCATGCTGCAGAATATATTTAGAATAGAGTTTCACACTCATCCATGAAATGGAATACCCCTTTTGAAGCATACTTCAGACACAAGTCAGATGTGTTGAATCTGCAGGTGTTTGTGTCCCCTGCATGGGCTCGAATTCCACTTGATAAAAGGAGGGCTTTGCAACCGCAAATCATAGAATGTCTACTTATTAGATATCCTAATGAATAAAAAGGTTTCAAGATTCTAGATATCAAAACAAAATAGATCATCATTGAAAGGAGTGTCAAGTTCGATGAGCCTCTTCAGGAGGTAGAACTAGTGAAGGAGAAAACTGTTGAATTTCCTTCCTATTCTACTGAATATTTGGATGATGTAATTGGGGGTGATGACCCTGATTTGGATCCTATGATTTTTTATATCAGTGTAAAGAAAACATCATATTTTGAATCAGAACCTGAAGTACAAAATCATCTCCCAACTTGGGCCCGACAGACACTCTTCTCTGCAGGGGATAACATTGGAAATCCGGATGATCCAAGGAGAACCTGGTCCGATTTCCAAAGAGCAGGTATTACACTCTCTTGTCCTGATTATTTTCTATATGAATATTGTTATTTGATGATAATTTCATATCCTAATTCTTACTACCATGCTCGGAAGGATCCGAGATGGCAAGTTGCCATGGATGAAGAGCTGAATTCTCTTTAGAAAAACACCACTTGGGAGCTAGCTTCTCTTCCTCCGGGGAGGAAATTGGTTCAATGCAAGTGGGTGTTTCAGAATAAGGTTGCTGCTGATGGAAGAACCTGAAAATATAATTAAATTCTGGTAGAAACATCTTTCTCCCAGTTCCAAGGTGTGGACTACCATGATACTTTTTCACCAATTGCAAAAATGGACTCCATCCGCCTAGTTTTGGCAATTTCTACATCTAAGCACTGGGAAGTGCATCATATGGATGTTAAGTCTGCCTTTTTGCATGTAGATATGCATGAAGCAGCCTGAGGGATACATTTCCGATCCATATTTGGTTTTCAAGCTAAAGAAGTCACTAAACGGGTTAAAATAGGCCCCAAGAGAGTGGTATTCCAATATGGATGCCTTCCTTCTCTCGCAAAAATTCCAAAGGTGTAAATCAGATCCAAATGTGTATATACAGAATTATGATGGTCATTTGATTATTATTGTTTTATATTTTGATGACTTACTGATTACAAGTAGCACAGTTACTTCTATTTCAGTCATCAAAACTGCTCTTCACAATGCATTTGACATGAGCGATTTGGGGCTCTTGAAGCAATTTCTGGGGCTCAAAATTGAGAAACATTTTGATGGGATAATGGTCACTCAGTAAAAATAAATATCAGACATGTTATTCAAGTTTAACATGTCTGAATGTGAGTATTCTCCATTCCCTTTCCTTTCAGGCATCATCCTTGAAGAAGGAAAAAGCACACCTCCCATGGACTGCACTATTTATCGACAGCTGATAGGTAGCTTGCTCTACTTGAATCATTCTCAGCCTGATATTTGTTATGCCATGAATGTAGTGTCAAGTTACATGTAGCATCCTCATGATATTCATTGGAAGGAAACCAAGAGGATCCTCCAGTTTATTCAGGGAACCAGGACCTACGGCATTCACTATGCTGCAGACTCCGAGCTAGAGCTAGTTGGTTACACAGATTCCGATTGGGAGGGTGATTTTATTGATTAGAAGTCTACTTCCAGATATTTATTCATGTTTGTTGGTGGCCCCATTTTCTAGTCTAGCAAAAATCAGGCCACCATAGCATTGTTTTCAGCAGAGGCCGGGTATCGAGGAGCAATGAATGCTTGCATCCAAGTTGTTTGGTTGCAAGGAATTCTTTCAGATTTTGATATTGGTAGTACTTTGTCCACTATCCTGTTTTGTGACAATCAAAGTGCTATTAATATATCCATAGATCTAGTTACCAGGAAGAGGACCAAGCATGTAGAGATGCACATGCACTATATCAGTGAATTGGTGCACAGGACCATCATTCTGCAATACTGCCCGACTGATGAGTAGATTGCAGACATATTCACCAAGAGATTTTTAGAAAATAAGTTCACTTACCTTCATTCATTGTTGGGGGTGAGTTCATTAGGGTGATCAGACTACTTTCAGTGTTCATCTTGAGGGGAGGTTTTTCCCACTGGGTTTTCCCTCTTTTCCTCACTTAGATTTATTTTTTAGCATTGTTTGAGTTTCATTATTGTACAGGGTGACCTATGGCCTTAGTTTCCTAGGCCCCAGAATTTCATGCACTTTATGTTTCTACTTCTCCTGAGTATAGCTTAAGGTGGGGTGTTGGATACATTTACCCACCATGCACACTTAATTTGGCCAATTTGGCCTTGTTAAACCACTATCCTAAGTTTTATTGACTTAATTGACATCAAAGGAGCACTGTATGACATCAGCATGAGCACAGCCATGCCTACCTTCAGTCAAGGATGCCAACTAAGCCTTCTCCTTCATTTGGGAGGCCAACTGGAGCACTCCGGGAGTGATCCTAGTGTCATAAATGCACCTAATTGATAACTAATGGTTACAATTAGTTAAGTTAAGTGTTTAAGGCACCTCCATTCATTATTTAATTATTTTTAATGATTATTTATGAACTAGAGCTAACACAGGCACCTACAACCACTTCTAATGACCAGTTGACTTCAGTTAACCTCATCGGGGTTCATTAGAGTTATTGATGTGCTACCACTTGTTGGTTGGCATGCAATGACATGTGTCTAAGCTACTTTCAGTTAGACTCAGTCATTCATTGCACTCTGACTTCAATTAGGACTCAGTTGAGTCAATCAGCACTTGATCAGTTGGTTAACTAGTGTGTTTACTGTGGCTTACAGTCAATTAAGATACACCCATTCATTCAATTCGAATGAACTCCTTGGGAATTTGAATTGTATTGGCATTCATGCATCTTGAATTATCATTTTATTGTATTATTCATTAGTCATTTCATTATACAGAGCTGCTACTTCCATTGCAGCACCATTTTTCCAATTTTATGCATATTTGTCTGTATTCTTTGTGAGACTGTGTTTTCAGTTCCTAGACCACTGTGACAAATTAATACATTATTTCCTTCTAATTTAGTTACATTATGTTTCATGTGTGATTCCCTCAGTATCTTAATTTGGTTTTTACTATTGTTGTATGGAATCCACATGTGAGACCAGTTGGTTGCAAAGAAACCATTTAGTCTCATTGACCAGTCCCTAATTAAAATTAATCCATAAGCTTCTGGTATATCAACCAACATAATATCTATAAACTGACAAACTCTGGGATCTACAGACAAATGAATCAAAGCATCTTTCATTTCCCCTATGACTTTAACAACAGATCTGTCTAGTTAAATTATCCAATATGGAGATGGTATGGGTTGGCCATTAATATTTTTACATATTGAAAGTGGCATGACATTTGATGAAGCCCCAGAATCTATCAAACAATTATGTACATTATGATTAAAAATATCAAATGATAGAAGAAAAATTAAAGTCTGAGATTTAGATTTTCCCCCAATGCTTGCTTCATTTACTTCATCATCAAATTCAATGACTTCTGGGATACTAATGGGCTGTGGATCAAAAGTTTCTAGAAGTTTCATTCTTTGTTGAGGAAAATTACATAGTTCAAATAGAGAAATATTTTCTTTTTTTTCTTAATATCTTCTACAATATCATACCCCATATCATGTTCTACCAAACCTTTTCTAGTACCTTCATATTTATTTGTCATTGTCTTGATTGGTTTATTAACTACTGGGATTTCCTCTTTTATATTTACTGAATTAGGCTTAGGTTTTGTAGTACTGAGAATTTTCTTCATGTTTTCCTTCAACTTCTTTATTTTAGGAAGTAATAAAATTCCATCCACTACTGACTCTTTACTTATAGTCATGACATTAACTAATGACACTTGAATTTTCTCAGTAGGTTCATCTTCACTAAGCCCTAAAGTAGGTACCCAATCCCATAATACCATAGTGGTTTCTTCGTTTGTTTGTTCTGGCTCATTAGTGTGGGATTTCTCTTCTTCAGGATCTTCCAGTTAGGTATATAACAATTGATTCATAACCAGAGTCATTGAATTAATCCACTATGGACAACGTTTTTTAGAATGATGTTCATGGTGAAAAGTACAGAAGGGATCCATACCTACTTCATTAAAATTTAAAATAGTAGAATTATGCACAAGTTGTTGGGGCTGTACACTCTCCTCCTTTTTTTTGTAATAAGGGTTGAATGGATTTCTATAAGAACTAGCTCCTTTATCCTTTTCCATGTATACTATTTTGTTTGACAATTTCTGCACCATTTTCACCACATTTTCTAGCTCATTAGAGTGTTATTCTTTGTGCTTAGTTAACAACAAAGTTCATTTGCTTGTGGTATGTTTCAAATCAGGTTCTAGAGTATGCTTTGTGATACTATCCATATCTACCTCTACTTTCTTGGCTTCTTCATAGTTTTCTACCAATATAACTTTACCATCCCTTTTTACAAACATTGTTATTGGTGGATCAAGTGTTGTAGCATATAATTCTATTAGAGACTCATCATCTATTTTGTTGTAGCACTAAATATATTCAATAAAGTGGTAAATCTCTAATTAAATTCTTGAACCTTTTCTTTCTTTTTCATCCTCATAGACAGTAATTCTTTCATGAGAGTGGCTATAGTTTTCTGGTTTCCAAATTTCCCTAAGAATGCCTTTTCAAAACCATCCCAATTTACTATTGAATTATCTTGAAAACTAAAGTACCATGAAGATGCTTTAGGTTCAAAAGTATATGGAAAAAATATGCAAACAACATCTTCATAGTCAACATTTAAAATATTTAAAGCCATATAAAAACTTTTTAAGTGATCTTTAGCAGAAATACCCTTTCCCAAATCAAATTTTGATAAGACTCTTTATGGGTGCTTAGCTAAATCATGCAATGGAGCATCTAGGTTTAGTGGCGTTCTTTCTTTCCATGCAGGTTGATTAACATCAACCATGATTATAGGTGGAGACTGTGGTGGAGATTGGATGAATATTGAAGCTGCAGGGGATTCTGGATCTAATTGATCAAGAGGCTAAACAATTTCTTGGACGGATAGATCTACCAGTTCTTCCAAATTTTCCATAAGAATTGAATCCTTATTGTGTAAGGCTACTTTCTTGGAATCTTTCCTTCTACAAAACACATGAATAACTTTTAACCCCCCAATTTTCTTGACGTAGGATCTTATATGTCTCCTAAACTGATCTACTTCCTCAAATGGAATAGTGTACAAATGTTCTGATTCTTCTTCCCTAGAACCTGTCTATTCTTGTTATTTAAATTCAGGAATAAAATATCCAGGGAAAATATTTTCGTATGTATTTCCAATGTAATATTCTCTGAAAAACGGATTTCCTTTAGCATCCATGCATCGGCTTCCCTCCAACATTGAGTGTGCAAGTTCATCAACGAAATCCCTCTTCATCGTAGATCTAAGATCAAGGATGATATGGGCCATTGAAACCTGTGCCTTGTACCGAATTCCAAGGATTTCAAAATTTCATTTCCCAATTCTTGTTGAATCAGCGAAAATTTTCTCCGTCATAGATCTAATTCTGATTAGATCTCCTCCGTTGAAAAATGTATCCCTTTAACCAATTCCACATATTTCAAAAGTTAATTTCCATGAGCATGTTGAATCAGCGGAATTCACCTCAAGCATAGATATGGTTCCACCTTTGATCTTGGCCATTGAACTTCTATCTTTCCACCTTCACCTTTTCTTGACTATTGATTTATGCGGAATCCTCCATGACCGTTGGATCTTGATCTACGGAAAGTGGAACTTTAATTTTTCACAACTGAAACTTGATCTTTTCTACTTCTGCTATTTCCTGGACCATTGATCTATTTTGCAGAGATTCTCATCTGTTGATCTGAAATTGAAAGAATACTTTTTTATGTAAGGCATGTTTCCAAGGTCACGCCTAAGGAATGTTTGACCAAAACGACACTTCAGGCTTAGGAAAATCCTTCTGCTCAATCTTCTAGGAAAGACTAGGTATGTAGGGGGTATTACCTAAGTTGGGAAACAAGTGTAAGCGTGCTTTTAAAATAAAAATGGAAGGAGGGGCCCTAAAATGTAAAAAAAATTAGGGAAGAAGTTTCAGCAACAACAATCAGTTATCTTGTCTTTGCATGTCGACCATTCCCGATACAATTACTAGTTCGCGCACATTTTGATCGTTTGATTTCTTCCAAATTATCCAACGGTGTTGAGTACCTCATGTTGGTTGATGGGGGATGGATTAATTCCCTCTTTCCAGCAGATTCCATTCCATCAACTTCAGATCATTTATTATGGAATAGGAGTATAGAGTCCATTGAGTGCTTTGAGACTTGCAGTCATAAGTGGTAGCTTATCTCGTCATCGACAGTTTCGGGAATACATCAATGTCCCATGATCGATGGATTCTTTTAAGTGTTCTACCTCAACACATATATACACACTTGTTGGAGTGCACTCTGTACCTTGATTCCCATTATCATTATCGGTGGGATATCTCTCTTATGTTAAAGGTATACATCAATGACCGGTAATCAGATGATGTACCATCATGTTCAACCTCAAAACCTTTATTTGCGTGATGGGACATGTACCAGTAATGGTTTTGGTAGAATACCTTCGAGATCTATGGCATTCCACATATGCTACCTCCTTGATCATGCCAGTATTCATGAGATGTCAGTTCTCATGCCCAATGTCAGTTTTCCTCATTGAGTCCCAAATAACTTGACTCTTGGCCTTACATATTCCTGAAAATGCTTCGAATTGACTCTTCATTTCCTATTGAAGGGCTATATATTGAGCCTCTTGGATGCATTAGAGGGGGAGAACATTTGAGAGAAAGGAAACTATAGTTCATTGTTGCCTCATTCATACATGCTTGAGTCTGCATCCCTTTTTCCTTTTGAGCACACATTTTTTATCTTCCCATGCTTTCCATTGCTTTGTAATATTTCCATTGAGATGGAGGATTAAAGTGGCAGAGGCCTAGGTGGAGGACTCGGTTTCTCCATTTCGACGAGGTACCGAAGAGTTTTTCACTATTATCTCTATTTATTATTAATATAAATATATATTTCTCATCCATTACATGTGTGTGACTATGAATATTGTTATCCATGGATGTAGTTGTATTTTATTATACATGTCGGATTTATATATGCTAGAGTAGGACTAACACTTAACATATATCATGCTTTCTTGGTTCATTGTTGTTGAGGATGAAATGTAGGTACAAGCGTGGTTGAAAATCTCAACAAGGATCTACTACAACCATCCAGAATAAGGTATGTCTCGTATCCCTTAGTGTTAGCATCATTTATCTCTCTTGCATATTCAAATAGATTGATTTTTGGTGTCATTCAGTATGTTGTGGTCAATCCAAATCCATAGGAAGTTTCTCTCTATAACAAAGGTGATCCTCCTCCTTGCCGGTATCGCTATCTCTCCTATGCGCTATACAAAAGTGAGTGTGTGTGTTCAAATGAGGAACACAAATCCTTTATTTATACTCTTTCTATCACTTGAATTTTACCCTAACAAGTTGGCCCCACTAAACTGACTGCATCGACTTCACTTAGGAAGACTCAAAACAATATTATATTATATTCATTGGGTACTATTGACCCGACTTACAATGGAGGTTATACCTCATGACTCTATTATGACCAAATATGATAGTAACATGCCGACTAAGGAATAAGACATCTCCCTTGGTGTACATCAATAAAATACATTTAGAATATTCTTTGAAGTTACAATATTTCAACAAAAAACACCAAATATGTGAACTCAAGCCTAAATAAATTTAGTTAGGATATAATAACAACCATGTAACAATCACCAAATATGCCAACTCATACTTCAATAAGATGTTTCTTTTTATTATGATAATGATTGTCTATAACAATGAGGAATTAGAAAAAACTAGAAGGATATGTGTGGCTACTTCAATGAGCCCATAACTCATCACCTCACACATGTGATCCATAATCCTAAACCCCATGCCCAAAGCATGAGGGTAGGACCTTAACACTGCTCACTTTTTAACATGCATTACATTGACCATTTCTCAAGATCGCATGTCATACTAAATATAGTTGTTGTACCATTTTCATCTTCGGAATCCATATTTCGCACCTTTCATGATTATTGAGACTTTTTCTTATTATCACTGACCTCTCGTCAGGACAGCTTCTAGGCCTTCCTCGATTTGCATGTCATCATATAATTCATGTTTGATATGTGTTTGTATGCATTATTTATATGACAAATGCACATTTATGCTAAGGAATCTTTGTTATGTGTACATATACAGGTTACGGGTTATGGTTGCATGCCCCCTTGTTCCACTTCCCACTTCTATAGATATAAATCCTTAACTATAATATAGGACATCCTTCCCTCTATCAAGTTGATGCATTTCCTTAGTTATCCTCCCTATATCCTATAGGAACCCCTGTTGTTCAAGTAAATGGCCCCTCCAAGGAACCCCTTTCATTTTCCCTTGCTCGGTAGTAGAGCCTTCCTTCACATGGATGACAGTTTTTTAGAACCCCTTGTAGCCGGAATCCATGCCTTTCAAATCCCCTTCAGATCGGGAGTTCGTATATTTTGACATATTGAGTTGAAGCCTCATATAATTCCTCAAATCGTCGCTTATTGGCCAATCCCCTCGGATTCCCATCTTGGAATTTTTGTTAATCTCTTTTCCGAATCCTTAAATAATGAAAATATTTTCAAGTTATCTTCTTCCTTTCATACTCATTAAACAACGTGAAAAAAAATCTTTCTGGTATAATTTTACCCTTTTTCAGGCTGGATGGACTATTTACAAAAAATGAATACTCTAGTCCCTTTCTAGTAGAAGAGTTCTTCACTGCACACTTTATTTCTTTTTCACGACTTGGAGACTAACTCTACGAAAAAATACCACCACTAAAATCTTCTTACTATTTTTAAAATCTCTTAAATTGAAAACACTAATGAGCATTAACTGACTCAGGCTCGATAAAACCAACGAGATAGTACCATTTCGAGCATACTTCTATACCTTCTTTGATCTCCTTAAACCATGAAGAATGACCAAACCATTTCCTCTCAGCACTCCTGCATATCACATCTAGTCCCTTATGTTGGAAACATCCCTAGTCACCTTTAATCACAGTACTCTAAAATTGAGTCACCCATAGAGTCGCCATTGCAGTCCCCCTCCTTCATTCACAACATTTTTTCCCTTCTAAGGTTATACCAGTGCAGTCCCCCCCACCAACTATGTTTCCTCCCCTAATATGAGTTTCATATGCTATCATATTTTCCTTGCCATCATACTGTGATCAAAGAAATTTTGATTTCCATTACTCATTGGGCCTCATTCCTACCTACAATGTCTCAGTCCACCATCTTGTTCCAGTCATTCGATGATTGTATAGCTCGTGCTCCTATCAAGGAACCATTATTGCCTTGATAGTTGCAAGTCTCCCTCTGTTGATTCCAGCGCATCTATTACAGAGGATAGACCTAGAGGTCCTTATACCTTGGCCTCACCGCCATCATTGGTGAGTTCCTTCGACCCATTTGGAAGGGAAACAATGTTTCCCTTTTAGGTGGCTGATTTTCACATGCTCAACATCAAATCCTTATTCTAATTGTTGATATTGATACAGGGTATTAGTCCAATCATTATTTGGTCGAAGACCCTAGATGTCCTTTTACTCTAGCACATTGGTTGGTCATTTTGGAACATATACATTATTATGTTCCTTAGGTTATATGGGATGCATTGGAGTCCATGTTTGGAAGCCCTTATGCTTCCCAATACATTCAGTTCTAGTTATAGTATGTTATACCACCAAGATTCGGATTCTTAGTTTCCCGAGTCCTCCCAGTTGTTGGACCCTTCAAGGCATCAATTGTGACCATGCATCGCTGGTACATGTTAGTGTTTCTGGTATTAGTCCTTCAGATCAACCACCATTGGACTACTATTTTGTACATGTCTGAGTACTTATTAGGTACACCATGATGTATACATAATTTCTTTTGTATTATTCAAGTCCCCATATGGAACTTACCATCTATGTATATTGAGATATTGATACGATCATGGGGATTCCCTCCTTGTTATCCACATGACATTATTTGTACCTCAACGATTATTGAGGAGTTCTACTTCCAGTTATAGCTCTTGCAATTTATGTGAGATGTGTGCTCCATACTCCGACACATCTCCGGTTCTCCACTCACTTCCTTCCACCATTAATGATCCTATGATGTCTCTCAGCCATGTGATGAGCTCCTTCCCTCACACATCAGGGGGTATTCCCTAAAATAGAATAATAAAAGAAGAAAAAGGGGAAAATCATTCAAGAAAAAAGAAAAGAAAAAAGAGAAATATTAATGCATGGGACACCCAAAACCAAGGGAAAGGTCACCCTTGGTCAAAATCCCTATAGAAAGAGGGGTGGGGGGGGGGCATTTACACACATTTAGCAATCCTTAATGAAACTCTACCAGATTCACCCTTGAGACCCTAGACACCACTTGAGCCTAGTGTTCTCATTGAGTTTTCCCCTCATAGAGTATCTAAGCGGAGAACCATTCATAGTCAGAGAGCAGGAGCACAATCCACCATCTACAAGGGCCCATCCATATTCGAGGTAACTCCAACCCATTTGTAAAAATATTATTCATGTTGAAGTAATGAAAATAAAAAGATTTATTTCCATTCTATGTTGTTTGTATTTTTTTATTCATAAAGTTTATTTTCATTGTGTTACATTTACTATAGTCCTTTACTATACCAGTGCATAGTTAATCTTTTACTTCTATTGTAATTGCATTTAGCTACAGTGAGATATTTACTCTTGCATATTTGCATTCACGACTCATAATCCTTTGCATCTTAGGTTATATACTTCTTTGCATAGTTTAATGTATTTTTTAATGCTATTTATCTGCACTTACCACACCTTTTCCCACACTAGAGCCACGAGAGCTAACCTCTTTTTCCACTCCTACCTTGAATTCTTTAATCCTGTAGCACCTCAATTTTTACTTGTAGTTTCCCTAATATTCTTTATCATATTCGATATAAATCAAATTGTAATATTATGTTGCATTCTAATTCATGATAATTAATTTCATTTTGATCATTACACATCACGAATAGACTTCTATAATATATTTTCTTGTAGACTAAAGTAGTGCCAACATTGTACCAATGTAATAACTTATACTCAACACAGACAAAGAAGTAACACTTACTATCAACATTACAATGGTTAATGATACTTACAAACAAAACATTAATATGTTGTTAAATAACTTTAAAGGTAAGAAATTTTAGTTTTTAATACAAAATAAAAATAATTTATGTTGCTATTATAATTCAAAATTTATTTTTATCATTACAAGGGTAAACCCTATATTTACTCATAATTTTTTTCTCCTTTATACTCTAAAGGATTTCCAACTTCCTATAATAAAATATCCTACTCAACACATACAAAATTAGTTACTTATTATGACAATAATTAAAATTGTTGTAGTAACAAACACAATGTTGGTATGATGTCATTCCATAGTGTTATAGGTCACTCTAAAATGATCACAATCGTCTAGATTTCGTATAGTAACTCAACCTAGACACAACAGTTACTATGATTAATTATAACTAAAATCCAAGTTAATAATAACATCATACATTGATTAATAATTCCATTAAATAACTTTCAACGTAAGAGATTTCTTGCGGTGAAACTATTATTCATGATGACTCTAAAATGATACCAATATCCTAGAATGGTAACTCAACCTAGACATATTAGTTAATATAATATCAAATTATAATTTAAATCCAAATTAATAAAAGTAGTAGACATTGATTATTAATGTCATTAAATAACTTTATATGTAAGAGATTTCTTCCACAATCTATTATTCATGAATTAATCCTTGATCAACTTAAGTGTTAATAGAAAATTATAAATAATAATAATATAAATATTAGTTATGTTTCTATTTATAGTTTATTTTGAACTTTAAACAATAAACTTAAACATACTCTTATATAATGTTTTCTCTTGTTGACTATAAAATGTTGCCAACCTCCTAATGTAATAAAATATGGTACTTAACAAAGACAATATTACTTATGATGTCTATAATTAAAACAATGTTATAGTAATTTTAGGTATAGTACTAGTTTCAAACTAATACACAATTTTTCCCATAAGTTTTAAGTAGCATTGGTTTTACGTCATTATTTTTTTTATATGCCATTCTAAAATTGTGCCAACCTTCTACTAGTATAGTAACTCACCACATACATAGTAGTTACTATATCAAAGTATAATTAAATTGGTTAATAATAGTAATATACACATTATTAATGTCATTAAATGACCTTAATCAACTTAGCTTTTAATATAAACTATTAATAATATTATATAAATAATGTAAGGAATCCAAGTGCCAAGGAATCAAAGTGCTTTGTATTACGTCTAGGCTTTCCTAATTTTGAAAAACATCAAGTTAGTTAAAGTTCTAAATTCTAGATCCATTGTATAATTCCATATTTAATGAAATTTTTCGTTGAATGTTCTCTATCTCTATGCCCATTAGATTATGTTTCATTATTTCTCACGCTGATATTTTTACCTCTTGATTCTTCTTCCAAACTATTTGAAAGTTACCTCCTGCCCATATTTACTTGTTTATTTTCATTCTATGCTATGTTAAATGAAAAATGTAACATGTAACATGTAGCAACTTGTTATACCAGTATCTACAATGTTTTCATACATCAAATTTGTTAGTTAAGCTTTATTTCCAAAATTCAATAAAAAAAATCATCTATAAATCATAATTATGGAAATTATTAATATAATATTTTTGTCAAATTATAACCACATGCCCCTTTCTTGTCCAATTTCTTTGAGAAGGCATAACACACTTATTCCCAAACTAACAACACAAGGAAACAATTCTCATTCTTTTTAGTCATGTTATCACCACACAATTTTTTTTGAAGACCTCAATGTCTCAGGGGGCACAACGGGGGTCAAAGAGGATGTATCCGTTGTAGTCGAGATGAATGTGGGAATTACATGTCATTGTGGTGGTTTTACGTTTTCATTGTAATTTACTTTTTTGGGGGGAAACTAGGCACGCTATCCAAAATATTTCAAAGAGGATTCAAAACTTCTACATTGAAAACATTATTTCTCAACACCCTCATTGACAATGGATTTCACACAGACTCCATGGTTATGATACAACTGGGGAAGATAAATGGAAGTGATATTAGGTTCTTATAGTCTTGGAAAACTGATATATATTGCTTCTTAATATGTTGTGGCTGAGGAATCTTCACAAGCAATTTACATCATCCTTTAATACTTTGTCTAGTTTCGAAACTAGGAAAAAATAGTAAACTAGTATTTCTTAGTTTGGCCCCCAACACCTATGAAAATTTCCAAATTTATTATGGAATGAACCTATTGAGTTTAAAATATCCTAAC
Source organism: Pseudotsuga menziesii (assembly GCA_001517045.1). NCBI lineage: Eukaryota > Viridiplantae > Streptophyta > Pinopsida > Pinales > Pinaceae > Pseudotsuga > Pseudotsuga menziesii. The sequence continues at coordinate 262,003 of LPNX010967955.1, read as the reverse complement.
ATATCTCATACATTCAATTGTCGAATCAGAAAACTCATTTTGACATGTTATTCAAGTTTGCACAATTTTGTCCCATTTCTAGCTTCAGACTAATGAAACCCAAGTTGATCCAAATGCACCCAAATGACTTCAAATTATTTATGGAAGAGATTAAGGGGTATTATAACATCCTTATTCATATTATTAATTCTCATCAAATTTCCAAATTCTTCTACAACTTTCTTTTTACCATAGGGAAAGAAGGACAAAAACACTAGGAAATCGATGTTAAAACCCCCAAGGGTAAATGACACTTTTGGCTCTCTAAATGAAATACAACCCTCCAAAATTTCATAAAATAGTATGGGTATGCATATCATACATCATTGGATGTCATTATTCTTGGTTATTAATATTTTCAAACTGATTATGAGGCACAACAACTGTATGTTAACTTTCATGAAAATTGCTTATGGGGAAATTACATTACTAGCTTAAGTTTGGCACATCAACAGTAGAATAAATGGTTTAGATAGTAACATGAAATATAATGGAAATATAAATAATACTAATTAATATACCCAATATCATTAAACTCAGAGAAAAATCCTCATACAAATATGATACAAAAATCTTTCAAGCTTGAAGCCAAATTCATGAAAACTAGTTATTCAAGAGCATGGGAAAGCAATCCTTTCACACATGGAATTATTATATTTATAATTAAAGATAATATTACATATTCATACATAATATACCCAATATTTTTCATTGAATAGATTCAACAAAGCACAATCACCACCTCAACAAGTGCATCATCACATGAGAGTATGGGGGAATGGAGAAGAAGGAATGAGGGAATAGGAAAATAGATGAGAAATCGAGCTGTGTGGAATTCAAAATGAAAATAAAAAACATTTATTCAGATCCTATGATAGGTATGAATTACCTCTCCATCAACCAACTTGTAAAGGAATCCAAGTCCCTCGAAATTGGTTCACAAGCAGGGAGAGTGAACACTCATCGTGCAATGGACAAGCAAAACCTCTCCAAAATTCCAAAGAACAATGAAAAATGATTAAAATATATTTTAATTCCTCATGAAATAATTTTATTAACTTAATTATGCCTCCTAATATCTAATTTCTTTCCATGGGATTCCTCCAACTCATCTTAGTGGTTTAGTAACTCCTATGACACTTCTCTTCTTCTTCACGCTCCAATTCTTTCCTCAATTTGAATGGATACCTATAAATCCAAAATGCACCCTATTGGTGTATATTTTTATCCATTTCATGTGATATTTTTCATATATCTACAATCAGGTTTTAATTTGTCATAGTTGTCATAGAATCTTTCATCATTAGTTGTCATAGAGTGCATGAAATTTCCTTCTAAGTGGCACACATTGTATTCTTAGTATATTACTCTTCCATGGAAGTTACTATTCTCTCCTAATTTGTATTTATTGGCTCATTATATGATATGTGACACCACATCACCCTCCAAGAATGTTACATTCCTCATGGGTTCGAATTTGGATGAAGGTCATGCCAAGTGTGTGGGGGAATATGGTCACCCAAAGACTCCATACGCTTCCAAGTGTCTTCATGAACCAATGCCACCTTATTTTATTAGAATTTATTATTTATGTGACCCATTTTAATTTTAATATGGTAAACTAAAGTCCTTTTGGATCTTGTATCTTCCCCCTTATTACAACATTTATGTTTCCATCCCCACCTAGGGAACTAGTAGGTTGGTGAAACATTATTTGCAAGTAGTCTTATTTGGATGGGGACATGACAATACTCCTCACCCAAGAATGATTTTACCATGTTTGGATGCTGCAAAATTTGTTCATCTTCCCAAGTGGAATCGTCACTTGGTACTCCTTTCTTTGCACCAAGTGCTCTCTTATGGTTCTTCTCATTAATTTTCTTTAGATACAATTTGAGTAGTGGCACTCATGTACTACATTTTTGTGTTTCCAAAAGTAAAGAGATGAGTATTTTTCATATTTATATCTCCCGTGGGCCATGAAATCACTAGTAAATACCAAAATATTAATTAATTCCAACAAAACAAAATTTGCACAAATAGTCTTTACCTCCATATTTTGGAAACATTTTATGAAATTTCAACCCCCCTTTTTCTCTTGTATAATTCTATGAAGATGTACCGAGTTACCAAATTTTGAGTCTTTTAAGATTTGAAGAAAATTTCAGGGAGGAACCACCATTATTTTTGTTGCACTACTATGATTACAATCACCTTCTCAAGTGGTGACTCAATCTCCCATATTGCTTGCTGCCCCCAAAATTGAAACCAAACAATACCAAGATCCCATTGCTTGTATTGCACCCTTCCAAAAATCATGAGTACAAAATACAGATCATGAAATTACATAACAACATCATACAAATGTACATCAGGAAGGTACCTCATCAAAGAATCATGAAAGTGCTTATACACCCAAGTAAGTAGATCATCATGTGGCCCACACACAAACATCGGGTATTATATAAAATCTATTCCAATGGCATAGGTAAGGATCCGATGTCCTATAATGCTTATCCAAAAGAATGTAAGATGCATAAAAATAATCATCCATGTGTTCTTTCATCCAAGAAGTGAATAAAGAACCTCCACCCAAAACTAAACTAGATAAAGAGCAAAGAAAACAGGAAGACTTCAAGTTGCTCAAAGAATTCTCATCAATACACCCATGAATATGTATACCATCAAAAAATAACAAATCATTTTACAACCAATAATAATGTGCTTCAATCATATATCTCTTCACCCAAGTGTTGGATGAATTTCCTCCAACATCAAATGGACTAAGCAAGGAGCAAGGAAAATCGTGAGTCTTCAAGTGACTCACGTGAACATCATAGGTGGATTCATGTAGATGTATATCATCATAATGAAACAAAGGATTTTGCTATAAATGTAGAGAATGTGCTTCTATATTCATGTCATCATAAAAGGAGATATAGGAATTTCACACTCCTCATGTTTCACCATAAAAAAGAAACCTTTCACCCATACTTCATTAGGATGAATGCTGCAAAATATAGAAGTGTAGGATCTGGGAGAAAGAACCAACTCACCAAAATTATCATAAGGTGAAAGCATTTAATCATGTGAAGGCTCCATAGGGGCAGGATTATGTATCTCCCTCAAAAATGTGAGATTTTCCTCATATGTTGGTTCCAAGATAGTGGAATCATGCACGTATTCCAAAAGTGTGTAACCATTATCAAGAGGCATATCAAGCTCCTCTTCCACTACAATAAGTGATTGTCTCTCATAAAGCTCATCTTCAAACATATCAAGAACCTGCAATTTTCCATGCTTCTCATTATCCATCATGTCATCAGAATCGTCCAAGCCATATACTATATGAAAATTTGAAGCATAGGAGGAAGAACAAGTATCTTGAAACCTCTCAAGAAGTTTCTTATTTTGAATTTTGATCTTATGAATATCCTCATTATTATTCAAGTATGATTCATGTAAACATTAATTAATCTCAACCAAATGGTTTCTATCAAAAAGAAAAGACAATAAATTACCTTTGATGTTGCACATTTCTTTTTGAATTTTCTCCATGTCTTCAAAGATGGATGGCTCCTCCACTGAAGAAAGGTTCCAACAATAATTTGACACCAATGCTTGAGTGTCATGGAGTGTACTAAGGGCTTCATGGATATTCCTTTCACTCATATTCAAAGACCCTTCAATTCAGGATGGTTCATTAGAGAGAACCTCCTCTTATTATTTCTTCTTGATTTGATAAAATTCTTGAAGCTCAAGTGGTGATGGGGAATTTCCTCATGAGAAATTTGGCTTTAAAAAACATTTTCAATTATGATCTCTATGTCTCCAACATAGACTTGTGAGCACCCAATAGTAGGTACTCCTTCAATGTTCAAGCATCCATCAATAGATTCTCTTTGATTTGCACAATGTNTAAATCATTTTTGTCTTATTCCTAGATTCCTAGATTCCCTCTCTATGCTAGTTGACTTCCACATGTTCCTAGAAGTCAATACTTGCTAAACTGGGTCATGGAGCACTTTGGAATCATCTTGGAAACATATTTAGCAACTATAGTTTATTCCTGGTTCCTTAAAGTGCATATCTACTTTTTATGAAAGCTGCCTTGCTTTACAACAGTTTTAAGGCATAAAGGGAAAGCTAGTCTAGGGGAACTTGCCTTCTTTTTTGACCACATCATCATCCTTCCTTTTATCCAAAAAAAAGCATGAATGAGTTTTATTTCCACCACTTATTATCTTTCCCACTTGCTTTATCTAATTCATGAGGATCTTCATAGATTTGGAAAGTCCTTTTTGCACCTATGGGGGATTTGACTTGATTTAGTAAGCCTGCTTTTTTACCAATTCGAATAGAAACCTAGTGATTTCGAATATATCATGTAATTATATATTTGAGAAGCCTATTACTTCATATGGTTTTATTATTTACACTTATTCAATACAGGATTAAGTTATGCCCCAATTTTAGTCTTCTTTTGTGTGAATTTTGCATGTTTGATTAGCAATTTTGTGAGTGTAATTGATCTATAAATTGGGTTCAATTTCCACATGGTATAAGAGCCTTAATATATCAATATCTCTCCTTCCAAATTGTTATTGCAGGTTCAACATCATTGACTAGGAGCACATCCTGCTGATTGAAGGGCATAGGAGCTGAGATATGGACCAATCTCAAAGGATCATCTTGAATCCATTCAATTTATTTGAATGGAAAGTTGAGATGGATATATTATTGAGATTGAAATGTCTCTATAGGGTTACCATGGCTACTGAGGCAGATCCCAATGTAGCTGCAGAGAAAATCAAATGGCACAATAGGAGGGATGAGGCCTATGGTCTTTTGTGTTTGAGTAATTCAAGAGACGGGCATATTTCATATTGATTCATTGGAATATCCTAATGAGGTATGGGAGAAGCTTGAAGATATTTTTTTAAAGACAGATGAGATGAGAGGACATCAAATTGAGAATGAATTGATCTCCTTGAGTCCCAGTAGCTTCGAATCATTGCAACTCTATTTTACCAAGTTTAAGGCCCTTGTTTTGCAGTTAAAAAAATGTGGGATTGAAAAGAAGGAGGAGAAACTAGTTTTGACAATTCTCTCAAATCTTGATCCTGACTATTCAGTGTTTCTTTCAACCCTCTATGCCAAAAAATTGATAGTTGAACCTGGAATATGCCTAAGCTTGTTGAGTTCATGGAATACCTCACTCAGGAGCAAGATAAATTGGTGATCATGGGCTCCATCAAACCTTCCAAAGAACAAGCTTTGGTTTCTAGATATTCAAAGGTGGATTCAAAAATCAAGAAAAAATCTAAAAATCCACCTAAGCAAAAGAGAGACAAGGCAAAGTCTCAAGAGGAGTCCTTAGTCTCCAAGAAGAACCCCCAAAATAAGAAGAACAAAGGAGAAATGAGCAAGTGCGCATACTGCAGTAAGGGCTATCATCCTGAGAGCTCTTGTATGAAAAATCAAATTGACATGTTGACCCAATTCCTGGAGAATAACAACATCTCCCTTCTTGATTTCTCAAAGAAGAGGGAAGGAGGATCAAATTCAGAAGACAAGGAAAGAGTACATGCTTTGGTTGCTAGCACCTCAAGCTCACATAGCTTTATCATTGATTCTGGAGCTTCTAGACATATGGTTTTAACAAGGGAGATATTTTCCTCTCTTGACATGTTGAAAGGTCCACCAATAGTTTTGGGATATAACTCTCTGACTGACAGTATGGGAAAGGGTAGGATTGATCTTGATCATGGTAATTTCAATAATGTGTTGTATGTTCCAGGTCTTGCCTCTAATCTCTTGTCATTGTATCAGATGACTCACATTAGGTCTCCAAAGAAAGTCATATTCTCCCCCAATGAAGTTGAAATCACAGAGATTTCGAATGGTAAATTCATAGCAAAAGGTGTTGTTGATCACACTTCAAAGGTATACAAGTTTTTCCATTTTCTACCCTACTCAAACCCCTCTTCTCTTCTAAGTCATGCTAATGAAGCAAGCAATATTTGGCATGAAATATTTGGCCATATTAACTACAAGTATCTTTCTTATTTGAGTGACAAAGACAGGTCATAGGGTTACCAAAGATCAAGTTTTCTAAGGGATTCTGTCAAGGTTGTATCCTAGGAAAACACCGAGAGCACAAGTATGAGAGAGCTAGTCATGACAGAACCTCTTCACCTCTTTAGTTAATCCATAGTGACATTTTTGGTCCATTCCCTCATATGTCCATGAGTCAAGCCAAATATGCACTCACCTTCATAGATGAATTTTCTAGGTATTTTTGGGTTTACTTCCTAAAGCATAAGTTTGAAGTTTTTGACCTCTTCAAAGTCTTTTGATCCTTGGTTGAAAACCATCCTAGGAGGAAACTCAAGATCCTCATATCTGACAATGATGGTGAGTATGTCAAGTCTGAGTTCATCTAGTATTGCAAAGATGTAAGTATCCAGATGCAATATTCTATTCCTTACACACCACAACAAAATGGTGTTGCTGAGAGAAAGAACAAATCAATGAAGGAAATGGCAACTTGCATGATGGAGGCTAAAAATTTTCCACCAAAGTTTTGGGCCGAGGATATAAAATGTGCATCCTATATACAAAATAGGGTTCCACATAAGCATCTTGATGGTATTACTCCTTTCAAATATTGGAGTGGGCACAAGCTAGATGTGACCCATTTCAGGATTTTTGGCTCAAAGGCTTGGGCTAGAATTCCAACTGAAAAGAGGAAGGATTTGCAACCCAAAATCCAAGAGTGCTTATTTGTTGGGTATTATGAAGATTCAAAAGGGTACAATCTGATAAATGTGAGCACTAACAAATATTTCATTGAAAGAAGTGTTCAGTTCGAAGAAGAGCCTTTAGCAACAATTGAAGTTGGAGAGTCCTCTTCACCACCACGGCCATTGAATGTAAGTGAAGAGACTAATGAGTTTGTTGATTCTGATATGTCCAATAATGATGAATTAATTGCAGATCCTAATATCCCTACAATACCAAAGTGGGCAGTAAGGACCATTCATGCAGCTGGGGAACTACATGGGAATATTAATGACACTAGGAGGACTAGATCTCAATTTGAGAGTTCCCTTTGTGTGAAAGATCTACTCTTTGCTGAGAAATGTAATTTGTTGATATATTATGATCCCTAGACATATGAATATGCAGCACATGATCCAAGATGGAAAACATCCATGAAAGAATAATTCAGCTCACTCCAAAAGAACAACACATGGGAACTGGTTGATCTCCCCCCAGGAGAAAGCTAGTGAAGTGTAAGTGGGTATTTAAAACTAAGTTTTCTGCTGATGGTTCACCTTAAAAATATAATTAAATATTGGTAGCCAAGGGATAGTATCAAGTACATGGTATTGATTACCATGAGACCTTTGCACCAGTGGCAAAGATGGACTCCATAAGGCTTGCTCTAGCCATTGCAGCTTCGAAGCAATGGGAGGTACATCACGTGGATGTGAAGTGTGCCTTTCTGAACGGAGATCTGAATGAAGAGATTTATATGCAGAAACCATAAGGTTTTGCATCTAATCCATCTTGAGTGTGCAGGTTAAAGAAATCATTGTATGGGCTCAAGCAAGCCCCCAGGGATTGGTATGCCAAGATTGATGGCTTTCTACTGTCACTCAGTTTTGTTCGAATCAAGTCTGATCCTAATGTCTACTTGAAGCTGATTCATAGTTCTTTAATGATTATTGTTCTCTATGTGGATGACCTACTTATTACAGGAAGTTCAAAGAAAGAGATTTCCTCCTTGAAGGATGCAATGAACCATGCCTTTTCTATGACAAATTTGGGATTTTTTATCCAATTCTTGGGTCTCAAAATTTCTCAATCCCAACATGGAATAAAGGTTCATTAGTCAAAGTATGCTTCATATTTTCTCACCAAGTTTAGCATGAAATATTGCAAGCCAAGCAAGCCTCCATTCCTTTCAGGAGTTAAGCTTGAAGAAGCAGGTTCTTCTCCTATGGTAAATAATACACTGTATAGGAAGTTGATTGGGTGTTTTCTTTATCTTACACATACTCAACCTGACTTATATTATGTAGTTAGTGTGGCTTCAAGATACATAAATCAGCCTCATGAGATCCATTGGAGAGAAGCCAAGAGGATCCTAAACTTTGTTCAGGGAACAAGGACTCATGGGATTTTCTACAAAGAAAAATATGACTTAGAGCTAGTTGGATTTACTGACAGTGATTGGGAAGGTGACAACACAAATCAAAGGTATACCTCAAGATATGTGTTCGTGCTTGCAGAAGGACCAATCAGCTAGTCACATAAGAAGCAGAGTTCCATATCACTATCATCTACAGAGGCACAGTATAGAGGAGTTGTAAATGCAACTAATCAATGTTTATGGTTGCATGGGATACTTGGAGAATGTGGTTTCAAATCACAGTTTTCAACGGTCATATATTGTGAAAAATCAAAGCACCATTCAAATCTCCAATGATCCAGTTCAAAGGAAAAGAACCAAGCACATTGAGATCCATATGCACTATATCAGGGAGCTTGTGCATGATGGTACCATTTCTCTACTCTGCTACGCATCTTCATAACAAGTAGCAGATATCTTCACCAAATTATTCTATGAGAAGACCTTCAATAATCTCAAATCACTGCTGGGGATTTCTGATCATGTGGTGAAGAATGATTGATAACAAGATTTCAAAAAAAAAAAATTATGTCCATGTTTAAGGGAGGATTTTCCCACTAGGTTTTTTTTCTCTTTCCTTCGTTCTATAGACATGCAGTATGTAAAAGGGTGATTAAGCCTTATTTTTAGGCCCTATAATTTTTTGATATTTACTCATAAATTCAGGAATAAGGGGTGGTTTTGGAATAATCAACCCATAGTTACCCATATTTGACATTAATTAAATCATTTTGTCTGATTCCTAGATTCCCTCTCTATGCTAATTGACTTCCACATGTTCCTAGAAGTCAATACTTTCTAAACTGGTTCATGGAGCGCTTTGGAATAATCATGGAAACATATTTAACAAGTCTTCTTTATCCTGGTTCCTTAAAGCGCATATTTTCTTTTTTTGAAAGTTGGCTTGCTTTACAGCAGTTTTAAGGCATAAAGGAAAAGCTATTCTAGGGGAAATTCCCTTGTTTTTTGACCACATCATCCTCCTTATTTTTCTCCAAAAAAAAGCATGAATGAGTTTTCTTTCCACCACTTATTATCTTTCTCGCTTGATTTAGCTAACTCGTGAGGATCTTCATAGGTTTGGAAAGTCCGTTTTGCACCTATGGGGGATTTGACTTGATTTAGTAAGCCTTCTTTTTGACCAATTCGAATATAAACCTAGTGCTTTCAAATATTTCATGTAATTATATATTTTAGCATCCTGTTACTTCATATTTTTGGCTTATGTACACTTATTCAATACATGATTAAGTTATGCTCCAATTTCAGTCTCCTTTTGTGTGAATTTTGCATGTTTGATTAGTAATTTTGTGAGTGTGATTAATATATCACTTGGTGTCAATTTCCACACACAACACCCATCAGTAAGAATTGTGTGCTTTCGTATTTTAGATTCATATTGGGGTGAATTTTGAACCTATTGATGAAACTCTTATTCTTTTTTACCACTTGAAGAACTAGGTGGTTCATGACTCCTTTCTCTGACTATGGAAGGCTGCAGGTGCACATCCATACCTTCCTCATCAATCTTAGATCCAGGTGTAAAACATCTACTCCCAACCTTCTTGCACACTTCATTCACCATTTGTGCAATATTTTATTCACTGGACCTCTTCCAGGGGATCAATAACAAGCATCCTATTGCATCACTATAGTATGATCGAAAAGATATGGTATTCAAGCATTCATCATTCATTGCACAATAGTCTAGGAAATATTCAAGAGGTTCTTTTGGATTATTCCCACTATACATTTGGCCATCTGTTGAACTGAACATAAGTGCATATTATTCATATATTTTCTCACATGAGTTTCTGTGTTTAATAATTTTTAAGTAATATTAAGTATTTCATGATGGAACCTCTTCCTTACACCATTCAAATTCTTCTTCATATTGATCATAATCATCCTCATATGAGTCATCATAATAATAAGACATGGCTGAAACTTTTTCTTCAATGGATGGTTTTAATGAACGGGTGCAAGGACCATGCACTAGGAAATAGATGTTAAAACCCCTAAGGGTATATGACACTTTTGGCTCTCCAAATGTAGTACGAACCTCCCAAATTTCAGGAAAAAGTATGGGGATGCATATAATACATAAATGAATGTAATTATTCATGGTTATTAATGTTTTCAAACTGATTATGAGGTGCAACATCTGTATGGTAACTTTCATAGAGATTACTTATGGGGAAATTGCATTACTAGCTTAAGTTTGGCACATGAACATTAGAATAAATGGCACAGATAGTAACATGAAATATAATGGCCATATACATAATAAAAATTAATATCCCAAACATAATTAAACTTATATAATCATACAAATCTGATACAAAACTCTTTCAAGCTTGAAGCCAAATTCATGAAAACTAGTTATTCAAGAGCATAGGAAATAAATCCCTTCACGCATGGATTTCTTATATTTCGAATTACAGAGAATATGGAGATAATTTTACAGAGACATACATCATATACCCAATATTTTTCATCAAACATATTCAGCAAAGCGCAATCACCACTCCAACAAGTGCGCAATCACATGAGAGTATGGGGGAATGGAGAAGAAGGAATGAGAGAATAGGGAGATATATGAGAACTCAAACTGTATGGAATTCATCCTGAAAATAAATAAATAAAATGTCATTATCCAATGAGAGGTTTTAATTTCCTATCCATCGACCAACTTGTAAATGAATCCAACTCCCTCGAAATTGGTTCACAAGTGGGAGAGTGAACACTCACCATGCAATGGAAAATCAAAAGCTCTCCAAAATGCCAAAGAACAATTGAAAATGATAAAAATATATTCTCCTTGCTCATGAAATACTTTTATTAAATTCATGAGCCCTCCTAAGGTCTAATTTCCCTCCATGGGATTCCTCCAACTCATCTTAGTGGTTTAGTAACTCCTATGACACTTGTCTTCTTCTTTAAGCTCCAATTCTTTCCCCAATTCGAATGGCTGCCTATAAATACTAAATTCAACCTCTTGGTGGATATTTTTAGTCCCGTCATGTCATATTTTTCATAGGTCTGCAATCAGTTATGATTTTTTCATAGTTTTCATATAATCTTTCATTATTAGTTGTCAAAGATTGCATGGAAACTCCTTCCAAGTGCCATACATTGTCTTCTTAGTATATTTATCTTCCATGGGAGTTACTCTCATATCCTATTCAAATTCCTTGGATGATGATAGGATATGTGACACCACATAACCCTTCAAGAACATTACATTCCTAATGGGTTTGAATTTGTATGAAGGTCATGCTAAGTGTGTGGGGGAATCTGGTCACCCAAAAACTCCACAAGCTTCCAAGTTTCTTCATGAACCAATGCCAACTTATCTTCTTATAATTTACTATTTATTTGACCCATTTTAATTTAAATATGGTAAACTAAAGTCTGTTTAGGTCCTACAAGACCCCTTATTATAACATTTATGTTTCCATCCCCACATAGGGAACTTGTAGGTTGGTGAAACAGTATTTGCAAGTAGTCTTATTAAGATGGGGGCATGACATTAGTCTCATGAAAAGTAACTTAAATCTTGTTCATGATCACAATATGATATGAATATGATTTGTCAATCTATGTAACCATCAAATGGTCTGACCTCCTCCCACATTTTCTCTTTTATTCACATGCAGTCATGTGTGCACTCGTCTAATGTGCTTGTTCCAAATCAAATCCCCTCATCCATGTGGTTGATCCACATAATTTTGGATCCATGTGGCACCTCAATGTCACACCATCCACAAGGCATTGGTGGGGCCCATACCAAATTTCTAAATTTGAAAATTTTATTAAAGATATGTAGATTATTTTTATGTGACAAGTGACTATATGAAATGTACATGTGGCATGTCTCCATAAACATGTGACCAACCCAAATTTACACCTATCCTTTTTTCTTCTTGACAAATGGACACCATAAAATTACAATGTTTTTTTCTTATTGATATATGGACAGCATGAAATTACACATGACACCCATTAGATCTATTGGCGTGCTTATGTTGACGTAAGTTTAGATCCTTGTTCCTCCACAAAACCCAATATATCGACTTGCCAAAGGATATCTTCATTGGTAACACCTACAACACAGATGAAGTCTCGCCTAAGATATCTTATTGGGAACATCAAGAACCAGGTTTTTTGCAGTTATGAGGGGGATTTCCCTATTACAACACTACTAGGAAACTTGATTGAAACCAGGAATAGACCTTTGTCTCATACATTCATTCAAGAAGGAAACCTATTAATCCTTCGACATAGATACAATATATAACACAAATCATTAACATTAACTCATATTCCATATGATCATATCATTATATGTGTGGCATATATAGAAGTTTTTATCTTAACCCATTCAATTGATCTCATTCACAATAGATATGCATTCAACATAATACAAATATTAAAGAAATGCAGACACAATATTTAACATGGAAACCAATTCGGGAAAAAACCACAAAGGTGCTCTTAATCTGGAATAAGAAATGGTTTAGCACCTTTGGTCAGTGCACTCAACTTGCAGACNCTCTCTCTCTCTCTCTCTCTCTCTCTCTCTCTGAATGGACGATATGCACCCAAATTGGATCGATGCTTCTAGGATTTACAACTCTTTCTTTCTTCCCTTGGTCGTCCGCACACAACTTGGATCGACACTTTTATAATATTTTTACACTTCTTGATTTAATTGTAGACTAAGTCTCAACTATTAGCTGACATGTTTCCTTTATAATTTAACCCATCCCATTACATCTAAAAATAGGCACTATCGACCCAAATTACAATCATTTTTTATTAATAAAATAAATATTTTAGTCTAACTAACTCTTTACCAAAAATAGGTCGATTCCTCGTCTCAACCTGCTTACTTCCTCTTCTATCATGGCTCCTTTCATAGTGGTATTTTCTTGTCTTACGACCAGAATCTTCATCTTTTCCAAGAAAAAAATCTAATTTTTACTAGGTCCAAAAGGCCATCAACACTCACCCATGGCTCATCCCAGGCCACATTAGTCAGAAATATCAGTTAGTGTGACCTTGCTCCGAAAATATCGAAAGATTTTCATGACCTGTTTTATTTCTTAACGCGCTTCCTCCTTCACTGTCTTCAATTTTTCCACAAGTTTGGAACTGATATGTTCCAAAGTTGTCATACCTGTCAAAGAGAAATCTTGTCACACATTTTTGTAAATAGGTTGAATAATACTTATAGCTTTCTATGATTCTGCGACATGGTATGTTCTTTTCTATTGCTATGTGCACAGTTTGGCTACTTGCTGTTGTAATTTCTTCATATTAGCATCCTTGGCCATCTTTTATATTGTGGATAGTTTTTTCACTTCGTTCTTTAGTTGGTTATATTCTTCCTCGGAAATATGCAATTGGTCTGTCACCTGCTCCAACTCTATGTCATCTATCAAGGATTCCCATGACTGAGAAACTTGATCGACTGCTTTAGCACAGAGTACTTCTTCTTCTTCCATCTTTTACACAGCCTCACTCACTGGTTCTTTCTGCTCTTCTAGTACCTCTGGAGGTGTACTGGGAGTCATTTTGGATTCCAACTCCATGACTTTCTTGCTGAGGTTGTCAATGACCTCACTTAGTTTGAATAATTTTTCTTCTTCAAACATTTTTGGTGTGATTCCTTCATCCATGAATTTGCTACAAGTTAGTGTGACAACTTCTTCCATTCAATTCATGTCTTCACTCTATTCTCAGTCTCCTTATTTTTTTGCTTGAGCGATGAAAGGGTTTTATTTGATGTCTTCAGCTATCCATATATATTTTGTTCCCTTGTTTTCATTTCTTTGGTCGTAGCCCACTAAATAGCATGCAATTTATACACTGGAACTACAGAAAAACTAGTAGTGATATGGCCAATATCCTTGGACATGGCATTGAGATTTGGTGTTCCTAGGTCAATTTCTTGACCAACTACTTGAATATTTGTGTGTTTGATCATCGACAGTGTCTTGACAGGTCGCTCTTCAGATAGGCCAACTTGTTCCAGTGACACAATCAAATATAGTGCTTGGTCGACCACTACTTGAACTTTTTTTACTACAGTACAAAGTACCTGCAGTAAATCAGAAAACCCTGATTACCAGTTCTGTATGGTATTCATCGATCTTCCTACAACTTTGGTTTGCAACTTCTTCCATTCTACCTAAAATCATATTATAATCATCATTTGTGATATTGATGATCCCAGATGATCTGTTGGCCTTCCTCTTCTTGTTAATCGTCTCTATATTTTCTTGCACAACTCTTGATCTATTGGGGTCGCGTTGGATTCATCTTGAATATTGTAGGGAGAGCTCCTTGGGATTTCTATTGGTGGCTCACCTCTCTGATCTCCATTGTTATTTTCCAATGGGTCATTCTTTCATAGTGCTTCTTCTATAGAGAGTTGATCCTCTACGGCAAGTACTCACCATTATTTAGGCCAATCCTGAATAATGGCTTCAATTTCTTCAGTGGATAGATGAAATTGCGTCCCTAACAACTAATTCTAAGGGTCATGTTGGGGCTACAAAAAGATATGGTGTGCCCCAACTAAAGATATTATTAAATTTCAAAACCGTTTGACGGTTTCCTCTATTATTCTCGACTACTTCTTAACAAAATGATTAATTGGTTGTTCTTGTAGATAAAATTCAATATTATTATCTTTTTTTCAATGTGGGTTCTCCCTGTCGAACCAAATATTTTGGTATATGGCTCCTCTACATGGCACGAGGACATCTACCCCTTAGTATTCTGGTGTTTTTTCCCTTGAGACAAATTAAATTACAATTAAAAGACATGAGTAATTAAAGTTGTTACCTTTATCTTATGCATCAGTGACATTGACTAGTAACTCATTCAACAAATATGTTTCCTAATTCATATGAACAGTGGCTGTGCACTAATCTGTCGCAAAAATTATACTTTTTGTACATTGGTTTGGTCACATATTTCACCACAACTTGCTAGATAAGACCTTGGATGTGAACCAAACAGCATTGTCATTGATAGAGGCGATGGAAAAGTCTCTCTTATATTGCGTCAAATCATACTTTCCTTCATTCTATTGGCCAGAGTCGTATCCTGGTCCTTCCCAATGAAAAAGAGGTTTGGGTCAACTCCTGCAAGGGGAAGTCCCGTGATAGATTATATCAACTAAACATCAACTGATATTTTCCTGCCAAGCCATAGACATCCTCCATGAAAACACGCCAGTAGTTGTTTTATGCATGCATTAACTTTGTTGTGTGATCGAAATGCAGCATGTGCATCAATGACAACATAACCTATTTATCCAATCCTATGTCCCACTCGATTGGAACAATTTGAATCAAGACATCCTCAGTTTCCCTGACAGTAGTCATATATATGTCCATAGCAAGTTCTGGGAACTTACACAGGTCATGGTCGATGAATCCCAATTTGTTAAATTTTGGTATAATGTTTGTCATCAACTGCACTCCTTTTGGAATGGATGGTGATACCAACTGATACTTCACGTTCTTTCCTATAGTAACCTTTGGTGCTTCTGATGGCCTTAGTGCAACATAGGTAGGAAACATGGATGTCGATCATGTTGCTTCACGTCAGGTGGAGATGTTGTTCTCTTCCTACGACCAATTCCACGACCAGAGTGTTTCATTCTTGATGTGTTGAGTGGTTCTGCTCGTAAAACAACTACTAGGATCATTGGTGACTATGAAACATCCTCTATATATTTTTCCATGATGGGCATGGGAGATGGAATATCAACACCTGATTCTTGAATGGTGCTAGTATTCGAGATAGAAATGACCATGCTCTGTAAAAATTAGCCTCTACTCAAACAGTTGTAGACAGACAGTTCAATGCAGAAGTTTCAATTAGTCAGATGTAATAGAATGAACAATTCCCTTCATTTCGAAAAACTTAGATGGGAATTGATCCTGAAACTCATGTAGTATGTTTGTAATCTTGTCAACGGTCTCATCGTCCTAGTAGTCCTCGATATTAGCAAACTTCAAGTTCTCTGAAGAACCAATATTCACCTTATTTATTTTCAAAGGATTCAAAAACTTGTTGCTTGACACACCTAATCCTTCCACCGCAAGAGTACCTTCAAACTCAGGAATATTTATGTCGCATGGATCATCATCATTAGGTTCTCTTGTTGCATTGTGTAATTCCATCCAATGTTGGAGTGTCGCGTTGTTCTGATAAAAAAATGTCATCGACACACGAATATCTTCAAATATCTTAGTCTTGATTACTTGTAGAGCAACATCAATTTAAGAATGATCGTTAGCAAATTCAAATGTGTGCGTGAAACTGGAAGCTATCTCTTCCCATTCAACTGTTCCTTATTGCAGCTCGATCGACGTTAATCGATTCCTCGGTATCATGTCCAAAGTATGTATAAATTGATGGACCCATTCTTGTCGCGTGACAATGCTTAATATGTTTGACTGGATTATTCAGTCATGTGTATTTTAAACCATTATAGAGCATATTTTCTCCAAATTTTACTTCAAGCAATCTTCAACATTGCGACCATTTTGACATAGTCTGCTTGCATGCAACCCGCCATCTTGTAGGTGTAGCCTTCAATGCAAATTCCAAAGCTAACCAACACTGAGGTTCTGTTACTCTCTCCTCAAATGATGTCAGTAAATATTCTAGGTTAGGAAAACCTTCATAGGTAGGCAGATCACATACCTCAGTTCCTACCCGTCGCACTTATTTTGTAATTCTGGCGTATCTTCACATTGATACTTCGTGGAGTAGGTTATGCCGATTCTCCAAATATTCTTCTGAATCCGATGAGAATTAAATAAAACTTTGTCAGCTAAGATTTACATTAGTTGTTGGATTCACATAATCATCCATAGCAGAGGTAATATTGTATATATGGTCCAGATATCCATCTTTTCCTTCATTATTTACCTGCTTGACCTACCTCTGTCCTTCTAGAGTATCAAGTGGTGTGACCACCCATATCTATTCATCATTGAAAGTTAATATACTCTTCTTAAAATTAATAATATTTTGGTTATCAATGGCCTAGTTAATCCCTATATCTCAACTAAAACTTGTGTCAGTTGATAGATAGGAAAAACCTTCAACTGATTGGCCGATATTAATTGGAAAGGAGACCGCAAAAGTCTCGGATTTCCCATACTTTCGCATTTTTTTCTAGTAAGAATGTTAAAATCAGAACCAAAGTCCAAAATAATATAGTCCATGTCGTAATCACATATCTGTGCAGTCATTCCGATTTCACGACCAATTTTCAATCTTTTCCCGATGTGGTTAACCTTCCTTTTTGGCTGTGTGTCTTCTTGAGTATATTCTATTAAGGATGACAATTCTGCTACAACATATTTATCTCTCATTAATTCTAAACAACTTTTAAAGAATTCTTTTAGTTTACTAACATTTTTTCGGTTTCTTTTGAAATAGTTGTTCGAGTCTTTGAGGTATGTCCAATATTGGCCCTTCTTTTGGTACAACAGGAAAAGTCAACGATTGATTTCCATCGACAAACTCATGTCGAGCATCTAAGAATACTTATTTTTCCTTCTGAACATCAAATGGAACCTTATTTTGTTGTGTCTGTCGCACTCTCATTTGTCCATATGGTGCTTCTTAATATGTTCCAATCCAGGCCCCCCCTCTTGTCACGATGGAAATATTAGGTTCTCTAAGTTCAGTAGAAATCTTCTGTATATTGGGATTAGCATTCTCAGGCGAGTTCTAGTTTGCCACATTTCTAGCATTCCAATTCACAATCAACTATAGACATTCTTCAATAGTGTGATCTAGTGCTTTATAGTACGAGCATGTCAACATAGGATTAGTGCAATCTCTAGCGAAATGTCTAGGCTATCCATAATTACAACAAATGACTTGGCCTCTTCCGCGACCAAATCCTCCTCCTTGGCCCCGACCTATAAAAAATATGCCTCCTATGGGTTGAGGTTATTGTTCTTGTGGGTACCATGCTTGAGGATATTGATCTTGATGAAATTGTGCCTGAGTTCACTCATCCTACATCTATTCGTAATTCTTCATTAGGTAGGTGTTGAATGTATTCTCCTGTAGTAACTGATATGTTCTGTAATATTTCTCATCGTGTCCTACTAGTCGACATCGTTTTCAATATAGAATGTTTGGCGCGCTTACTATTTTATGTAAATGTAGATGTTGTTATGACCGATGTCCTCTGGTTTGATAAATTCTACACCAAGGAATCCTTTGTGTATTTATTAGAATCGATGCACTGAATGCAAGATAGTTCAGGAAGGATGGAAATTAATCTTTATGGTCACCTCCCCTTATACATCAGGTACACCATAGTTCCTCTTGTATTCCTTTCCCTTTCTTGATATCCTACAGTTGCAATGTGATATTAGCAAGATGCAACTATATCTACTTAATTCCTGCACCAATTTCTCCAACCGGTGAAGCCTTCAATTTCATGGAGAGATCAAGAGTCTCGCTCTGTGATACAATCTTCTGTTGCATTAGAGGAATACATATATGTAGTAACATTGCCACAATAAACCATTCTTTTTGTTGGACATCTGACATCTGAAAACTTACTTTAGCCATCAAAGTTTTAAATCCTTGGTCAAAGTCCCAAACACACTCCATAGGAAACTGTTTATTCTCTTTTAATTGTAATGCACTGCGACTTAGATTTAGTATTATTAAACTCATCTATCAATCCCATTCGGATTCGATCTGATTTCTTCTTAGGGATTCCTACTGGAACCACAGATAATTTCATGTACCATTCAAGCGCACGACCTCTAAAAGTTGTGATCATCTAGGATTTCTTTATGGCTTCATCTTGGACTTGTCATACGATCCATACGGATTCACATAGAAACCAATTTTGCTCAAGGTCCTCTAACCCATTTCCATTAAAGATTGGTAGCTTTATATCGCTTCCAACCATTCTATTTACTCTTGGAACTGTTGAATCGCTAGTAGGAGTTCCTTTACTACTATTTCCACTATTATCGTTATTATGATTGAAAAAACCATTAGGCCATGTGTTTCTAAATCTTACCTAAGGTCCTAGAGATGTACGTGGGGTTGCGAGTATGCCATAATCTTGATCTGGATATGGTACATCTTCTTTGTCTTCAGATATCAGATGATATTCTTCTTCTTCATTGCAAGACTCTCCATAGAGATGTGGTGCCAATTCATAATCTTCTCTTTTGGTCGCACTACAACTTCCTCTCTTGGTCAGTCCTTCTTCTCTTTCCTGACTAAAATATTCTTCCACATATCAGGAGACCAGCTTCTTGCTCAGTCTCTCTATCAATAGGAAACATCTCATTTTATTCTCGTTCATTCTGCTCACAATCTTTCTTGTGACATTTCCTCGGTTCTCTACACACAAATATCTACTCGTTGGACTCCATTCTCAGGATCCCTTTTTCACATACTAACATTTTAATCCACGCAGCTTCAAAGATTTCATATAGTGACCTCTAGGTTCTTGAAAGAATTTTCTTTCTATTTCACTATATGACTTTATCGTGTCGACTGCAATTTCCATGATATATCCCTTCAAAATACTATCAACCCAAAAGTCGACAACTCTGTATATAGAATTACTAGTTCTCTTCAATCACTAGATCAGTTGAAGACTCCACTCTATAGGTTCTCCGCCCTGAAATTTTTTCTTCTAGGTCACTAGCTTCGACAAGCACTCATGCAATACAATGGGAAATTCACTAAAGAAAATTTCATGAATTTTTGTGTAAATTTATTGTTCCAACCATTCTTTTGGGCTCAGCCACAATCCTTTAATTTCATATCGTGAAAACTCTAATGCTTTATAATCAACCCAATCTTGAATTTTGGGTTTCGTCGGGTGCCAAAACATATCCCTAACAAGATTATTCAATGCCTCGGGAATGGAACCATTTATTTTCCTAATTCTGTTGACCCAGGTTCATATCCTCATTCGTCGACAAAACCCAAGATATCGACCCAACAAAGGAGATCTCCGTCGATAACACCTATGACACAAATGAAGTATCACCTGAGATATCTTATCAGGATCTACCAGAACTAGGTTTATGAAGTTATAAGGGGGATTTCCCTATTACAATACTACGAAGCAACTCGACAAAAACCAAGAATAGACCTATGTCTCATATATTCATTCAAGAAGGTAACCTATTGATCCGTCAACATAGATATAGTATATAACATAAAGCATTAAAATTAACTTATATTCCATATGATCATATCATTAGATGTGTGGCATACATAGATACATTTATATATCAACACATTCAATTAAGCTCATTCACAACATATATGCATTTGAAATAAACAAAGAGATTAAAGGAACACATGCACAAGATTTAACGTGGAAACCCATCCGGGAAAAACCACAAAGGTGCTCTTCATTTGGCATGAGAAATGGTTTATCACCTTTGGTATGCACACTCAACTTGCAGACTCTTTCTTGGGCATTATTTACAATTCATGTATTCTTCTATTGTCTCATGCTCTCTGGTTTATTTCTCTCTCTCTCTTTCTTTCTCTCGAAATGGTCGATTCGCACCCAGCTTAGATCGATTCTTTGAGGCTTTACAACTCTTGCTTTCTTCCCTTGGTCGCCTACACACAGCTTGGATCGAAAATTTTATAATATTTTTACACTTATTGACTTAACCTTCGACTAACTATCAACTATTAGTCGACAAGTTGTGTTTCTAATTTAACCCATCCCATTACATATAAAAATAGGCACTATCGACCCAAATTACAATCATGTTTTCTTACTAAAATTAAGCTTTTATTCTAACTAACTCTTTACCAAAAATAGGCTGACTCCTTGTCTCGACCTACTGTCTTCCTCTTCTTTCGTGGCTCCTTATGTTGGGTCTTTGCTTGTCTTGCGACAAAAATCTTCATCTTTTTCAAGCAAAATTTTGTCTAACTTTTCCTAGGGCCAATAATATCCTACCTGTAATTTATTATCAACTGAGGTTGCTACCCCTACTTCCATCCATTCCCAAATTCTATCAATTAACTGATATTTCTACCCCTACTATACTTGAGATCACCACTTGAGCATTTCCATTAGCATGTAACTTGTAACCTAATTTTTTTTTCCGAAAATTTATTCATAGCCCTTTTTTTCAAACCGTTTGGTGTACAATCTGCAAATTTGTTCCGAACATTTCCTTTTTTAATCCCAAAATTGGCTCTAGTGTTTTAAACTTGGCATAAATCAAACAATTGACAATTTCAACATTGCTTTCCCAATTCACTCACTGAGTCATTTCACTAGACAAATCATTTTCAACCTACAACTTCACATTGTTCATGCAATTTCTGGCTCGTGCAATCCTAATGCAAGAACCTAGTGCTCTAATACCACATTTTCACATACCTAGTAACCACTATAACTCTATTGAGACCATGGAGTACTCAAATATGTAAGTAATTTCTTCTCTTTCACTGTCATATACCTAGTAGCCACTATAATTTTGTTGGTATCATGATATACGTAATCTATGAATAATTTTTTCTCTTGCTTCCAATTACATATTTGCTTTCTAATGGGTTGCTATAATATGAATTTTAATAGAAAAAGTGAAATATACATAATATCAAATATTTAAAGTAAAATTGTACATTTTAATTATGTAATCATTCCTAAAAAAAATGCATCAAGCCATGCTCAGTCAATGTCATACAAATAATCAAATCTAAAATAATAATTGAAAACATAACATAACATAACTAAATGTCACGGCATCCATACACAACTGGAATTTATCTTTTGAAAAAGTCCTCCAAAACAATAAAAGCTAAGAACATTCCTCCCAGTAATAGGAACTCTATCAAGTCTTCTCTTTCTTTGGTAGGCGTTACCCCTGAGTTGGGGCTATCAAACTACGAGGGATGAATTCCCACTTCTTCCTTTTCAATTTACACCACACTACTTACAGAGTACTCCTCACCCAAGGGAACCTATCCTCTACCCAAGTGATGAGGGAAACTCCATTCACAGCTAACCCCATCCCTTCATTCATTCCTCGTCAACCTATACAACACCAAGGAAGGTGCCCCTTCTTTGCACCGCAATCCCTCAAGTTGTCCCCTTCCTCTTTTGGAACTCTAATATAGGTTGACGATGAAGTCTCTATGGCAAGGCTCTAGGGATGCCACATTGTAGTCCAATTTCTATAATAATAGACACCAGTTTATCAGGATAGATAGGTTTTCTTTATTAAGGTGGGATCAATTGTAGCATCTAGAATACTAGTTTCCTTTTGGTTTACCAACTAGAATTACTATGGAAAGGGTGCTCTTTCTTTGAATGTTTTAACGAATGAATTAAATGATTTTCTAATTTTATATATGTATGGATTTTATTTGACATGTGCCTTCCCTAAAAGAGGCCACTTTTTCTTCTTAATAATCAATTAAGGTAACTAACCCAATATAGAAACACTCATAATTATGGTTAAGAGAGTTTGGGTTAAAAAGGTGAATGAAGGATAAGGTATAGTTAAATTCCATTAGTTCCATCTCCCCTTAAACCCTCTCACTTCCCCCACTTGTGGACTCATAACCCTCTGTCTCTTTTCCATCCTTCTTCACTTGTATTTGATGGGGATTTTTATATTAAAAAGAGAAATGTACATATTTATAATGTGTTCGGTCATCCTAGACCAATCATATCAAACTTCTATTCTTTACATAATTACACCATTTTTACATCTTGGGGTAAAAAATGGATTGTTACAACTTCATTCCTGAAGGGATTGATATTATAGTATAGGCAACATTACTAACTAACACAGATGTCTAGTCCATGGCTCAAAAAATTGATGGTGTATCATTGTGGGTGTGGTGTTGTCAGCAACTTCAACTACTTGATGAATTTGACCAAGGTGAAGTTACTTGAAGACCATTGTAAACAATGAAACATAGAGGAAACCCATTTACCTACATTTTTTAATGGAAGAGAGACTCACCTTCCTATGGCTCCTTTGGCTCTTCTCGTTGTATCTTTTCAGTCGCAATGGTGGCATTAGGTTTTGTGTCAATGATCTAGTTTCCTTTATCTTTATCTGAATCAAACTATAAGCTAAAGTTTGTCTATGAGGATTCCATCTTAAATAACAATGATTGTTTTGAGCGACATTCATTGGTGTTGTGCTAGGGGATTTTGCGAAACTCACGCCACTTTCTAGTGTCCTTATTTGGATTCTCATTACCCTTATTTATTTATGGATTGGACTAGTTTTCTTGAGTTTGGATATCCTTACTTTGTTCTGTGAGCTAGGGCCACCTTTACCATAATTTTGTTGTGGTTGATTTGTAGACCCAAACTCCTGCTTATTCTTTTGCTTAAATATTTGCTTGATTTTGACAGCATACTGATAAGCAAATCCCAATGAGGGGATTCCCATCAAATCCATCTTTTTTTGGATGTACTTGTGTAAGATATTGTAGTACTTCAATACTAACTGTAGTTCGAAGTCTTTGATACCCATATTTGAGAACAAGGTATGGAATATATTGGTTAATGCCGACACTTTCTAGTCTCTCTCATGGTGCAAATTTGTCCATCTCATTTACTAGTCATCAAATTTTCCGACGGGGTATAATCCCTCCTTGAGGGCATCAAAAAAATCCACCCAAGTGGGTTATGTCATGTATGTTGCAGACTTGTCTTTAACATGTCTCTCATTGTATAAAATTGAACACATACTGAATGCAGCTGGATGTAACTTAATGTAACTGACTCCTAACTAGGAATTACTAGTCACTAACTGAAGAAGGTTGATTCCATCAATCCCAACGGCTCCTAAATTGTAGGAATTGGTATAGGAGGCTCCTAAATTGATGCATGCAAGTGCAGTTAGTGGCAGTTATCCTCAACTAGTGTTCTCCACACTCTATTAATTGATACATGTGGCCCAATTAGGCCATGTGGACCCAATGATTCTAATGACTAAATATATACTGAAAGACTCCTAATTTAGACATAATTGACCGAATTGGACAAGGAAGGATTATAATCCTAACACCCCCCCTAAATGCTAACTTGGAAAATTTATGGGCCCTGGTAACTAATACCATATATCACCCATTACAACTAAAATAAAGTAATTGCTTAATACAAGGAAACAAGGAAAAAACCACATGGGAAACAATCCCCCCCTCAAACTAAGCAGGTAGGATCAAGATCAATATTTTTCTTCTGTGCACAGGTATCCTGGGTCCTATCATGCATACTTATCTATCTTATGTATGGAGGAATCTTCCTCTTTGGAAGAAGAATAATGTTCTCAACTGAATCAGGAACATAGACAGTTGCTGGATGAAAACTGGACCCATGTAGAGAAATTGAAATCAACTGATAAGAGAGAAAAAGTGCTTGAGGATTCGAGCGATGTGAGGAACACTCAAGAAACTTATATGTTAAAGCCTTTAACAGCAAACCATGAGCGGTAAAATCATCCCCAAGTGTTAGGAGGAAGTGTCCAGGCAAATGCAAAATGTCTTCCTCTTTACTAGTTCTGTGTGGAGATGAGATTCCGACCAAAGGTAGACAAGCCCTGGGATTGTGGAGAGTGAATGCTTGAGATGCATAATATGATATAGATTCAGAAATAACTAATTATTCACAAAATAAAATATCAGAAACCTCATAAGAGGAAACTAACACCAAATCCCCAGCAGCAAATTTGAAGAATACTTGCGATACTTGTTTTTTCACACCAAAATTGGTGAGAGAGGCTACAAGCATGACCGAAAGCTCTTGGAACTTAAAATTTGAACCAAATAATATCAGATCATATCCAAATAATATCATATCAGATCCAAATAGGTTCATATCATATCCAAAAGTGTGGTTCATGGAGATGGTAGATGCACAGTTTTCTCCTTCTTTAAAATTTTGAATTTTGGTGCATTCAATCCTGTAGGAATTTGTTGGAAGCTAAAGATCAATGAGAGTGAATGGATCACTCCTGAAATCTGATATTATTTCCAAAATATCCAAATAAATACTTATCTGCACATCAGCAACAACATTAGAGGGAGACAAATCAAATTCCTCTTCATTCTCTGAAGCAGTCAATGGAAAATTTTGCACATAATTTAAAGGAGGAACACTGGAGAGTGTTTGCATAGAATTGAATGATATTTTTTCTTCAATATCAAAGATTCAAATGTGTTCTTCTGTATCATCCATATGATAATATGAGGAATCATATATCTCATAAACTTCTGGAGCATCAGGAGAAGGAGTCACTGCAAGGAGACTTTCTTTAATTCGAATTGATTGTGTAGAAGATTCTGCTTCTTCTTCATCTTGAACAACTTCACCAGAGAGAGTAGAGGCTGATACTTTTGGATCAAGAACTCTTGTGGTGTTCGGTGTGCTCTCCAAAGTGCTATTATTATCCTCATTATGCTTGAAAAAGGTTCTGTCCAATTTTGTCCAGAGATCCTTTGGGTATTCAACAGATTTAGTGAGGTAGTGCAAGCTAGGAGAAAGGGCTATACCTATTGCTCCAAAAGTTCCATCACCGTCATTTAGCCAATCATTCTCATTCTCATGAGACTCTTTACCAAGTCCAATAGACACCTCATATATATATTCTCTCTTCATACATGCAATCATCTTCAACTTCCATTCTGAATAGCTTGTGAATGGGGTGAGAAGAGGAACTGATGAATCCATTCGAAGTTGTACCTGCAAAAACACAAAAGGAAAACCATAAGGTCAGACATCCTGCACTTTTCAAGTTTTCATCATAGCTATCTTATTTAATCAAGCAAGCTTGATCAACAATTCCTTTGCTTAGGATTTCTGTGGTAAACTTGGCGCTTCTGGTGCAGTGCTGGAAGGAGCAATTTTGCTCAAAAATGTTTTTGATCCAAGTATGAATTTGCAGTAGGAGAAGGGCCTTGTCCTGCCGAGGCTCTTATACCATATAAAATTGAGCACATATATTTGTGGATCAACACACAACTCACAAGATAGATTAGACAATTTTACTTCGAATTGAAGAATGAAACAGTGCAAAAATGGCTTGCAACTGTGTAATGCTTTCATTAATCAAAAGTAATTGGATAATTAATTACAATGTAATACACTAGTATTAATAACCAGTCAATTCAAATGCATGAGAGAGGAATTCAAATTGATTAACTCTACCTAACTGCATGGATAACTAGACATGTCTAAATCACTATCGGATCCCAAATAGTTAGCTCCAATTGTCTAAATCAGTGCACCAATCAATTAGAATCAATTAACGAGTCTAATTGAATGTAGTAGGTGAGGAATTACACCTTCCCACATGCAATCAATCAATGAGTGGTGCTAACTGAATGTAACTGGATGTAACTAAATGTAACTAACTCCTAACTAGGATTAACTAGTCACTAACTGAACTCAACTGAAGGAGGTTGGTTCCAGCACTCCCAATGGCTCCTAAATTGTAGGGATTGGTCTAGTAGGATCCTAAACTGATGCATGCAAGTGCACTCAGTGGAAGTTAACCTCAACTAGTGTTCCCCACACTCTAGTGACTAGTACACATGGACCCAATGATGCTAGTGACTAAATATAGACTGAATGACTCCTAATTTAGACATAATTGACCAAATTGGACAAGGGAGGATTATAATCCTAACACATAGTACCCATCCCACCAACATTTGATATGGTGGAGGCACTTAAGGAGTGAAAAAGGTGATATTTTTGCTATCAATTTTTTTTGAACTGAGTAATAACCCTCTAATATATTTAATTCTCTAAATCATCTACATCTATTTGGCCCTAAGAAAATGAATGGAAAAGTTAAATTGCACTTTGAAGAATGTTACTCCTCTCAAATGATTACTAGTTGAAGCTTCCTATGCCACCATTGGTAGTCATTGAAGAATTTGGAAAAAAGTATCCATCACCTCATTCCTTTGTCACAGAACAAGAATCCTCTAGAAACAACTTAATAAGATCTCCTATTCTACCATCTCTATTTTGTTTCGATGTGTAAATCTACTTGGGTTGGATAGGGTGGATTTCCCTGTTAAGAATGTAGTTGTCATTGATGTCAAAGGAGTTCACGAATGACAAAGAGATAATCAGTGGATTTGATGGCAGGATAAGTTCAGTGAAAGAAAAAGTCACTTTTGGAGACAATATGTCCTCCAAGATGATATCCATGCCATGTTTGACTTACTTTACCCTTTTTGAATTTTGATGTTTCTCTCCCATCATTATCATCTTATTTAGGGTAAGTAAGTCAAACATGATATGGAGATAGTATGTTCTCCAAGATAATTGGAAAAGGAACAACTATTTTTAACAACAAGATTAAAGCATAAAATGTATTACTAGTAGAAAACCTCAAGCCTAATCTTCTCAACATAAGTCAAACATGTGATCAAGGGCACATCAATATTTTTTATTCAGAAAAATGTGAAATCAAGAAAAAGGACTCAGGAAGAGTTGTTGGCACTACTATAAGAAATTCAAACAATGTGTACATCCTAGAAAATGAAAATCAATGTTACCTAGGTATGGTTGATGAAAGTTGGTTATGGAACAGAAGGTTGGGACACTTAAATTTTGACAATCTTGTCAAAATAAGTAAGAAGGAAGCTATAAGAGACTTGCCTAAAATTGTAAAACCTCTAAACTCTGTTTGTAAACATTGTCAACATGGGAAGCAAACTAGAGCCAGTTTTAAAACAAAAGAACATATGACTTCACATCCTCTGGAAATAGTGCACACAGATATCTATGGACCAACAAGAACTAAAAGTATACAAGGAGAGTAGAATTTCATGTTGCTCATTGACGATTACACAAGAATGACTTGGGTGACATTCCTCAAAGAAAAATTAGAAGCCTTTGAGAAGTTTAAAATATTAAAAGCAATGGTTGAAAATGAGACACATGTGAACACCAAATGTCTTAGATCCGATAATGAGGGAGAATTTACCTCAAATGAGTTCAATGAGTTCTGTGAGACACATGGAATTAAGAGGCGATTTTCAGCTTCAAAAACTCCTCAGCAGAACGACGTTGTTGAAAGGAAAAATAGAACAGTCTAAGAAGCTGCCAAAACAATGCTAAATGAAGAAAATCTATCGGATGCATTTTGGAAAGAAGAAGTATACACAACTGTCTATATACTTAATAGAGGACAACTCGGAGTAAATAAAGACAAGACCCCTTATGAACTATGGTATGGGATACCAGCCTCAATCAAATATTTCAAAGTATTTGGCAGTAGTTGTTACATTAAAAGGAATGAGGATGACCTTGGAAAGTTTGACTCTAGAACTGATGAAGGAATATTTCTAGGATATTCATCCACCAAGAAGGAATATAGATGTTTCAATAAAAGGTTACAGAATATTGTAGAGAGTGCAGATGTAAGAATAGATGATATAAAACCTAGAAGAGAAAGAAGTCAGGACAATGTTGAAAATACAAATAATGAAGAAAAGGAAGAGTGGCAAGAGGACGAAAGTATTTATGTTGAAGAAGAAGGAATGGAAAAGAAAGATACACAGGAAAGTGAAAAAGACTCCCCAAGACATGATACAAAAACCCCATCTATAAGGATACAAAAGAATCATCCAGAAACATAGATCATAGGTGATAAAAATGTTGGAGTTAGTACAAGGAGATAGCTAACATTTAATGAACAAGTCGTACTCTCAATAGTGGAACCTAATATTTTTCCAAAAGCAAGCAAGAATGATGAATGGATCAAAGCCATGAATGAAGTATTAGATCATATTGAGAAAAATCAGACCTGGGTACTTGTCCCAAGACCAAAATATAAAATGTTATAGGGACCAAATGGGTTTTCAAGAACAAATTCAATCAGGATGGTCAAGTGATTAGGAACAAGGAAAGATTAGTATGTAAGGGGTATGATTAGGTACAAGGGATTGATTTTGAAGAAATTTATGCTCTTGTGGCAAGACTTGAAGCAATAATAATGTTTCTAGCACTCCCAAGCCATAAAATTTTTAAAGTGTATCAAATGGATGTTAAGTCTGCATTTTTTAATGGAAAATTAGAAGAAGAGGTTTATATTGTACAAACTGAAAGTTTTGTATTATCAGAAAACAAAGACTATGTTTGTAGACTAAAAAAGGTACTCTATGGTCTTAAACAAGCTCCAAGAGCCTAGTTTTCAAGGGTAGACAACTATTTAAAACAATGATTTAAGAGAGGGGTCACTGAAAGTAATCTCTACTTGAAAATCAAAGATGAAAATATGACCATTGTTGTTGTTTACATAGATGACATCATTTTTGGAAGAAATTTACAAATTCTAAGTGTAAATTTTTCCTCTGAAATGAAGAAGGAATTCGAAATGTCAATGTTGGGTGAACTGACGTTTTTCTTGGGGTTACAAGTTTATCAAACAAACAAAGGAGTATTTATCTCTCAAACTAAGTACATCAAATACATGCTTAAGAGATTTAAGATTGAATACTCCAAACCTATTAGTACTCCTATGATCACAGGGTGTAAATTAAGTAAGGACGACAAGTCTCTAGAAGTAGATCACACCATGTACAGATCCATGATAGGTAGCATGTTGTATGTAACAACTTCAAGATCAGATGTGATGCAAGTTGTAGGATTTGTTGTTGGGTTCCATTCAAGCCCTAAAGAGACACATGTAACTGCAGTAAAAAGTATTTTCAAGTATTTAAAAGGCACTATGGAGTATGGATTATGGTACCCAAAGAGTCAAGATTTCACTTTAAAAGAATTTAATGATGCAGATTGGGTAGGAAGTGTTGATGATCGGAAAAGCACCAATGGAGCAGCATTCTTTTTAGGGAATTGCTCGGTATCATGGCCGAGTAAGAAACAATCCTCCATTTCACTCTCTACAGCCGAGGCCGAATACATTGTTGTTGCATCCTGTTGCACTCAAGTTATTTGGATGAAACAAACACTAGAATATTTACTTGTTAAATATGAGCATCCAATAATAATAAACTGTGACAATATTAGTGCTATTAATAAGTCAAAAAACCCCGTCATGCACTCCAAAATTAAACACATACCAATCAAGTATCACTTTCTAAGAGAACATGTATCTTAGAAAGTTGTCAAATTAGAATATGTTGACACAAACGAACATATTGCTGATATCTTTACCAAACCGTTAACCAAAGAATCCTTCGAGCATTATAGACAGTGGATGGGAGTAATTTCATTACATTAGATGTAAGAGAAAGAGGCATGATCTCAGGGGGAGACATGATGACAAGGGGAGTTATCAGAAAAAAGAAAGATAGGAAATCCTAAACAGGTTAATAGGTTATCATTTGTCATTGTTGTCAAAGGGGAGAAATGCTTAGATGTTGTCATCAATGCCAAAGGGGGAGATTGTTGAGAATGTAGTTGTCATTGATGTCAAAGGTATTTACGAATGACAAAGAGATAACCAGAGGATTTGATGGAAGGATAAGATCAGTGAAAGACAAAGGTAGTGATAACATGGCATGGATAATGATATGGCATAGACAAAACTGTTAGAAACAGTCACAGAGGATTTCCGCAAAGAAATTGTGCAGATTCACAAATTTATGGTGAGATCCACATTTGATCTAAAATCGATGGTTAGGAAGCATCCCGCACGAGATCCGACGGTTGAGAATCAGATACACAAATGACAAAAGGATGAGGTGAAGTTCCACATTTAATCAATATCGGACGGCTAAGAATTATTCCACACGCAGATCGACGGTTCAGAAAATAAGTGCAGGGTCGGAAGTGCATAGTGCAAACATGTGTAGTCGTGAAAGTTGATTTTTCGACTTCCCCATTCCGCAATGCAGGAATGGAAGTACGAGTGTGGAACCGTGAAAATAAAAAGGTCGAAGTCATGGAAAAATTGAGTTTTCGACTTCCGCATTCCGCCCTACGAAAAAGGCAAGTGCAAAAATACAACGGCGGAAGGACCATTGCAGGAACAGAAGTGCGGGTGCGGAACTGCGGAAATCAAAAGGTCAAAGTTGTGGAAAAATTGAGTTTCTGAATTCCGCATTCCTCTTTGTGGAAAGATAACGACGGAAGGACCGTTGCGGAAGCAGAAAGGAAGAAAGGAAAAAGTATGGAAAATTGGAAAGGTGTGTTTTCAATTTCCGCATTCTGCAATAAGGAAAATGAAGTGCAAAAGAGCATAAGCTCATTTTTTGAAACATTGAGTTTCTGACTTCTACATCCCATGATCCGGAAGATTGATGGTCAAAAAGACTTCCATGAGAGATCGATGGTGTAGAAAGGTTAGTGCGAAAGAAATGTTTGAGATTTTGAGAACCCGCACTCCGCATCCCGCATTCTGGAAGATCAACGGTCATGAAGAAACCCAAAGGAGATCAATGGTGCGGAATGGTTGAGGCGGAAAGCTAAGTGCAAAAATTCACAACTCAAGATCGAACGGTGGAGATTAGAGGTGAATGAAGATCAACGGTTACAGGAAATTTTTGCTGATAAAAAAAGGAGCAAGTAGGACCAAGATCGACGATCATAATTTATCGTTGAATTAGATCTATGACGAAGAACAATTCCGTTGATTCAACATGCACGGGTTAATGAAATTTTGAAATCCGTCGAATATGGTAGGCGCTTAAAATTTGAACAACGCTGATCTGATCCCGAGGGCGAGCCCGGAAAGTCATCGAACCCGCTCGAAACAATCGGGACCAATAGGATCGTTTTCTGGCGTTAGTGCAAGTGAACATGAGCATAATATAAGTGTGTAACATAGAATCATCCACATGAAAATGAAAAAATCATTCAAGCACATTAGGGACACGATTTGATTACGGAGTTCACCAGATCTCCTGGCTACGTCTTTGGGCCTACTCCAAAATAGAGTGACCAATCCATTGCAAAGATGCACAAATACATAAGATACATCACAACGGATTCACCTGCAGAGTCTTCATCATCTGTTCATCTCTACCGCCGCACCATAATTGCCTCTAATGGGTCACATAAGTGCACAAGCTATAGGACTCAATCGAAGACTGCAGAAATCAAGCAAGCAAATGCCTGCCTCCTTTGTCTCGAGAATTTGCCAAACTTGGACATGAAGATATTTTCCCAATGTAGCCAATCCCACTCTTTCAATTGCCTCTACGAGCCATGAACCTTGAGCGGATCAAAGACTTGCATAATGTTGCAAATCGCACTCTTTCAACTGACTCTACGAGCCACGAACCTTGAGCCATGCCACACGATCTTTTGCAGGATAGTCTCAATAGACGACAATATGTTTGCATGACAAGTGCATCAATAAAACCAAAGTCACACTCTTATCAACCAATCCCTTCACCTTTGTCCTTCGGGATGAGAGTGTAGATGGTCGCTACTTGCCTTCAAATGCAAATTGAAATGTTGCCTCCTCGAACTGACTCTGCTTCTTTGTCTCCTACGCTGGATCACCTTTAGACATGATGGAGCCATGCTTGCTCTCTGAGCTGGAACTACAAGTTTGGAGCCTCTCCATGAGCTTCTCCAATGGAGACCCCCAATGGGGCCTCTCAGATGCTTGCTTCCTCTATGGGCTACATCTCTCCAAACTTGAGCTCCCTTCAAATGCACATGACAAGTGCTTAAATAAGAGAAGCTACTCTTGCTGGCATGATACATGTGATTCTCCAAATTGGGATTAGTTACAAATTGGTTTGGCTTTTAAGAACATAAACAAAAAATATGGTTCACGCCCACATGCCCATGGGTTTTCACATTTAGTTACTTCCCCATAATGACATTTACAAAATCCAACAATAATCCATTACATAACAAAATCCCTTTTTTAAATAGCATGTTGGTTTTTCAACCATAAACCAACTTGTTACAACTTCTTTCCAAATATGGCATGTTTGGGTTTGGTTACAACCATGCATTAACTTCATAACAACTCAAGGAATAAAATAAATGAGTAATATGTGAGTAATTTTTCCACTCACTTCAAATATTAATCATTTTACAATTTCTCATGAGTAAATGCATGAATGTCCTAAAAATCATTTCAAGCACAAATGCATGCATGCTAGTCATCATGCCACTTCATCATGCCATGTCATCATTCCACATCATCATGCCATGTCACCATGCCATGTCACCATGCCACATCATCATGGAATATCAACATGCTATGTCATCATGCCACATCACCATGCCATGTCATCATGCCACATCATCATGCCATGTCATTAGAATTCACTTTTTGACTACCACGTGGCAGCTTGAGGGAGTGCCACGTGGCACTTCAGCCAAAATTTTCCCTGTTGGGGCCAAACTTCAAAACGCAATATCTTTTGCATCCGGAGTCCGTTTGACACGCCGTTTGCACCGTTGGAGTCGGCTTGACAAGCTCTTTGACATGGTACTATTTTTGTTACAATATGGTGATTTTGAAAATTGGCCTTTTTAGATCCTCTCGGATCAAACGGAGATTAAAGGAGGATTTTGATCAAAGGATGGAAATAATTTTGCTAGGTGAACTAGCATAGAGAAAGTCAAAATGGAGATTAGCAGAATTAGGTAAGGGTCACATACTTCGACGATCCAGATGAAAGCATGACTTAGATTAACGATTGTAAGCTATTTCGTTGGTTCAACATGTAGGTGAGTTAACCACAGCGATGGGAGCGAAATCGTAAAAACGGTTTAAGTTTAGTGTGTTCTCCACCGTTGATTGAGGTGTTTAAGAGATCCAATGCCTAAGAATGATTTTTCCCATTAAAATAGCCAAGTGTATAACTAAGAAACTGTATGCGAAATTATTGTGGAATCCAGGTTTGTGCTGACCAGATCAAAATCCCCATTGTGCGGAAGCGCAATGGTGAAGAGGTGCGTCCAAAAATTGTGAAGAGAGGCGTCCACAGAAAACATGAGGGCATTTATTGACAGAGTGTTGAAGAAATTAATTGTCTCTGTGATTGCGAATGACAGAGTCCAAGAAGTGAAAAGCAGATTGATAAAAATCAGTCCAAGGTGGCAGGGTGGTGCTAGGGAAGACTATAAGTCTGCACAGGGTGTTGTAGCATCCTTGTCTATTTTAGCACACAGAAAACCAGGGTGTAGTAGCATCCTTGTCTATTGTAGCAGGAAAAAACCCAGGGTGTTGTTGCATCCTTTCTGTAGTAGCAGATAAATCAATTTTGTAGATTCATCTTATTAATGAGTTTGAATTGGTGGTTTGCTTTTTAAAGTTTCCACAATAAAATTTGTGTTCTAACATGTTTGATTCATTGTGTGTTCTGATTTTAAAAAGAAAAAGACAATACTGATTCACCCCCCCTCCCCCTCTCAGTATTGTGGGATAAACCAACTTACTAGTTAATGTACCCAGTGCTCACCATTGTTTCACCAAAGCTCTACTATTCACAATTGTTTGACGAAGACCCCAAGGTTTAAGTGTCTAATCATTTAATGTGAAGCACTTAGCAGTAGTTCAGATCAATCAAATCATTAATCAATGACTTAAATATACCCACCAACATGACATTCCTTTGTTTCAAGTTGTTTAAGAAAAGCATTCCTTTGTTCCAAGTTGTTTAAAAAAACAATCTCCACATCATACTTAGTAGTACATCCTTAAACAATGTAGACAGTAAAGTTTCCTTCATAATCCTTTAAGCCAATGAAATCTAGTGTTCAACGTTGTTGAAACAAATCCCTACTATCCACAATGAAATCTAGTGTTTAATGTTGTTCAAACAAATCCCTACTGTTCACAATTGTTTGATGAAGACCCCAAGCTTTAAGTGCATAATCATTTAGATGCAGAGCACTTTACAGTAGTTCAAATCAATCAAATCAATAATCAATAACTCAAATATACCCACCAACATGGCAATCCTTTGTTTCAAGTTGTTAAAGAAAAACAATCTCCACATCAAGCTAAGTAATACACCCTCAAACCATTAAGAGAGTAAAGTTTCCTCCGTTATTCAATAAGGCAATGAAGTCTAGTGCTTCCCAAAATAAGGTAATCCCTAAATGATTAATATCGTGCCTCACATCCCCCCCAAAAGAACACCACCAAGAGGTCATCCAATAAAGCACAACCTACACCTCAAAAAATCCCTAAATGAGCTAAATGATTAACAACCTGCCTCACATCCCCCGAATCCAACAAAAGCACAACATGCACCACCACAAAGCACAACCTACACCTCCTAAATTAGTACACACAACTATTTCCACTTGCAACAACCTTTTTCCTCCTAAATTAGTACACACAACTAAACATGGTTTACTATTATGATATGCCCTAGACGAGTGGATTACACTGAACCACAACTTCGCCAAACATGGTTTACTATTGTGATATGCTATAGACTCGTGGATTATAGCGAACCACAACTTCGCCAAACATGGTTTACTATTATGTCTTTTGTTCCACTTAAACCAAAAAGTAAATTGGATCCTATACCAGTCGTATGAGTTTTTTCTTTCTACACGGCGTTTATTGACAATACCATGCTTGTTGCGACAAGAATGACGGAGTGTTCGAACTTTCGTCGTCCTTTCGTAGACTCAAATTTTTTATTATCGAGAGGGTTCTTATAATTGGTCATTCATGACATCACTATGCCCGGCTTTCAATCACAGGGGATCCCACAATGAACCTAATTAACAAATCAAAATGAACCCACCGTCTGAGAGTCCTAATTAACAAATGTAAATGAACCCACCGTCTCAGAGGAAATTTCTTTGTTGGCTCTTTCGTATTCCACCAATAAGCCCCATCAAATAGCCAGGCAGAGTTGATCCGAGTTCATTTCTTGTTGACTATTTCTTTCTGGGTTTCCTGGTTTCAGAAAAATGGAGATCTGGTCGAATTTGGGGTCGATAATGGCTTCCGTGATATTCATACGGACCATAGCCAAGGAATACCTGCCCCCAGAATTCTACAGTTTGTTTTCTAAATGGATACACCGGGTCATAGGGATAGTGTCTTCTTACATCTCAGTTGTGATAGAGGAGAATGATGGCATGAAGGTGAGCGAAGTTTATGAGGCAGTACAGACTTACCTGAGCGTAAGGTCGTCTTCGGCTGCAAAGAGATTAAAACTGAAGAGGCCTCAGAATAACAAGGAATTTACCTTTAGCATGGATAAGAATGAGCAGATCTCAGATGAATATAAGGGGATCAAAGTGTGGTGGGTTTTCCACAGCCGAGAGCTCAAACAGCAGGTCATGTTCTCCAGGAACCCCTCCGATGAGAAACGCTATTACGAGTTGACATTTAACAAGAAACACAAGCAAAAGATATTCGACCAGTATCTTCCCCATGTCATGGCTGAAGCCAAAACGCTGGAGATAAGCAGCCGCTACCGGAAGATTTACACCAATAAATCCGATTCCAGGGACTATGAATACCGGAACAGGGTGTGGACGCCCGTTGTGTTCGATCATCCTGCGACTTTCGAAACTTTGGCTCTGGAACCAGAGGTGAAGCAGGACATCATCGAAGATCTCAAGAGATTCTCCGGCAGAGAGAAGTATTACAGAAAAGTTGGGCGGGCATGGAAGCGGGGTTATTTACTCTACGGCCCCCCTGGAACGGGCAAATCCAGTATGATTGCCGCCATGGCTAACTTGCTCGAGTACGACATCTATGACCTGGAGCTTACACAAGTCAAGAACAACACAGAACTGAGAAAGCTTCTCATCGCCACCACCAACAAATCGATAATCGTGATAGAAGATATCGACTGTTCTCTCGATCTCTCGGACCGCAAGAAGAAGAAAAAGGCACAGATCAAAGATGCCGAGAAGGACGAAAACCCGTCCGTGCCCGGTAAGCCCGATGAGAACGAATCGAACGAGGACAGCAAAGTGACCCTTTCAGGGGTTTTGAATTTCACAGACGGTCTGTGGTCGTGTTGCGGAAGCGAAAGATTGTTCGTGTTCACAACGAACCACATCGACAGGCTCGACCAGGCGCTTCTCCGGTCCGGTCGGATGGACAAACACATTCTCCTCTCCTTCTGCACTTTTGGGGCGTTCAAGATTCTTGCCCGCAATTACCTCTCCATTGAAGACCACGAGCTGTTTCCCGACATCCAAGATCTGATAGAGGCCGCTCAGATCACTCCTGCGGATGTAACCGAACATCTAATGAAGATGGCAGATCATCCGACCAGTGCCCTCGAAAACCTAATTGATGCTCTTCGGGAGGCCAAAGAAAAAATTGATAGTGCCGCTTTAAAAGGCATACCAGAAGATAATGCTTCTGCGACAGAGGGTCAACTGTAATCTCACCAAAGTAGGTGGTGTCTTTGCTTAGAATTCGGCCATCCTGTAGAAGTTACGAGTAGCAGCGATATTTGGAATTTTCATTTCCATTTCCATCTCCATGTCCATCTCCATCACTTTAAGTTACATTTAGTTTGTATTCTGTTTTTCCCTTCTTTAAATTTATTTTACTGTTTTCTGGTTCTACTTTCCCTTCTTAAAATTAATTTACTGTTTTCTGGTTCGACTTTCCGCTGAAATTCTCGTGTTGTATGAAGAGAAACCATGAATAAACAACTGGAGATTTTAAGCCTTAAAAACCAATATGGCAGATTAAAAATTAATTCCACACCGACTATTAATTGTAACTACGGCTCATAAAATCTTGCACATCTACCAGAATTTTAAATCAAGCTAAATAAAACAACGCTGAAGATAATACTAACAGCTGCTTGTTCTTTTAGAATATTCTTTATAGACTTCCAAATGAGTGATTTTAAGTTATCTAAACAAAACAAACTACGATAATATTCATATTTTTTTTTTAAAAGAATTTTAGTGAATTTAATTTATAAATTTATTTAAGAATTAAGGTATCTTTATTTTGATAGATGTTTTTATTTGAGATTTGGAGTGGACTACAGCCTATGCTGATGAGATCAATTTTATAGCAGTATTCGAAATAAACAATTATAAAAAAAATAAAAAATAAAAACTAGTAGCTAGCTGATGAATAGATAATTAGTAGCAATGCATGGATAATTCATAGTTAATGAATGGATAACCAACCGTTCATGGCAAATAACTGAAAGAATGTGAGATAAAAAGAAAAAGAATATAAAAAATAACTAATAGTTGATGGATAACCAAGTTCATGGCAAATAACTAAAAGAATGTGAGATAAAAAGAAAAGGTATATAAAAAATAACTAATAGTTGATAAATGGATAACACGAAGATTGTGAGTGATACCATGTAGCTAAGCATGGGTAACTATAAAAGAAAAAAAAAATCTCCAAATTCCATTCTAAAACTATCTCTTAACAATTTGAACCCTATTGACCTGATCCAACAACTAGTTAATATCATTTTGACTTCACACACCTAACTATCTTCTCTTACTTCTATTTTTAACTTTTCATACATGTCCAACTCTCTACTACGTTAATTCTTCATTTTAAATTACTTTATATATCTCACATTTATCATAATTCCAAATTTATATCATTCTATATTCTAACTTTTTGGTTCATCCAACTTCAAGAAAAGAAAAGAGAGATTATTATATGTCCGACAATTGAACCACCTAACCTATGTGACATTTTTATATATAAAACTTTTCTCACAGAAAAGAAAGAGAGATTATTAAATAGTTAGGCTATCCCAATTTATATGTCCGGCAATTGACCGCCTAACGTATGTGACATTTTATATATAGAACTTCTCTAACAGAAAAGAAAGAGAGACTATTAAATAGTTAGACTATCCCAATTTATATGTCTCGCAATTCAACCACCTAACCGTATGTGACATTTTATATATATAACTTCTCTCACATATGTATATATATCTGTCCTTCTTATATTATATTTTTATAGAACTGAATATTTTAATTTTAATTTCTTTACATATTAAATAAACATGAAATTTATCAAGTTTCGGTAGAGCAAACAGTCATGACAAGTTTTGTTTTACAAGGTGGTTTGAGATTAAAACTCACTGCTCGTGGGAGGCAACTTCTAAATCCAACCATGCTAATGGTTAGTGCGGCCCAGGCCGAGTGCAATCCCCCGGCGATTTTGACGGCTTAGATGCCCTTGGGTTGTGGTTTCTCAGACAAAAGGTTGGCCCAACAAGTCAAAAAGGCATTGCAGCAAACAAAATAAATAAATAAACATAAAACATGTTTAGTTATACATAAACTAGCCATTTTCCCACTGCATGTAAAGGAATCTTCAAAAAGAAAAAAATTTGTAAAATAATATAATTGACTTTTGGCAAGGACTAATAATAGGACATAGACTTTAGAGATATTACATTAAGTCATTCTCAAGAATATCTTTCGTTTATTTGAGAAGACATCTCCTCCTTTAAGTTAACTTACTATTGTTCTTTTTGGTAAAGGTAAACTAATTTGCAAACTATTGTGCAATACAAAAAGGAAATCCTATATACAAAAAAATAAAACGGAACCTATGAGAAAACATGACTTCAATTCGAAATAAACTCAATTCAACTATCTCCAAATCACAAAGTTTGAATCTACTTACACAACCCTTTGCATTGAAACCCTTGCCATATATATTGCTCGAAAATGTTGCAGAACCCAGAAGTGAGAGGCAAAGTTCAAGCAAAGTTGGACGTGATTGCCGGGTGCAACATAAGAATAAGGGAGGATGACATCAAAAAGCTCATGTATCTACAAGCGATGGAGAAAGAATCTCTTAAAATGCATCCAATTGGGCCTTCCTATCATGGGCTCGATTATGCATATAGGATTGGCACATGGAAAACAGGATGTGTGTTCTAGCGAGCACGATGACCATGGTGAACATGTGGTCCATTACCCATGACCCACATATCTGGGAACAATCTCATCAATTTCAACTGAAGAGGTCTTGTCCCTCAAAAGGAAAAGAAGGAAGGCATGTGGCATGTTCTTTATCCATCTTGGTCAAATTGGTTGTGTGTAATTATATTCATCTTGTGGCTTCTTTGTGTTTTGTTATTTTTTTCACCATGGTCATAATTTTAATGTTATATTTGTGTTATGTTATTTTTTCACCATGATCATAATTTTAATACTATATTAGAGCCATATTTGGGAAAGTAAATCTCTCTCATAAGAGAAACCCCAAATTGTTGGCTTTGGTGGGAATGTATTGATATGAATCATTGGTATAAAAATAACATAGAAGATAGCGGACAAAGAGGTTAAGGAGTGCTTGATTTACGTCACTATATTTGGAGTAAAGATGGATGTGGGTAAAGAAGTAGTTAGATGTTTCAAGATTCATTTTCCTAGGCATATAGTGGCAAGATAAGTACTTTGTTTATGCAATTGTATTTGGAGTAGAAGGGATGCCGACAATGGAACATGTGAATGTTTTATAGCATCACATGCTCATGCATAGAATTGTAAGCAATTATGATGGAGTTGGATTTGATCACATATATAAATGGGCATATAGTTGTAAGACCTGTTAGGCATGTGCACCCCTATTTGTTGGTTTACTAGTGTAAGGTCTATATGTAGATCTAGGTGATAGAATTAAGGCAGGACGTAATGTCCCCATTTTTCTTGATAACACCATGGAGAAACCCCTAGCCCTGAGAACCCCATGGTTCATAGTGGAGGACTAGATTAATTAAAAAGGGGGGGTTAATTTTGAAAGATAATAAATATCCTTGTATGCAACTCTTAGACTTAGGATAACATTTTCATGCCTTAAATATTTTATAATATGAAAATAATAACTTTTGGACCTAGTGGATGTGCTAGGTGGCCAAGGTGGGAGTGCATGAGGCCTTTTGGACCCAATGGGTTGTCACACTAATTGGAAACTAGGGAAAAATTAAGAAAGATCCAGAAAAGAAGAAAAAGGTAGAAAGAATGACAAAAGTAGCCAGTGAGAAAAGCATGCACAAAATAGGCAAGTGTAGAAAAAGTTGTCAACATGAAAAGTAGACAAATTTTGGAAGTCAGGAGGGCGCAGTTTCGAAAAAGGAGAAAGGCAAGTCAGCCCAAAAGGAAGGAGGGTTTAGTTTCCTAAAGTGAGAAAAGGAAAGTTAGTCTAAAGGAGGGACACCGCAGTTTCTAAATGAAGAAAAAGGGCATGTTAGTGTAAAAGTAGGAAAGTCCCAATTTCACTCATGAGGGCGCATGGGTTGAGGCAAGTGGGCCACATGAAGAGTGAATTCGACCTAGAATCCAAGTTGCCTATAAAATAATGATAACACTTCACTATCACATCTTTTGGCAATTTGAAATTATGTGTGAGTGAGCCTTAAGCCTCTCTAGTGCTTGGAGACGTGCCCAAGCCAGCTTTGTGTGATGTGCCCCTTAGAAAATGTATTCCATCCATGTTCATAAATCTAGTGAAATCATTAATGGATTTTTATTGTAGGTTTTGAATTCCATTCCAATCCACTTCAAGTTCCATTGCAAAGATTGGAAAGTATCCATTTCGAATCTCATGTTCCTTTCTAGTCTTCTCTTCTTTCTAATCATTTTGGGTCAATGAAGCTTTACCTGAGAACTTTGTGGATGTAATTTTGAACCTCTCATCATGTATGTATTTGATGTCATAAGGAAGCTTGGTAAATTTTAAGGTATTTTCAAGCATTTTGATGGATTTTTAAATGAGACAAATCGACCTAGTCTAGATTTCAATGCAAATTTGACTGGTTTTATTGTTTTATGTACTAATTGGTCTTAACTCAACCAATTTATTTCATTTTTGTTATGAGAATCTATTAACAGGATAATATGTATGTTCCATAACTGAAACCAAGAATTCATGGCCTTCCTTAGGTGTTTGGGAATTCCATAAATGATCCCTTGTGAGCAGTCTTAATGACTAGTTTGGCCAATGCAAACTTCTTAGCCTCCCAATTCGATTCCAGATATGTATAAACCTGTTCTTTACTGATATAACATCATAATAGAGATGATAAATCTTCCATAAGCCAAATCCACTCACACTTGGTTGTTAGAGATTGAATTGTAAAATTTCTAGTATGCATATGTTGGGACTTCCAAGAGCCTATAATTAGACTTCATCTTGGATGGTGTTCGAACCCTAAAAGGACCCCAACACATTGTGCATAGGAACCTGAAAATTCATTATCATTCCTATGTCTTGTTGATCTACTTGAATTCTCCTTCTGCTCACTATTCTAGCTTGAA
Source organism: Pseudotsuga menziesii (assembly GCA_001517045.1). Lineage (NCBI taxonomy): Eukaryota > Viridiplantae > Streptophyta > Pinopsida > Pinales > Pinaceae > Pseudotsuga > Pseudotsuga menziesii. The sequence continues at coordinate 219,533 of LPNX010967955.1, read as the reverse complement.
ATTCCCCCTTTCCTATTAGCTTGTTTTAAAATTTATTGTGCAAGAGTTAATGAGCTATTGAAACTGAATTTGGTTCATTACGCGGGCATTTTATGGGTTTGGATACTATGCTATATACTTTTAGAGGGATATGGGTCTACCCCAAATCAAGTTTAAATTGGGAAATGGTGAGTTAAGATTGACTCAATAAAATAATAATTAGATTGATATGTATTTATTCATTAATGGATTTACCATTGGTGGATTATGGGACCATGGTATTGGATAATCCATGGTATTCAATTGTCCTATTTGATGTGATAAATCATATTTAAAAGCTTGGAGAACTCCATTATAAAGTTCTTCAAGTGAATTGTTTTTTGGATGGCTTCCCTATCTTGGTTGAGGGTAATAAAAGATATAACTTGGTTGTTGGTTTTCTTGATAAAGGCTTTACAATGTAAAATTTTAATGTTAATCTATTTTTCTTTGTGTTTTTTATTTCTCTTGCAATGCTTGTAATTTTAATAATCGCATGCCTAGTCATAAAGGAAGGTAGTCGACCGTAGGATGCATAGTATGACCTAGAAGGATCTGGAGTATACCTATCTAAACAATGTTATCATTACATGTAATAATTTTCAAGACTCAAATATTTTTTCATCTGCAAACTAGTTGTCTATTCATGAATTCATTTGTTGTTGGTTCCACATTTTTTCATGTTTAAAATGTGTATGTTATGTTACAGATGAAGGAGGAAATGGATGGATGTATATAGACTCACTCTCCTTTCAACCCTACTATGATTGTGAATGAGAAGACATAGAGACCCATATCCCACCTGATAGATGTTTTCTTTTATCTAGGCCACTCTACTTAAGTGTCACACTCACTAAAAATTAGGGATTGTTCATCACTACTAGCTAGTTTTTCGGACAACCCTTGATTTTGAATGAGGCTTGTACACCCTAGTGACACTTGGACTTCAAATTGTTTTTCTTTGTATATTATAGTAGTTGATTTAATCTTCAAACAAATTATGATGCCAATCCATTTCATCTGACAATGTAAATGGGTAATTTTCCTCATTCCTTCCATATGAGAATATAAATTAACGTTGAGGTTTATTCAATATTCAATAGATACTATTGGAGTTGTTTATCCAAATATCTACCCAAGATAGGTTGATTCAACACCTTATCTATTATTGATGGGAATATAGTATTGAATGGGTTACATAAATACATTTAACTAAGACACTACTTGATCCATGTTAGGATTAATTAATTAATCCTCACTTGACCACCATAGTCTATTTGTCTTTTCCTAGCTTAGGATGTTATTGCCACTTCACTAGTTCCATGAGGGACTCATCTGGATCCCACCTAACACTTAATGCACCAATCTGCATGAGTTTAGTAGTTCCAGAGACTAATCCCTATAATTTAGGAACCCACTCCAAGCAGCACTAATAGTCACCAACAATTGACCCTAGTCGGTGTTCAGTTATGCTTAGTTACTCTCTGATTCACATCAGTTAGTTCATATTCAGTTATTATAGCGCCAATTTGCATGATTTAAGGAAGGCTGGGAACATTTTCTCACCCACCTAGATCAGTGTTGTTGGAAATACTCACCTCTAGTGGGCAGGAGTTGTTTCCCTAGCTTGAAATCCTTCACAACTAGTACAAATGAGTAACAACAATAAACAATAATTTCCCTAAGATAGGTAGATGTTTGGAATGAAACCTTCACCTATTACATAATATAATTCTCCAGCCTTCAAGAGTACTAGATCTCCACAATTTACCTACAAAGACACATCACAAAGCACACAAGATCAAAAGTACCAAATACAATCTACTACATTATATCAATGACTAAGAAATTTGATAATAAAACCAGTGATTAAAAAACAATAGGAGTTATGGGAAAGGAAATTTTATTGCATAATCAAATAAAGAGAGAGATTACAACCGATATGCCTTAGTGTTGAGATTTCTCCTCTCAAGTAAGGTCTTGCCTCCAAAGCTTCAACTTGTCTTCCTAATGCTCACCCTCCTTAGCTAGATTTGGCTAGAATTTTGGTGTTGTAGCATAAATTTCCTCCCTTTACCCATGGGGGGTGAGCCCCTACTTATAGCCCTTGGGAGGATAGGAATGGTTGATATTCTCATGGGTGAGGTGGAAGGGAGATCCTAGAAGGAATGATCTCGAGTCCAGGTGGTCCAGGAGTGTAGGGATGAGGGTGCCATGAAGCTGATCTTCGAGAAGCTTCATGAATATTCTCTTTTTCCTTTTGAAACTCGAGCATCGTTCTTTTTCTATTGAGATATAACGTTATCAAGGCTGCACCGTTTATTTCTCAAAGGGATTAGGTGGTGGAACCGCTTATTGTCAACTGACAAATGGCGTTACTGACAAGGGTAACACACATTGTCCAAAGGAAAGAAGCAGTGGTGGACACAAGTGTAAAATCATGAGTCTTGGCCTGAGTCTAACTTCATATTTTGAGGATTTGGGGCAATTTCTGATGTTTTGGTTCTCAGTACATGATGGTGACGAGAAATGTGTGTAACAGAATGCCCCCCAAAGCATGAGGCTAGAGGAATAAGATAGGTGAAAGTTTTGTAAGAACAAGTTATCGCTTCGAGGCAAGAATTCACTTGATGAAATATCTTCATCAACTCGGATTTTCTGCAATACATCAATACTTTGAATCATATACAAAAGACTCCTCATCATGGATACATACCAATACAAGGAAGATCCATGCGAGGTATGAACAATCATGGCTACTAGAATACAACGTAGATCCATGCAAACAAGACTCAAACTTGGACATAGCTACTAGACATACAATGTAGATCTATGTCATGTGGACACAAATTTGAGCACAACCACGACCATACAAATGTGGATCCATGCTAGGGCTCATACAGATAATCCATTGCAACCTGGGGAAAGAAATAAGCGCTTAACAGATACACCGGTATGCCACTTAGAATAGATTTGAGTAGTACAATTCTACCATCCATAGAAAGTGTTCGGTATGTCCAATTTCTAACCCTTTTCCCAAATATTCTTACCAACCAATTCCAATAAGAAATAGAATAGTTAAGTGGTTTAACCCAAAATCCAAAATACTTAAAACCCACCTCTATCAGATCCATCTTGCAAGGAAAAAGTGCCTTAATGTCTGCAGCCAGAACATCATCAATGTTACTCTTCAAGAATGAAGATGTGTCAATGATAACCAACATACCAGATGCAACCAAGAAAATGTCAATGATCATTCTATAGTATCTCCACTCCTAAAGGATGCCCGACCAAAACGAACCACCTTGTCAACAAAAAATAGGTACGTGAGGGAAATAGTAGAAGTGATACCAATGCCATCAATATTTCCTTGTCTTTTTGCATCAACAATAAGTAAACTCAGGCCCTCCACAACCAAGAGGAACAGTAAAGGCAAGAGTAGGCAACCATGTCATAGACCCCGACTCGCATTGAAGGAGTGCAAAGGTGTACCATTGACAAGCACATCAAAGTTTGTCAACCTTACACACCCAATAATATAATTGACGGTGTCCAATGTCAAACCAACTTGTAACAGAATAGGCCTTATCAGGGTCTAGTTAACCCTATCATAGGCCTTCACTAGATACATCTTAAGTATTAAAGCTGCTAGATTGCGGGTTTTAATGGAATGAAGTGCCTCCTGTGAGATCCCAATCGCTTCTAAGATCTCTCGATTTTTTAGGAAGCCAAATTGTTCCTGAGAGATCACATCTGCAAGTAATGGTTTTAATCTCTTGGAGATAATCTTGGTAATGACCTTGTAAGCCAAGTTGCATAGTGATATCGGGCGGAAATCAACAAAATACATGGGCTTCTCACACTTGGGTATCAATGTAATATAGGTGGCATTAAGAGATGCTAACAAAACGCTCCTTACATGATTGCTCCACACCCGCCCAGAGGTCCCTACCCACCAAATAATAAAAAAGACGAATAAAATTCGACCATCCACCCATCAGGGCTAGGACTCTTGTCTTTGGAAAAATCCTTCAGAACTGACTCAACTTCCTCCAAAGTAACCTCCTTCTCCACATCCTCGGCCATTTTCGAGTCCAAAAAGTTGGGGAAAAGTTTGATAACCTGTAACTGTTCCTGAATGTGATATTTAGTATCCTCCTTAAATGTAGTAGAAAAGAAATTAACCACACCCCACTTCAGGGATGCATCATCTGTGCATAGGTTACCATCACAACTACATAATTCCCAAATGGAATTCATGTTACGAAGGCCATTAGTAAAGTTTTGGGAAAACTTTGAATTAGCATCACCCTCTGTAATCCAGATAGACTTGCTTTTTAGCCTTAAGGTAGAAACCTCAAACGCCAGAATAGATTCCTTGCGCACTCTAAGTGCAGCCAGTAGTGAAGTCTCTTCCTCTGATAATATACATGTAGGTGTATGTAGAAAAAGTTCAGCAATCAAGGTCTTTATCTCCACAAGTTCAACATCTATGGCCACTTTCTGCCGACAATCATAGTCCATGACAAATTTCTTCAATAGTTTGAGTTTCTCCACCAGAATGTCCATATCCCCACCAGCGTTCGAAACCATGAGACCAAGCCACAATAATCTCACAAATTCAACAAATTCAACGTCCTTCAACCAAGTGTGGTTGAAACGAAAAGGGGTTGGAGATCTTCTCCTAGGCTCCATCCATTCTAAGCAAATCGGGAAATGATCTGAAATGTCAGATGGTTGGGTCCAAACCCTATGATAGGGTAACCTGGGAAGTTCNAACCATACTTATTTAAAAGTGTATAAATGTTGGCGAATATTACCAATTCTTAAAACGCCAACTATAAAATGATTGGCGATATTTTTCAAAAAATATTTTTTATTTCCAAGGATTTTATATCGTTTATATAATAATTTGGCGATTTTTAGGGTGAAAAAAAATTACCCCATCAAAATTGGGCGAAACAGGGCTTCAAAAAATGAAAAATGGCGAATGTTTTTTGGGAGAAAAACATGGAAAAATAGCCCACTAGCCTAAAATTTGCCCCTAAAATTATCCTTGTTGGGAACCAACTGCTCAACAAAAAGAAACCAGTCTAGACATTTACTAATGCCATGCTTCCCAGCATGACCATTGCGCTAAGTAGGACCCAACTTATGGGGCAAGATGTCCACCAACCAGGAGTCCGAAAAATAACTGTGCAAAATAACCAGCAAGTGGGTCACTTCTCACAGCATCACCCCATACCTCCGTAGAAGATAAATTGAAGTTCAAATCACCTACAATTAAAAGGTAGGGTAAATTAAGTAAACCCTTAGACCTCACCAGGTCCCAGAAACAATCCCTTTCTGCATAAGGAGCGTAGATGTTAAGGCAATTCCTCACACAATTGACTCCTATGACCCTAGCTTTGAGTAGTATGCCCGCAACTGAAAGGAAGGCTTTGCATCTCACCAACAGAGGGTTCCAGGTCGAAAGTAGGCCCCCAGATAAACCCATAGCATCACTTGCACAGTACTCCCAGCCCAGTCTGAGGAGTGAGAAGGAAAGTAGGGCATGTTCAAGGGAACACATCGTCTCTTGAATAAATATCAAATTAGGTTTATGTTCGTCGAACAGTTTCTCGAGGGCTAACAATTTGGGCCTCCCTCCAAACCCCCTAATGTTGAAGGATAAAGGCCACATTAAGTTAGCAAAGTCAAGGAAGCCCATTAGGGGAATTTTGAGGTCTAAAATGGGCCTCATCAGAGATATAATAAAATAATATGAGTTTGTCATTTTGTGGGGAAGGTTTATCTACAACTCACCTCTTGCACTTCAATTTATGTAAGTATGGTTGAGTTAAATTGAAAAGATGTCTAAAAATAAAGTAAGAAAAAATATCTTTGATATCACTAGAAATATAAGTACTTTAGTACATAGATATGACTAGAAATGTAAGTGCTTTAGTACATAGATGTACTAAAAGAAAGGAGTAATAAAAAAAATAAAGCAAAATATTTTAATTATGAAATTTAAGCTTAAGTTAAAGTTTATATATATATATATATATATATAAACCCAATTTAACTAATATTTATTAAATAATTATAAACTTATATTTGTAATTATAAATTAAAATTTAAAATTTAAATATTAAATACAATTAAATATAGTTAATATTATTTAGTTTAATTTAACTAAAAGTTAAATCTACACACATTTAAAATTTAAACTTTAAATTTATATCAGCATTTATTTATTATAAATATATAAATTAATAAATTATTTATTTATAACAATATTATATTCTATTTTTTTATAACCAAAAGATATATATTAAAATTTGAATAATATTTTATAGCTGTCTCATAACTTATTTAATATTTTATATAAATTTAATGTTACCACATATTCATCATATTAAAACATTTATAAATGAAAATTTGAATCATAAATAAAATTTGAATGATTCGTATTTTTATTATTATATAATAATATATTATATTATATAATATACTATAATTATTATATAATATGATATTATATAATATAAATAAAAATTTGAATGTTTCGTACTTTTATTATTATATAATATACAATATATTATATTATATAATAAATATTATTATATAATATTATAATATATATTATTATAATAATATATTATTATTATATATTATAATAATAATATATTATTATACTATATATTATTATATCATATTACTACATATTTATTATATAAAGTATGTGAGTCATAAAATTTGGATTTTAAGTGTTATTTTTTGCTTTTAATAATAGGTTTTATATTAAATATTTATTATATATCAAATTATTTTAAAGTATTTTATTTTATAAGTACTTAAAAGTATAAATCATATAAATATTATATTCAAAAGTAATGTATGGTTATTTTTTCTATTATGAGTGTAGTAAACTATGGGTTTACATCCGCTATTTAGAAATTGACAAGTAAGTACCTCTAACTCAAGCAATGCCACCTCAACTATAATAGATGATGTCATTCTTTGGAATGTGATTGGTTCTTTTAAAGTTGATTTTGATAGTACTTTTTTTGTTTGGAGGCCCATTTTAGACCTCAAAATTTCCCTAATGCTCTGCTCTAAGGGCCCCAGAAGGTGGAGGAGTAGGTGAAGGATACCTAGCACGAGCTGCCTCTTTAATACACACAGAAAGTAGAATGTAAACACAACCATCCGACACATGCAAGTCACCCCAACAACATTTGGGTTTTGGTTTACGGCCCTGTTTGATCGTGACATTTTCATGTCGAATTGAAGCCAAAGGGAGAGTGGAGGGGGACACTAGTATGATCAATGAAGATGGGAAGTGCCTCAAGTAAATAAGTGTCACTAAATGAAGGTTGTTCAGTAGGACTAGGTGGACGAGGAACCCCACCCACAACCAGACACAAAACAGACATCCCCAATGGAGGAAATTCCACACAAGATGCAACTGAGGGACCCCCCCACATCATCCCTTCCCGCCCCAACAGAAGGAAATGTAGTGTCAATAGAAACCATCGTCGACAAATCACCCCCAGACATGTCACAAATACTAATCGAAGTACCCATAGAAGGCCGAGACACATCCTCCCCCTCACAAACCCTCGTTGATGTAGCCATAGAAAGTCCAAGTGACGCTAACCATGCAATGCTATCCATCTCTTCATAATCCTTATTCTATAAATCAACATAAACAAAGGAAATAATCAGATTTAACTTACATGTGTCCGCATCTGCAATGTCCGTTGAAGTAGTGCCACTGGTGTCACCCAATGTTCCCTGCTTAGACGTATCCAGATAGGAGGAGTCACGAATAGGTGAAACCATTGGCACGAATAAATCTAGACCGCCAATGGGCAGCTCCAACTTGCCCCTTGAAAAAGAAGGCGAATGGCTATCATGCCAACTAGTACATTTATCCCTCAAATGTCTAGTCTGATGACATATGTGGCAATGAAAGGGAACATGTAGATAATCCAAACATTGAACCCGCGAACAAGCACCCCATGCAAGCTCCAAATCTGTCGAAAGTCCATCTGAAATATCCATTTTCACCAGTACCTTGGCAAAACGCTTGTCAAAAGAATGAAGACTTTGAGCGTCCAGGGAAATGAAACGACCAATGGTGTTAACAATACCACTGAGCGCCTCCGACGATCGAAATGACAACGGTAAATTGGGCAGGAGCAACCAAAGATGATGCTTCAAAACCCTAGATGTTTCAAGGTCAAAACCCACCCACCATCTGCATAAAACCAAGGAACCTGCCCCAATGAGCCACTGACCCTCCAATGCCCGTAAAGCATCACCCTCCTCCAAGAAAAAAAAGACGTACCACCCATTAGACAGTATGCTCACCATGGGTGCATAGTCCAGCAAGGTTTTCCAAGAATTTGTAATCCAATCGGTCCAACTAGCCTTGTCAAGGTGGTATTATTCCAATCTCCCCACCAAATCCCTCGCACTCAATGTCGAGACCTTCTCCATGATAGAATCATTGTCCGCAATGAAGCGCTTGCAATCAAATGAGGTTTTATAAACCCACTGCTTCCATCATGGGTGGTTCCTACTCCCCACCCCTCCATCAACCCTACGTTCTCCTTCGAAAAATGCATGGCCGAAAAACACGAAGTCTTGACAGTACAACAGCCCCATGATAGTGAGGTGAAGAAACAGACGAAAATCACATGACCTCCACAAAAGTCAACCCTAGTCACTAGTGGAGGTAACTAGGAAAGACAACCGGTCATAAGAGCACCAGAAAAAGTCCTCCACCTGACAATACCAAACCCTGCCCACCAAAAAACCACCATCCACCAACAACAAACGACCAACCCGTCCATCAAGACCAAGAAGAAAAAATAGAAACAGTCGAGGCAGGTATCGAGGCCTCAAACCTGTAGACCAAATGACAAGAGAATGACAAAACCCAACAAAGAAAAGCAATGAAAACCCTAACCCCGCATAGCTCCATCACACCTCCTTCCTAATACCTTAACTAACCATATGAGTTCACCCAAGCTTCTCTTATTACTTTACATAAGTCTTCCTCTTTTAATGAGTTCCAAACCATTTCTTAACCATTTCTTCATGAAAAAAATGTCTTCGACGTAAATATTATATGTCTTCTTCATATTTTTACATGTGTGTGCATTTTTTAAAATAATATGAAATTTTGAAGCCTTTTTACAGATGACACAGTTCTCCCATCGACATAAAAAATGAAAATGGTTAAATCTGAAACAAATTGAAATTAGATATATGATTAAACATATGGTAAAAAATTAGAGTATTTAAATTGTTATTTATTATTTAATATATAAATGGTTTTCAAATTTGATAGGATTTTTCTTCAAAATATTATTAATTTTCTTAACAATATAATTTTATTTTAAAAAGTTTTAACATTTTGATTAATTAAAAAAACTATTATCAAACAAACTTAATACCTTCTTTACAACATTTTAATAAAAATCATAACATATTTGCATAAACTATACTTTTAATAAAAAGCATAACATGTTTGCATAATCTAACTTTCATTTCTGATTATGCTTTTATGAAACAAGGTATGGTATTTTATCTAGTTTTATGGTTTTTATACAGGCATTTCATATCATATTTCGATAAGCAATTAAGAATTCTTAAATATTTTTTCTCTAACATGGTTATGACTATTAACACCAACAAGACAAAAATCATGATTATAAAATCTAAGAAATACACCTATGCAAATTTTATTTATGATAATAGAAAACTAGAGGAAGTGACTTCTTACAAGTATTTCGGAATTGATATTTATCACAAGCTTAATTGGAACTATAGCTTTGAGAAAATGATTAATGGAGGGTGGAAAGCTTATTTTGGTCTTGAAAATAACTATAAATCAACCAAGCTGGTCATGTGGGATAAAAAGAAATTCCTCTTTGAAACTCTTGTCATCCCTGTTATCTTGTATGGTTGTGAAGTATGGGGGTGCAACATTTATAGAGAATCTTGGAGGAAGATTGAGCAAATACAGAAGCGTTTTATAACTTATAACCTAAAAATTAAAAGCAATATGCCCAATCCTATTCTCCTCATAGAAGTGGGTCTTTCCCCCATCGAGACCGTTGCTATGACTAGGTACGTGATATACAAGAATAAGATAAATAATATGGGAAACGAGAAACTTCCTAAAATTGCTTTAAACTCAAGTCAAAACCAACTATGCCTCAAGAGGTGTTGGTGTAAAGATACCATGGCCTGATTAAACCATTGGTGCATTAATGAAAATGACATTTTGCAGAACATTGACAATGTCAAAAATATTATTACTTCTAAGTTTAAAGAGAATTTCTGGTGTGAGGAAAATTTAGCAGTTAAGAGAAAATTAAGATACTATAATGAGGTCATTAATCCTAACTTGGAAGATCAGAAGTATCTCTCGGTAGTAACTAGTTCACGGAAGAAAATTAATATAGCCAAGATTAGAACGAACTCTCATGAACTCCATAGCGAAATAGAGTGTTGGTCTATTCCTAAAACTCCATGGGCGGAAAGGGTTTTCCATCTATGTGAGTCTATGAGCGTTGAGGATGAAAATCACTTTCTCTTAGAGTGCCTTGCTTACACGCACATTAGATCTGAGTTTCAGAGTATTTGCTCCAATATAAACCTTTCTAACCTCCTAACTTGCCAAAACTATAGTGAGCTTGGAAAGCTTCTTGGCAAGCTTTTTTAACACAAGAACAAGATGATAAAGTAAACCAAGTATTCTCCTTCTTAAGGTCCGATAGACCAAAGTTGGTCTCAATGGACGTTGTTCTTCATCATCATCATCATCACGTCGTCGTCGTCGTCGAAAAAAATACAAATTTAAGGAATTAAATAAATTATCTAATATTAACAAAGAGAGTTATACCAATTACCTTCTACATTTAGAAAAAAAAAATTGGCAATCACATCGATTCTCAACAATGGTAACAATAATTTCTATATAAAAAATTAATTAATAACAATATTTTTTAAATAAATAAAAATTATATTAAAAATATACTTTAAAAATTAATAAATTGTAATTTTTTTATTAAAAAGTATTATTTTTTATATAAAAATAAAGTTACAAGGATGAAGTATTTTATTATGAGATTTTGATATCATTCTTTAATTCTATTTTGTATTATTATTACATCATCAACATTTAATAATTAGTTAATATTAATTATATCTTTTTATATATTATATATTTGCTTTATTTTTGTATAATTTAAGAAAAAGAATCTTTTTGATCCATCTTAAATTTTAAAATATAAATATCTATGCCATTTATAAATTTGAAAAATAAACAAAACTTATTATTTTATAAAAAATATAAATATATAACATAAAACCATATATTAAATATTATAACATTGTATAAAATAACAAAACTAAATATTTTATAAAAATTATAAATATATAATATAGAATCATATGTACAATATTATAACATTGTATACCCGTGACAGTATTCATTTNCAAAACTCCCTCCATCGGACGGAGGAGGAGCAAAGTCAACGCTAACTTTGCTCCTCCTCCGTCCAATGAGGGAGGATTGCTCCACAGCTAGCTTACTCCTTCATTTCACACATCTATTTCATTTTCTCTCACCAAATTTTCTCTCACCATACCATGTTCATATAAAACAAAAAAATTCTTTTTCTCTAACAATAGCATAAACGTGTCTTAATTTTCTCACCATATGATACCATCTTAATGCACAAATGTGTCTTAATTTTTTAAGAAACACTTCCTTTATGTTAACGAAAGCATGCATGTTATAAGAGGGAGAAGTATTATATACTAACAAAAGACAAATTGAAGCAATAGATTGGTGAAATGTGAGATTGTGTATATCTAACGTTATCCATATGATAATATAGATATATTTCAAATTCTCTCACTATGTTATTGTATAAATGTGTATCTTATTAGTCCTTACCTTCGGCTAGCAGGGATTCTATGAAATTGTTTGTTGTCGTTTTTATTAATTTGCATGGAAACTTGTGTATCTATTTTCCTAAGTATTTTGAACATCATTAAAATACCATTTTCTCAACTAATAATCAAATTCTATTTCTTAGAACACATTTTTATCTTCCAATCATGGACTTGACTTGTTTCGACACCGTTTTGTTTTTGAATCATCAACTTCTACCTCTTATTTGGCTTCATATTGAGGCCAGAGGGCATTTCTCCGTTTCAAACTTATAATTTGTTCATTTGAAACTTCAAATATTACTATGCTTGTATCTCTTTGAAAGTAATGCTACCAGCTATATTGGCATTAGTTCTTAACATTTAATGTTTAATGTTCAAACCAATGCCCTCTTCATACCACCGCCCACCGCCCTTCTCCACCTCAAGGAAGAAAACCCATCTTTCACCGTGGCCATATGAAGCATGATCATGGATGCATAATAGGCTTCTGGCCGACTTGATTTGCCACCGCAATGCCCCGAGGTAGACATAACAAAGTACCACATACTCAATAGCAATGCTTTCCTTATTCAGTCATATTACTTCTCTGACCAAAGAGTGGAAGTAAGCATTGCAGTACGCGTAGAGGGTTTGGAATCTTAACAAAAGGTGCAATTGTTCTTACCTAGGGTTAACCTATCTTAAGGTGTGTGGATGCGCCTTTGCTGGTGCTCGAAAGGTGAGTCTCATCTGTGCATCCTCTTCATGTACTTGTAATCATTCATTTGCCCCTACAAAATCATTTTACTAATATGAATCACTTATTTAAACAACTATTATGAAGCCAACAACATCACAACTATTCGAAGAAACAACTAATCTCAAGCAGACACTCTCTTTTACTAAGAAAAAAAAACAATTGACTATGTTTTCTTTACGTAAGCTTGCATGCTTAAGGCTGGCTAGGCAACAATTAAATTCTTATTTTTAAACTTCAAGAAGCTGAGCATCAAACCCGTACCAAGAATCATTTGAACTGCGTAAAAACGTTTTCTAGAGGCTAGGCATCGATCCCAATCCAAAGAATCATTTGAACTGTGTAAACACGTTTTCAAGAGGTTGGGCATCAAACCGATAACAAACAAAAATTTGAACTGTATAAAAAATGTTTTCCATAGCTGGGGCATTGATCCCATGCCCAATAATCATTTAAAATGAGTTGAAATTTTGAAAGGATGGGCAAGGTATTTCCCAGGCCTGAGAAATGGTGATTTCATTTTAAATTAAAACGTTGAAATGCATGGGCGTCTCCTTGGGAGATCAACCTAATGCCCAGGAGAAAAAAATTGAAATGCATTCACTAAAATGTTGCATGTGATAAAAATGCGGTTGTAATCGCCACTGGTTAATTCAATCCATTTTGTCTCATGCATATATCCATTAAACCTTGAAAATACACCATTATATTACTGTTACCTCATTCTATTTACCAAAATGCTACCAAATTTTGAATTATGGTTCATGATTTTGAATAATTACTTACCTGTGACTCCTATGGAGAACCCTACACAGTGCCAATATGCACTAGGATACAACTCTGTTGCAAGATTGATCCTGAAGCTCTTGGAACATCTGATGTAGTTGGAAGCTTGTCTGTTGTACAGGTAAGTGGAACAGCCTATATTGAGGCTTGAGGGACAGTTGCATACAATTGGTCAATTGCACTAGTTAAGGACTCATGCTGCAATGTGAGTGCATTCCTCCTGGTTAACTATGTGTACCATTACTTAGAGCTAAATACTTTAGATCTGAAATTTGCACTACAGTTGCTTCTCGGTTAACCAAAACTTTCTCTACCCTTGCTTCAAGTGGTGGTGCTCACTTTGTTACTGGTTCCTCTTGATATGTGGGTACCATGGCTTTTTTTCTCCCCAATACCTCAAGGTGAACCGATATTTCTTGTTTTGATTGAACTTTCCTTTCTTCATTGTCCTTGTGAATATATCCATTTGTCCTTACTTTCTTCCCACCCTTTCTTCCTACCAGAATAGTCGTTGCTTGCCTACTTGCCTCGAGCGATTCAATAACTTAATAGGTTGTTTCAGGTCACGAAAATAAATTAATTCCTTCAAAGAAATTCATGCAACATTCCCCTCTAAGAACGTCAAGTAACAAGCAGGGCTATATCGACTAAAAACAATAATTTCTCTTAGGATATCTCTACACAGTGGAATCAATATCAAAGCAACTGGAGAAACTACAACAATTAACTGCGAAATATTTCTGAGTAATATTTACCATTATTGGCATGACAAAGCATTGCAATTGGTTCAACCCCGGTCACACCTGGTGTTACTGGAAAGTTATTGAGCTCAATATCTGAGCGTTTTCATGCTACAATCTTTATCCCTCTTTGGTACACGTTTCTTATCAACTGCATGGATATTCCACAATTGTTCCACATAATTTGACAATTGTGATCGTGTGTCAACATGTGTAAGTTTTCCTGGAAGTTTATCTCTATTATCTAGACTAAAACACAAACATATTAATGATGACTACAAGAATCCATAATGATTAGTAAATTTGTAACGTCCCAGACCCTCCAACCGGCGAAGAGGATGCTACCATGGCATTAACCATCTGGGCAACCACCCCATGAACATGTATGTACATAAAATGTTGAAACAAAATGCTTTGAACTAGAACATGCATACATGATTATTTATCATACAACGGAAGCAAACATACGTTCATACAAGCATTCAACATGTTCATCATATTCATTAATACTAGATATGATTGCAGATGTAAAATAGACAAGATTACTTATCTCATAAAGAGCTCGTCCCACAACCAGTTACGTCACTACAACGTTCCACCCAACCATAAGCCAACGTGCTCCTTAATCTCTCAGCAATGCTGCCACCCCTAAGTTGGGCATCATTCCTCAAGGAATAAGATACAAGCAGGCTTACACATAGCCAAGGATACACAAAACACAGCCAAGCCAACGCAGTTGGGTTTATCAAGCCATCAACAAGACAGCCAAGCCAACATGGTCAGGTTCATCAGGCCATCAAGGAGCTGGGAAGGGTCATATGCTAAGCTGGTGAGCTCATTGTAGAGCTAGGAACACCTACACCAGAACTAGCCCAACTTCTAAGACACCCACACACACCCAACACAAGGAATCGGTCCCTTCTCTGCTACACAGTCCCTCAGGCCCTGACTTCCCTTCAGGTGCTATTCAGGGGTTGTGGAGAAGAAAGACAGCCCTCTAGCTCTGCCTGTGTGGTTTCCAAACACACCAGGTTTATCAAGCAAATCAATCTCTCATCCCTGCTCCCAACATAGTCCAAAGACCAACCATTACACGCATGCAATCAACCAGCAGTCCCAACTTAGACAGGGAAAATGACTCCTGAGTCATTCTTGGCCTTATCGTGGCCAAAATGACTCCCAAGCAACTTACAGCAGTCCCAAAATGTATCAGCAAACACAACTCACAACGTGGGGAAAACAACAGTCTGCCTTGGACAATGAAGCCACCGGGAAGACTTACACAGATCGCAATGGGGAAGGAAAATCCACCTCCCAACCTGTGCGTGATAGAAATTTACACCAGACCTCGGAACTCGGATGCAAAACACACCAGATACCACTCTGTGGAAAAACGTGAATGACAGTCGAGACGGCTCCCTCCCCTGGCTACGTGAGGCCAAAATAGAAAAGAATCCTCTGCGTGAGACCAGGACGTTTTTCCTTGCATGAGGATGAACCAACAATGGAGAGATGAGTGTAGTGGAGAGAATGGAGAGTCCGCCTGGGTGAGGAAAAAATGATAGCGAATCCCAATCCGCGTATGAGGATGAGCCAGAATGGAAGGAATCTG
>LPNX010967955.1:173421-203436 GCA_001517045.1 Pseudotsuga menziesii | reverse complement strand
TAATGCAATGGGGTCAAAACCAGGGTGTTACATTCCCCTCCCCCTTCAATAGCACTGTCCTCAGTGCTTTACAAAATTTGAACAAAATGCTACACTGGTACGGCCTCAGTGTTCCGCAGAATTGAACAAAAATGAATGTGCCAATCGCATGGCATCCTCCAGCTCCCATGTAGCCTCTTCAGGTCTGTAGTGCTCCCATTGCACCTTTACCTGCCTTATGGACCGGTTCTGAAGCATTGTGACCTTCCTGTCGAGGATGCGCATTGGCTCGATTCGGAACTCTCCCTCAGGTTCCACCTGAATCATATCCCAATTTATCACATGGTTAGGATCATGTACATATTTCTTAAGCAAAGAAACATGAAAAACATTATGAGCTCTAGTACTAGCAGGCAATGCAAGTCTATATGCAACTGGCTCTATTCTTTCTAGCACTTCAAATGGCCCACAATATCTTGGTGACAGCTTGGCACAACTTCCAAGCTTCAAGAAACTTTTCTTTGCCCTCACTCTGAGGTAAACATGATCCCCAACACTGAACTCCCTGTTCACCCTATGCCTATCTGCATAGCTTTTCTGTCTATCCTGTGCTACTTTCAGATTCTACCTGATCTTTACAACCTCTTGCTCCATTTCCTTGAGCAATTCTGGTCCAAGAAGAATCCTGTTCACTGGATTATCCCAAGTCACAAGTGTCCTACACCTTCTCCCATACAAAGCTTCATATGGACTCATCCCAAAGGATGCCTGTTGTCCATTGTTATAAGCAAACTCTACCAAGTGTAAGTAATCTTCCCACTTGGTTGGTTTGTCCATCACATACATGCAAAGCATGTCTTCAAGAACCTGATGAACTCTCTCTGTCTGCCCATCTGTCTGAGGATGGTATGCAGTGCTGAAGTTTAGCTTTGTACCCAAATCTGCAGACAACCCCTTCCAAAAGTTGGAAGTGAACTTGACATCTCTGTCAGAGACTATTGCCTTGGGCAATCCATGCAATTTGAAAATATCCTTCATGAATATCTTTGCAATATCATCAGTCTTATGCATAGACTTAACCGGTATAAAATGTGCTGCCTTAGTCAACTTGTCAAACACAACCATGATGGAATCATGTTGTCTCCAAGTCATCTGTAATCCTGTAATAAAATCCATGGAAATAATTTCCCATTTCCATTCTGGAACTGGCAAAGGATGCAACAAACCTGCAGGGTGTTGATGCTCAACCTTTACCCATTGACATTTCATACACCTTGAAATGTACTTAGCCATATCCCTTTTCATTCCTGGCCAAAAGTACTGCCTTCTAGCTGTAGCAATTGTCTTTTGGTTTCCTGGGTGACTGGAATACGGAGCTTGATGTATTTCATCCATAACAACTCTCCTCAAATCTGCTACATCTGGAATATAAATTCTACCTTTATAAGTGAGAATTCCATCTTCTTCCAATTTATATCCTTCATATCTCTTCTCAAGACTTTGCTGCTGCAATTTGCCTTTTACCTGCTCATACAATTTATCTCCAATAGCATGACTAACAATCTGCTGCCTCAAATCTGATTGGCAAATACTAAGAGATGCCACATGCATTTCTTGCACCTTCCTCCTGAGTGCATCAACTACCTTATTTTTCTTTCCCTTTATGTGCTTGATTTCAAAATCAAACTCACATAAAAACTCCAACCATCTTGCTTGCCTAGCATTCAGAGTAGGCTGAGCAAATAGATACTTCAGACCACAATGATCTATCCTAAGCTCAAATCTCCTGCCCATTAAGTAATGTCTCCACATCTTGAGAGCATGTACTATGGCTGCAAGCTCTAGATCATGAGTGGCATAGTTCTTCTCATGCTCCTTTAGCTTTCTCGACTCATAACATATCATGTGGTTTTCCTGCATAAGGACTCCTCCAAGCCCTTGTCCACATGCGTCAGTACACACCACAAAATATTTCTTTGGATCTGAAACTTTCAATACTGGTGCACTGGTGAGAAGGTTCTTCAACTGCTGGAAGCTTTCTTCACACCTCAATGTCCATTCAAACTGCATCCCCTTCTTTTGCAAAGAAGTGATGGCATGTGCAACTCTAGAGAATCCCTCGATGAACCTTCGGTAGTATCCTTCAAGTCCCATAAAATATCTTACATCTGTCACATTTCTTGTAGTAGGCCAATTCATAATGGCTTCAATCTTTTCAGGGTCCACAGATATACCCTCCTCTGAGATAATGTGACGAAAATACTGAATTCTATCTCTATAGAAGTCACACTTGCTCAGTTTTGCATACAGCTGATGCTCCCTGAGCAATTGGAATGTCAACCTCAAATGCTCTTCATGCTCCACCTCATTCTTAGAATAAACAAGAATGTCGTCAAGGAAAAAAAGAACAAACTTATCCAAATATCTACTGAAGACACTATTCATAAGGCACATAAATGTAGCTGGTGCATTTGTGAGACCAAATGGTACTACTACAAACTCTTAATGTCCATACCTTGTTCTGAAGGTTGTCTTATGAATGTCTTCATCCTTGATTCTCACCTGATGATAACCAGACCTCAAGTCAGTTTTGGAAAATACCTTTGCTCCTCTCATTTGATCAAAGAGGTCATCAATCCTAGGAAAAGGGTATTTATTCTTCACAGTAACCTTGTTCAACTGTCTGTAATCAATACACAACCTGAGTGTACCATCTTTCTTCTTTACAAATAGAACTGGTGCTCCCCAAGGAGACACGCTTGGTCGGATGTACTTCTTTTCCAACAACTCTTGCAGTTGCATCTTCAACTCTAGCATCTCCAGTGTACTCATCCTGTAGGGTGTCTTGGACACTGGTGCTGCTCCTGGAACAAGTTCAATTGTGAATTCAATGTCCCACTTTGGAGGAAGCCCTGGAATCTCATCAGGAAACACATCTTTGAATTCCTGTAGCACCTGATAGTCTTCCAACCTAGGAGTTTCATCTCTTGTTGCCTCCAAAATACGAGCTGCATACAACTGACAACCTTTCCTACAAAACTTCTTTAATTGCATTGCTGAAACCTGCCGTACTGAAATCACCTTTGGAATGCCTTTCACAACTACTAGGTTCCCTTCTTCATTCATGCATTCGAAATTCTTATTGTAACAGTCAAGCTTTACCTTGTGAGCTTCTAACCAATCCATTCTAATGAGAACATCATAGGAACCAAGTGGTAGAACATTCAGATCTACACACGTGACCAACCCATTCATGACCAAAGGACATTTCTCTACCACTTCACTGACCTTTCTCTTAGTTCCAGTGGCTAGTTGAACTAACCAAGATTTTCTATGCTTTACCTTCTTAAAAGCACAAATCTCCACTATTCTAGGAGTAATGTAACTGTGAGTAGAACCAGGGTCAATCAAAATAGAAACAAATTGTTCAACACTCTTACCTACTACTTCAACCACAGTTGACTGGTGATTTGCTTGGCAGTCCTCCAGTGCTGCATAAATCCTAGGGACTGCCCTTGCTACTTGACCCATTATTTCTGCTTCTTGAATGTTGTAAGCTGGCCTTGCATTCTCATTCTCGAGTGGACAATTTCTGTGCATGTGGGGTCCTCCACATCTCCAACATTGAAGTGGCCCTATATTCTGTTGTGGATCCTTAGGTTTTTCTCCTATCACTCCAAATGGCTTACTCGCAGCTTGGGATGGCTGCTTCTGCTGATTCCTGAGTTAGGAGGTTTGAAACCCTTATTTCTTTGGTCAAACTTCTCATTCTTCTTGTCCTTCCATGCCTTATGGTAATCAGGTTTACCTTTTCTTTTCTCATAGCAATACTTAGCCTTCCTTATTGCTTCTTCAAGAGTTCTAGGTTCATAAAACTCAATTCTATCTTTGTAAGACTGAGGCAATCCACTCAGAAAACGCTGGACCTTCACTTTTTCATCTCTGATGTACTGGACATACCTCAACAACTCCAAGAATTTATTTGCATACCCTTCCATGGTCTGTTGTCCCAATCTCAGCTCATGGAACTCCTTAATCTTGTCATCATAATACCTGTCAGAGAGGTATTTCTGCTTGAAATACTTCTTGAACTATTTCCACTAAAGTCTCCTTTCACTGATCCTCTTTACTTGCTTGAAGTGTTCCCACCAAATGGATGCCCTTCCATTCAGATTAAATATGGAAACTCTTGCCTTCATGTTTCCTGAATAATCATGCACTTGAAAGTACTTCTTTATCCCAAGAAGCCAAGCTTCAGCCTCTTGTCCAGTCTTTACCTCACCATCAAATGTAGGAGGTTTAGCCTTCTTAAATTCACCCCGAGAGTGATTCCTATGGTGTCTCTTTCTTTTTCTTTTATGAGAAGAAGAACTTGAATCCCCGCTGGATTCTTCAAAGTCGGATGATCCACTAGAAGTCCTTCTCCTTCTCCTAGTACTGCTCTTACTGCCTTCTGGTCTTGCTGTACCTCGTCCAGAGTCTATCTTTCTCTGCAAGTCTGTTAAACTTTGCAAAATTGCAGCATTCAGCTGATGTTGCTCTTCCTGGGCTTTAATCAAGCTTCTCATGGTGGCTACAACATCTAACGGTGTCTCTTGGAATCTCCTTCCATTAGACTCAATATCATCATTTCCACTACGGAAATTTTCTCCCATGGCATCTCGTGCACGCTCGTAAGAATCCTGAGCATCATATCCATCATGGGTTCTCATAACTGAACCGCAACTTACTTACCAAACTGCACTACCTGGAATACTGCTCTTGAAGGTGACTATGATTCTGCAAATGTGTTAGTAACACCACTATTAGATGCATAACATTGATATAAATCAGAATTACTTACCTCTTCCTGGAAAAATCATAAAATAACAATTTTTCCCAAACACAAGATTTTCTTCATCAAAGGACGTCTGTTGGAGGGGGACAATGGGGGTCAAGGGGGGATTTCCCCCTTGGACTCGCCACTGCAGGGCAGGTCAAGGGAAGCGCCCTCGTTTTTTTTTTTTGGTAAATCTTGAATTTTCACGCAATCTGGCGCATAAGAGCACTGCCACTTTCTCCTTTTCAGCCCTGAAAATCTACTGAGAAACCGCTGAAAATCCTACTGAAAAATAGCTGAAATCTGCTGGGAAATCCCACAGAAAACTCAAAATTTCCTTTTTCCCAATCGGACCTCTTCCCAACTGAATTCCGACATCTCAGCGGTAAAAACAACTAGCTTCTTCCACTGTTCATCGGCGATCGGATCCACTAAGCACTACCACGTCGATGATCGAATCCTCTATTCATCAGGAGGCTAGTTCCATGGGAAGCCACAATGGCGGCCAATGAACTCTCTATGTTTTCCGTGGCGACAATCCTATCGGTGGTTAGACCCCTAGTCATTGCGGCATCAGTGGTCGGAACAACTGTTTGTCGGGAGGATAGTCCACTAAACAGTCGCAATGGCTGGTGCGCAAACAACTAAACCCTTCCGACTTCATCGTTGGTCCGTTCAACTAATCTTCTTCCGGTGCATCGGCGGTCCAAACCACTAACTCCCACCGATCGTCGATGGTCTTCAACACTTAGAGAAATTTTTCAAAATTTTTTCCCTTCTTCCTTCCACGGAACATAACATCTGTCGGTGGTCGGAACCACTAAGTGCTATGTGTCAGTGAACCCAACAACTATTTTCTGTTGATGGCCTCGGCAGTCTGAACAACTAAATTTTGTTGACGCCAAAAGTCAATATCAGGTGTTTCTTCAATTACATCGAGTTGGTGTTTCGGCGGCCTTCGACTGATCTTCGCGAAACTGCGGCTCCCACATCCACTAAATTCCGCCGACGACCGATGAAAACTTAGAAAATTTTCCACAATTCTCCCTCCGTCGGGTGATCTTCCATCTAGCTTTGCGCTACATCAGAGGAGCTTCCCACTAAGTTTTCCGATGAACCGACAGTTCAGACACTTAGACAAATTTTGTGAATTTTCCAATCATTCACCGATTTCTTCTGGGCAGATGGCAACATGCCTCTGCTAACTGGTTCTTCATGGCCCATAAAGGCCCATGTTGCAACCCCTAGCTCTGACACCACACTGTAACGTCCCCGACCCTCCAACCGGTGAAGAGGATGCTACCATGGCATTAACCATCTGGGCAACTGCCCCATGAACATGTATGTACATAAAATGTTGAAACAAAACGCTTTGAACTAGAACATGCATACATGATTATTTATCATATAGTGGAAGAAAACATACGTTCATACAAGCATTCAACATGTTCATCATATTCATTAACAGTAAATATGATTGCAGATGTAAAATAGACAAGATTATTTATCTCATAAAGAGCTCATCCCACAACCAGCTATGTCGCTGCAACGTTCCACCCAACCGTAGGCCAGCGTGCTCCTTAATCTCTCAGCAACGCTGCCACCCTTGAGTTGGGCATGATTCCCCAAGGAATAAGGTGCAAGCAGGCTTACAAATAGCCAAGGATACACAAAACACAGCCAAGCCAACACAGTTGGGTTTATCAAGCCATCAACAAGACAACCAAGCCAACATGGTCAGGTTTATCAGGCCATCAAGGAGCTGGGAAGAGTCATATGCTAAGCTAGTGAGCTCATTGCATAGCTAGGAACACCTACACCAGAACTAGCCTGACTTCTAAGACACCCACACACACCCAACACAAGGAATCAGTCCCTTCTCTGCTACACAGTCCCTCAGGCCTTGTCTTCCCTTCTAGTGCTATTCAGGGGTTGTGGAGAAGAAATCCAGCCCTCTAGCTCTCCCTGTGTGGTTTCCAAACAAACCAGGTTTATCAAGCAAAGAAAACCCTCATCCTTACTCCCAACACAGTCCGAAGACCAACCATTGCACACATGCAATCAACTAGCAGTCCCAGCTTAGATAGGAAAAATGACTACTGAGTCGTTCTTGGCCCTATTGTGGCCAAAACAACTCCCAAGCAACTTATAGCAGTCCGAAAATGTATTATCAAACACAGCTCACAACGTGGGGAAAAAAACAGTCCGTCCTGGACAACGAAGCCATTGGGAAGACTTACACAGGTCGCAATGGGGAAGGAAAATCCGCCTCCCAACCTGTGCATGACAGAAATTTACACCAGACCCCGGAACTCGGATGCGAAACACACCAGATACCACTCTGTGGAAAAACGTGAATGACAGTAGAGACGGCTCCCTCCCCTGGCTATGTGAGGCCAAAATAGAAAAGAATCCTCTGAGTGAGACCAATTCATTTTTCCTTGCATGAGGATGAACCGACAATGGAGAGATGAGCATAGTGGAGAGAATGGAGAGTCCACCTGCGTGAGGAAAACATGATAACGAATCCCAATCCACACATGAAGATGAGCTAGAATGGAAGGAATCCATAATGGTTTTCTTGCCTACGTGAGGGTCAACCTGCTGGTGCAGTGTGCGTGTGGGCAAGGGCTGACAGTCCTGCCACACTCCACTCCCCAGCCATAACTGCCCCAACTAATAGCAGAACTTTTTAATGGTGGTACTTGGATAAGACAAGGGAAGGTGAGCAAGTTAAAAGGGTTTAACAGCTGACACATGGATTTTCTCCATAGGTTCAAAGTTTAATACTTCCCCCCTTATCCTTGGAAAAATCATGCCCTTTTCAATATGGTTGCAGTGAGCATAGCTGGTTGTGTTCATTTAATTAAAGATGCATATTTACATGATGACAAAACTTAATATATGCCGTGTACCACGATATACCATCGGTAACGATTCCGTTTGCCGAAACATAACACAACTAAATTGATGGTGGGGCTTTTGCCTTTAGCTCCACACCATGATTCATTACAATATATACATCATGTACATTTAATGCAACAAGGTCAAAACCGGGGTGTTACAAAATTATAAATTTACAATGGAATTATAAATTAATAATTAATTCATTGTTGAAGGCTGGTAATGCTAAGACTCGTGTACCCATTGGCAGAGATGTCTCAATAAGGGCACAATGGACTACCTTTGCAACACCGTTTTTTGTCTTGGGAGAAGAACTATGCAAGATGTCATTTGAGCATGAAGAATCACATGCATACGATCCATATTAATATTCTAAAGAACCTCTCAGGATTGTTTATGTTAACATGTGTTCTCTCTTTTGCATTCAGTCGAGAATAAGTTGTTTTACAAATAATCAACGTATTTTAAAAATTTTGAAAATAGTAATATAGGTATATAATATGTGAAATATATATTACATTCTCATACATCCAGATCGATGCCTTCATTCTCATATCTACAAAATCATTAGATGCAGATTCTTTTGGTTACTCCACTATTCTTACTTTTTTACTTTTCATTGCTTACTCCACTATTCTCGTAGAGTTTTTGAAAGATTGTAGACTCGAATATTCAAAAGACACATTCATATTTTAACACTAAGATCTTCTCTTCCACTATTCAAGGAGATCAGTTTTTTCTTGTATTTGAGACAGCTCGTGGAGCTAGTTACACTAGATCTGTACACTTTCATATGCATTTTTTGGACTGCTGCCACATCCTTAATGCCAATTTCCCTTTGATGGATTCTCAAATTCATGGACATGGCTGGGCCAATCCTCACACTTACCTAAGCTTTTTATTTGGGTTTGTCATCACCCAGTTAGTTTCCAACATTGCACAGTGGAACCTACCTGCCTGCTTCACTTGACCTTGCTTACTTATCGCTTTGACCTTTCTCCCTTACTTAATGAATGCCATAGATTGACCTTGCTTTCCGCCTTATATATTATCTGTCTCTGTATGACATATTCCCGATTGATCTCCCGATTGAAAACTGTTAAGTTATTCTTACGAACTAGAGACGTTGAACTTGATACGACTTGCTTTGATTTTTAGTGTAGGAATAGTGGCAAATCGTTACTTGCTTCGAGAGTTGTTACTCGCAGGAAAGCTGGTCCAAGAAACACTGGATGGTCGAATCACCCTAATTTGGTCGATACCTTTATCTATAACAACCTTTGGTGGCTACATGTTAGGCAGGAATAAAATGTGGCGTTACAAACTAAACCGAAGAGTTGATCGAGCAATGGAAGCAAGGGAAGATAACCTTTTCTTTAGAGGTAAGCAGTTTTGAGGGCAGAAACAGAGATATCTGTCATCCATAATGTTTTATATATTTAATAGACAGATGAATGATATCGATCAAATTAAGAGAGTAGCAAATAATTTTCACAATGAGTTTTTTTTAGAGGTAAGCGGTTTTGAGGGCAGAAATGGAGATATCTGTCGGCCATAATGTTTTATATATTTAATAGACAGATGAATGATATCGATCAAATTAAGAGAGTAGTAAATAATTTTCACAATGAAATCTTCTTGTGACAGGACAATGCCAAATGTCCAGATGGTACTTTACTCATATGCCAACAAATCTAAGTGCTTTACTATGCCCAAAAATCAATACAAGCACCTAAATTAAATCGAGCACATAGTCAACATTGGGAATGCATATAGCCACTCGTTAATACCCATGAGTCTTGATAGATCAATGATTATGTACATGAAATATTCACACTTGCAAATATTTTATACAGTTAAAAAAAATTAAGAAATGTGAAAGATCAATTGTTCAGCTTTCATCTATCATATGTCAAAAGATTGGTGTTGGGCGGAGGTTTAATCAACCTCTGGACAAATGGAATCTATTCAAATTAAATCGACAGTCCTTGTGCGACTCATAACATATAAATTGTTATATTACATGTTTATTCACTTTGAAATCAAACAATGTCTTTGTGGTTTATCGTATTTGAATTAACTTGGAGATTTAATGCTCAGCATAATTATTTAATATAATTTCAATGAATATATCTGCAATAGATTTGATTCCAAGCAGTTTCCCTCGCAAGAGATTTTGCGTTCGTCTTGTGTGTGTGCTCGACAAAACATTGCAACATTAAGTTTATTTAGAAGCAAAATAGTGAATCATAGACCATGAAAACTCGTAAGAAATCATTATAGGCATGAAATATCCAAGTATCGATACACCATATCCAATAATTTGTAAAAGGTAGAAATATAATAATTGCTTTTCCATCGTTCAATCAATTGTGTAAGGCAGGGACTTGTTTCCTTTAGCAACTCTCCTTGTTTTTCTAAGAATGCAAAAAAACATACATAATGTAAGAGGGGGAAGTATTATAAAGTAACACAAGGAAATTTAAAGAGATAGATTGGTTTAACATCCATTATTTTGAACAACTTAAAAAAAGTAAGAAGAAGTTTTTCAATATTTTAAAAGAGAAAATGAAATTTTATTAAAGTATACATTTTTTGGAAGCTAAATGTCATGTCCATGTTCATTATACTAACTAAATAGAAGACAATATTAAGGATTGATGGGTTCTTAATTAAGCTTGAAGGTCATACATTAATTATATTAAGAATAGTAGTGTGCAGAATCATAATAATAATAAACATAGTGGAAATAAAGTTGGTTCTACATGTATTGATACATTCATTTATAAATATAATTATTTCAGGTATAATCATAATTCATTGTATATCAAGTAATAATAATTAATAATTCAAGCACAAATTGGATACAAGCAAGCAACTAGTTGTGTACGTGCAATTTCTCATCCAACTAAAGGTGCTTTATCCAGTGTATATTATTTATGTTGAGAGTCCACCCCCAAGTCAGGCTATAAGTCCATCAGAACGAAGGAAACAGTTACAAGTTTCTATATCTCGACCCAAAAACCATTATGTTCTCCATGCCAAGCCAAATTCCCACACATATACCTATAATAGCCTCAACCAGCTAGCATACCATTGGCTGCACAAAACCTTCCCCCCACAACACCTTCCAAGCTCAGGTATCCCATTCACCAATTTGAGTCCCTTGAGGAATCCTCTTACCAAGTGGTTCTAATGTGTGCATAGAAAGAGTCCAACGAGTTACCTCACGTTGAGAATCTACATGTACCTTCCATTCATGGCTTCTTAGGCATGCTAGAACTCATTGGATCGGTCTCGAGAATCAAGGATCACTTAATGCCAACTCTCTCTCTCTCTCTAGATTAGGATTACATGGAACGAATAGTCTATTGTTGGGGCTAGCTTATAACAATCCAGGTGGGTAGAGTCTCTGATGCACGAAGGTGATCCAGGAGGATGACTACATAGGGAAGAACACCTATAAGCAAAGGTGAATCAACAAGGGTCTCCATGTGAAACACAATCTTGGTGATGGGGTTGGGGGTAAATCTCAGTGACGGTTCTATCGACGAAGGTGAACGCAAACAAATTTTGGGGAGAGCGTAAGTCTCAGGAGAGTCTCAACAATGAGTAATTATATCTACAAGTGAACTATGGGTGTGAAAGGTGTATAAGTATCAGGAGAGTTTGGGTGAATGAAATCTGTTTTTGCAAAGAAGATATGTTACAAATATCTAAAGATGGTAAGGTGGTGTTGGTACTCAAGTTGATTCATGGTTGTAAAGGATCAAGTGAAGGAAATATTTCAACCTGACTTTAAATATTTAGCTGGTACTAAGATCAGAGGGGTCTCCCTCACAAGATTACTAATAAGATATTCACAAGTGTATACCAGATTTGATAAGGAATTAAAATGGAATTGGTTGGAAGTAATTAATAGCAGATTTGGGACTAAGATATGCAAACTCTCAGCTCAGAGGCCTTTCCATTGGGCACGAAGTAAGAAATAAAATATTTAAAGACGGAATTAGACACAATCAACTGCAAAGTAATTTCATTGAACGGAACAATAAACCAGTTTTAAATGAGAATGAAATTAGAAGATGAAAAAGAGAGGACTAAGAGGAGTGTGGGCTTGGAAAAATTCCTAAAAGTATTGGTGAAAGAATGAACATACTAAGCCTCCAACATAGAGTAGTTGTGAGAATTCTAAAGCTAATTCTTTGATACCATATGGAAATTTTAAATTCATATACAAGGCTCTGATACCATTGTCTTTGTTACAAGGATTGGTCCAAGTTACAATTTCCTTTGTTACAAAGATGCACCAAAGATGATGAATCTTTTTTTCACCTATTTGTTGCTTTCCCTATAGTCAGAGAGGTCAAGAAGGATGTTGATTTTTCTTTCCACCCAAAATTGAAATGGTCTGAATGTTTTCTTGAATCATGTATTAAAGGATGGATTATGGATGAGTTGGTAAATAAGTTAAAATATATCCCTATCATTTTCATATATTGGATATGGTGGACCAACAACCAACTTATTTTTCAAAATAATAGACTCTCTATTGAGCTCATGGAACATGAGATCATTAGTTTGATCAAGTAGTATAAAAATGAGGTGAAGGGAAAAAATCAAAGGTCATTGGAGATGTCGCGCATAAACTATGAAATATCATGGGGATTTTTTGATAGTGCAAGACAAATCCAACCTTGGTTTAGAGGAATTAGTTCCATCATGTTAAAGTATTCAAACCATTCCTTTCAAATAAAATATTCTATTCATTCTGGATCGAATACTAAGTTGGAACTATTCACCCTATGGATTATGCTCACAAGTGAACTTTAGTAAGGATGCAAGAAACTCCGAATCATGGGAGATTAAAAAATTGTTATTGAGTGGGAAAACATAAAGAACAAATCAAAATTCTCATTTTGAAACTAGTGTTAAATATTATTGAGGAGGAAATGCAAGACTTTGAGTGGATCTCATTCACCCACATCTACAGAGAATTAAATAAAGAGGAATATTTTCTATCTAAACAGGTTTTGAACTTAAATAAAGGTACACTTCAGAAGCAAGAGTTCAATGATGGTCAACTACTGGTGGAGACTTTGATCTCTCTATTCTAAAAATTAATGATATTTTTCTATTGTATAATTGACCGGGTTTTTCTAACGGTTTTGAACATTTTTTTTGTTTTTTTTTGTCCATATATCCCTATTATGTTTGAAGTATTTTTATGTAGTTTTGATGAAGGATATATAGATCAATATTCATCCATCAGGAAGAGAAACAGCTCTCCTCATAAGTTTTTTACTCCATAATAGACAATGTATATTTCATTCCAACAAATGAATAAAAATGAATTTTTTGATATAAAAAAGTACATGTTGATAGGGTCTTAAAACTATTGGAGTAGAACCAATATATCTAAGTGTGCTTCTGTGGTTCAGTAAGTGGAATATTTGTGTCATGTTGTAAATGAAGGTGTCAAAGTGGACCCTAACAAAATTAAGGTTATCATGGAAAGGACATTTCCTAAACCCTTGAAGAATATTAGAGGATTCTTATGATTGACAAGATGCTATCACAAGTTTTCCAAGAATTATGGTCAAATAGAAGCACCTCTCACAAGTTTATTGAAAATGGAGGCATTCCCTTAGACTCAAGAAGTAACTGAAGATTTTTAAAAAATTAAAAGGGATATGTGTAATCCTATATCAGCCACACATGACTTTATAAAAACCTTTATTGTGTAATGTGATGCCTTAGGGAATGGAATTGGTGTAGTTTTAATGAAATAAGAAAGGCCCTTTCATTTGAAAGATGCCAACTTAAAAGAAAAAAAACTTAATCAAACCAATTTATGAAAATGAAATTTTGGTCATACTGCATGCAATTAATAAATAACACCCTCACCTAATAAAAAGATACTTCAAGGTGAGAACAGATCATGGCAATATTAAGTACTCTTGGAATAATGATTATCTTAAAAAAAGAAAAAAAATGGGTTACAAATATCCTAGGTTACGACTTTGAAATTATCTACAAAAAATGAAAAGAGAGTGTGGTGGGAGATGCACTTTCAAGAAAATAAGATGCCATATAGTGCTTACTATGTGCTATATCCATTATGCAATCTAATTGGGTGGAAGAAGCAAGTACAAAGTTTAAACAAGATCAGAATAAATGCAACATAATTCAATGATTTCAAAAGGGCCCCAGTTCTCTATATAAATATGTTCAGAAGAATGATTCACTATGGTACCAATATTGCCTATATTTATGTAAGAATTATCAACTCAAATAGAAGTCCTTTTGGAATTGCACACTTCTCCTATAGGATATCATTTATTGTTCTTAAAAACTTACCATAAGATCAAGAATGACTTTTTATAGGAAGGTCTTAATCAAGATGATGTGCAAAAGTTTGTGGAAGAATGTTTGGCTTGCCAATATAACAAAGGGGAGACAATCAAGACACTGGATCTTTTACATCCATTAGCCATACCAAGTCAACATTTAGAATAGGTCTTAGTGGATTTTATCACAGGTCTACCAAAGTCAAATGGAATACTGGCATTATGTTAGTATTGGATCAACTCACAAAGTATGCCCATATATTTTCTCATTCTCATCCTTTAAAGAAAATACAATAGTTTTGGAATTCATGGAAATAGTTCAACAGCTATATGAAATCCCCATTATTATTGTAAGTGACAAAGATCCAATTTTCACTAGTAATTGTGGGAAGGAACTATTTTCTTATTTGGGAACTCAATTGGCTCACATGTCCTCTTATAATTCTCAATTTGATGGGAAAACTAAGATTGTGAATAAATGCCTAGAAGGGTATCTTTTTTTAATTGCATCTCATAAGCAAACACAATACGGTTAAGTAGTTTCCCTTATAAGAATGGTGATACAACAAATATTCCCATACTTCATAAAAAATGTCGCAATTTATGGAACTTTATGGCTATCATCGTCCTCCCATTACATCATCCTTAAAAAATAAAGCTGAGGTTAAAATAGTGGAGGATCACATGGAGCACCAATAAGAGAGTCTCCAACTATTAAAAGATAGCTCACCTATAACACAAAATGGGATGAAACAACAAGCATATCAACATCATGGCGAAAGGATATTTGAAGTGGAAGAATGGGTAATTTTGAGGATACAACCATACAAACATATGTCCCCCAAGAAACAAAAGAAGGATAGTATATTAGCACCCAAGTATTATGGTCCCTAAAAAGTGTTGCATCACATGTACAACCAATATTCCATGTTTCTTCCCTAAACTGTAATTGGAGATAAGATCCAGTGCATAGTATTTTAGCATAGATTTATGAAGAAGGAAAAGTGATACTAGAACCTAAACAAATACTTAACATCAAGATCAAGCAACTATGAAATCAACTAATTACTAAGTACCTCATCAAGTGGAAGAACTCCAAGGATACTTTTTAGGGGCGGAATTTAGCCCATATGCTATTTTTCCATGTTTTTTTCAAAAAACGATTCACCAATTTTCATTTTTTGAAGCCCTGTTTCGTCCATGTTTTATGGGGTAAACTTTTTTTCATTCTAAAAATCACCAGATTATTATATAAACTATATAAAATCCTTAGAAATTGAAATATTTTTGAAAAATATCGCCAAATATTTTATAGATGACATTTTAAGAATTGGTAACATTTGCCAAGGTTTATACACTTATAAATAAGTATGGATCCTTAAAATTTTCCCTCTTTCCCATAAAAGAAGGGAGATGATGAGAGTTAACATCTATAGTTAACCCAATGTTGAGTAACAACACATGTTTGAAGGGGAGGATCAAGTCAATCCCTATATATTATGACATTACTCTATTATTATTGTAGAATAATCTTTATTGGTCAACTAGGACCTTAATTGTAATTGTATGGTTAGATAGAATTGTGATTGTGCCCTTTGTCTCCTATATATATACTAAGGAGACATTGTTCTACGATCATCTCATATTGACTTGTGTATGATACCTTTTAAAATGAGGTTTCCCCCTTAAAGAGGCATCTTATTCATCTCTTTACTCCATTATAACGCATTGGATTACTATTTTATTCTTATTTTACGCTCTTTTGGGAATTTCGTGCATAACAAGTATCTTCCAAAAATACATCAATTCCCTTCATATAGGGAACATAGGATCATAGTCTTGCATTTTTTCCCTTCTTGGAAAATAATTTGTAGGAATTCCCATTTGTTTCATGTAAGTTCTAGTTCTATTAAGTAATATATGAAGTAGGTTTCACCCACCCACCCCCTATAAACAATGATTGGCCATACCATATGTTGGAGTCAAATGGGTCTCCACTAAGGACAAGCTGGTTCGATTGTTGGTGGTCTATTAGAACCTTGTAGTTAAAGATACACTTCAAATTGATAATAATAATAATAATAATAATAATAAATTTCATTGATATATAAATTGTATAAACTAGAATTGAAAGGAAAATAACTAGAACAAATTAACACATCCACACAAATAACACGCAATATATCCTGGGAAAACCTACTAAGGGATAAAACCCTACCTTGTTATTTTCTTCTCCAATATGCAATGAAAATACAAAGAACAACACATGTTTGAAGGAGAGGGGCATGTCAAGCCCTATATATTGTGACATTACTCTCCTATTATTTTAGAATCATCTTTATTGGTCAACTAGGACCTAATTGTAGTTGTATGGTCAACTAGAATTGTGATTCTAGACTTTGCCTCCCATACATACACACACATACCAAGGTTTCCCCCTCAAAGATGCATCTTATTCATCTCTTTACTCCATTTTAAGGAATTGAATTACTCTTTCATTTTTATTTTATGCTCTTTTGGGAATTTGGTGTATAACAAGTATCTTCCAAAAAGACATCAAGTCCCTTCATATTGGGCACACAATATCATATTCTTGCATTTTTTCCCTTCCTGGAAAAGAATTTCTAGTAATTGCTATTTGTTTTATGTAAGTTCTAGTTCTATCAAGTAATATATGAAGCAATATGCACCCACGCACCCCCTAGAAAAAAGGATTGGAAATACCATTGTTATAGTGGATTTCACCACTCTAGGTGAATCACACTTTGTATGGCCTTCCCCTGTCCCGCTGCAGACTCTTTAGACCCCATGGACTATATTTTATCCTTTGATGTTTCCTTGATCATCCCTAAAACTATATGAAAAATGATATACGCGGATTTTTACCCGATAACCGCGTACATACGCAGGTTTTACCCCTATAACCGCGTACATCGGGATGTGTGCATAATCCAAATCCTTTTGGAGTTTTCCTTGACATGGATACGACTCATTCGACTCCTGGCCTTCCATATGCCTTGAGATCGCTCGGATTCGAACCTTAATTATCCCTTGTGAAGCTATATAAGGAACCCCTTGGTACATTGAAGGCATATAGAGAGATTGAAAGCAAAGAAACTATAGTCCATTGTTGCTAGAATTTGTACTTGAGTCTGCATCCCTTTGTCCCTTGGAGCACTGTTGTGTTCTTCCCAAGATTGCCTTTTGCTAGTGAGCTTGCTATCGTGAGATGGAGGATTGATGTGGTGGAGGCCCAAGTGGGGGATTCAGTTTCTCCGGTTCGCAAACGTGCCGTCAGAGGTTGTATCTATCTTATAATCTCTGATTCATATTAATAAGAACTATCTTTTCCTGTCCAATGATGTGTATTTGATTGAATATTGTATCCATTGGAATATGTCAAATGCTTTTACATTATTGATTATATATGCTAGAATAGATCTAACACCATGATATATAGTATGCTTGTATTGTTTACTTGTTGTTGAGGAAGTATTATATCAATTCAAGCTGAAGATTGGAAAGCTCAACGGGGATCTACTTCAACCGTCCGGAATAAGGTACAAGGTCTGATCCTTTAGTGTTAGACATTTTATTTCTATTTCATATTGGGAAAGATTGATTTCTGGAGTCAAAGCTGTCTATTGTGGTACCCCAAGCCATAGGAATTTCTCTCCGTAACAGAATTGGCGACTCCACTGGGGAGTTCCTAGTAGTTGCCCTTTGGGGGTGATTTTTTTGACATTTAATGTATTTGAATTGCTCTTTCTCTCTTGTTTCTATGTTGGGTCTAGGGGAATGTATGCCGGGTAGAGTCTGATTGGAGTGAAGTTTGTCTTAGCCTGTCTGGTTGCCTTGTTTTATGCACCTTTTCTTCCTATACGCGGGTTTTTGATTTACAGTCGCGTATACACGCGGGTTTACTGTGAACAGTCGCGTATACACGCGGGTTTACTGTGAACAGTCGCGTATACCCTAGATTTTTCCCTCTTTGTGGAAGTTAATTGGTTGTTGGGTGAATGCTGTTAGTTGCTGAGTCTCCTTTGGCACTGCTTGAGTCTGTTTTGACCTCTGTTTCTAACTGGAAACGTTTTTTTTTTAGCCTAAATTTTTTTTTAGGAAAGTTCTTGTCATGGCATTTTTGATTTTTTGTTTGAGATTAGTACATTAGAGTTCTTTTACCTTAGTGCTTTGCTTGGATGTTGTTTATGTGTGCTTGCAGAGTCTCGGGGTGGTAGAATCATTCTTTTGCTTTTTGCATCTCTTATATTTTCAAAAAATCCAAAAATATTTGCTTATCATCATGCATTGCATTTTGCACTTTGCATTGTACTTGCACTAGATCTAGATTTGCTTTGGAGTACTAGTTAGGACTTCATATAGGAAAAATTTGCATTCATCATTTGAAGAAGAATTGTGCATTTCACGTAGTAGCATACCTTGTTTACATGGACACAATGCATTTGCATTGATTGTTATGGTGTGCATTTTACTTCATGTTGCGTCATAACACCACTAGTTGCACGACCATATCCTATTTTTGAGTAATAAAGCCAACTAAAATCAACGCTAATTAAAATGAATTACACTCTTTTCTTTTCTAGGGTGCACCAACAAGCTTAGGTTTTAGGATCTTGGAATAGTTCTTTGTAAGTCAATTCTCCAAGATCACTAAACAACAACATCTAGGTGTCTGTCCAGGGAGTGTGTGAAATCCTTGATATAACCATCGTTCTCAGGATCCTCCTCTCAAACGGGAGTTAAGCATGAGGCAGTGTGAGCGGTTATCGATTGGGATGGCCCCTAGTCATAACTGAGTAGCACCGGAGATATTTCCAGGATTGTATTCATATCTGGGGGCTCTTTCAAGAGTTTCGGGCTTTGCTACCCTGCCCATACGGTCAATCCCGCCTACGACTGTCCGCCTGAGCTTTGATTATATTGAGGTGACCTTAGTGACCTTACCTAGGATATCGAGGGGGTACTTGTATAGGTTATTCGGTAGGTGTCCCGGCCAGGTTGGGGTCGGACAGCACAGTCGCTTTACGCGTTGAAGCTGAGGGCCACAATAATTGGATACGTACCTCCGCTTGTTGTGTATGGGAGTCTCAGGCCTCTCCTAGGTGAGACATACCTGCTTCATTCAGGAGCTAACTTATCCATCCCTTGTTTGCTTGCATTTGGCTTTAGATTTTATTAGTGATTTCTCTGTGCACACTAGTTGGCCTAGGGTTTACGTAAATAAAGTGTCTTTGCTATTTTTGTCATTGTGGATTCGAGTGCGATTCCGTGCCATTCTCGTCGGTTAGAAGGACTTCCACCTTATACTTATCCTCCTCCTTTGGGAGAGAGACCTATACAGTCCAGGCGGACTATGTCACACACTGATTCACACACCATGGAGGATCATTCAGAGACTATTCCTGAGCCACCTCCTCCCATTCATGTTGACGATGGGGAATTTACTCCTACATACGATCCTTCACCTGACCTAGCTGAGTTCGGTCCTGTGATTTCCCAGATAGGATCTTTGCACGATAGACCTACTCACCCTAGGGCTGATTCCCCGTTGACACATTACCGGTATGGAATGTCGGAAGATGCCGAGACTCACTTTGAACCTGCCAGCACTAGCTACGGTAGTTATGCTACGACTGGTTTTCTTATGCATGATTTGACATTTCATGT
Organism: Pseudotsuga menziesii; assembly: GCA_001517045.1. NCBI lineage: Eukaryota > Viridiplantae > Streptophyta > Pinopsida > Pinales > Pinaceae > Pseudotsuga > Pseudotsuga menziesii. The sequence continues at coordinate 183,696 of LPNX010967955.1, read as the reverse complement.
CGAATCCAACTTTGAGCCTAACACTATGCCTGGGGGCAATCCCATTCCTTACCTTGCAGAGAGGTTTGGGAGTACTAGTCACATTGCACCTTTCGTCCCAATGGTGGAAGATACATCTCATATCCCTCCTAGGTCTAGGGTTAGCGATCCGATTAGGATACCAGGTCCGAGACGGGTGAAGATAGGTGGTAGTACATATCTTATTACTCAGATTCCTTCGTCTTCGGTTCTGATTTCTTCAAATGTACATCCTCCACCTTATCCACGTGGTCCTTCGAGCCGATATATGGCTGCAAGTCAGGTCCATACTGCAGTTACTAGGCCAATTGTGTCTCAAGTTCATATACCACCCACTGCTTCGGGAGGCTATATTCATGCTTATAGTGGTCAGATTTTTACGTCCGGAGCATATATACCTACTTCTGGTATGTATGTTCCCCCTTCCGGAGCTTATCTTCCTACCTACGGAGTGTCCCATGGGATATCGCATGCGATGACCTATGGACCTTATTACGGGACGCAGTATGGACAAGTTTCTTCACCTTACGGAGGCAGGTATCAACAACCTTATTACTCTCCTAATTACGGCTTCATAGCTCCTACTAGTCAAGGTCCACCTTACTATGGTACTTCCATGTCACCCTATACGGGTCAGACAGGAGGAGGACACTATGGACAAGGCCATGGTGGTACTCAAACTTATGTGAACCAGGGAGCGGTCCATCGACCTCATCATCCTAGGCTCCCTTTCCTCGCGATGCTTAACCTTCCTGACTTATCGAGACTTACGAACGATCCCGTGGCTCATGACCCGGCTTGGCCAGCTGTCCCTACCAAGCTTCCTTCGGACATACCTAAGTTCGAAGGCAAACTGGGAGAGGATCCAAGCGAACACGTTACCACGTTTCACCTTTGGTGCTCTTTGAATTCATTACATCAGGACTCAGTCCGCTTGCGACTATTTCAACACACCCTCACGGGGCCTGCTACGAAATGGTATATAGAGTTACCAAAGGGATATTTTACCCTGTTTGACGATCTTGCGATGACTTTTCTTAATCACTTCCAGCTACCAGTGCGCTATGACATTGGTACTGAACTCTTGTCGACATTTCGGCAAGATAAAGCCACCCATATTTATGATCATATTCAGGAGTGGCGTAGACAGAAGAGATTAATTAAAGCTTTTATACTGCCGGAGTTCCTTCTCGAGTGGTTCCTCAAGTCTTTATTGCCATATATCACGAAGGATGTTTCCACATCTGGAGTGCAGAATGAGGAACAAGCAATATTTAGGGCGCAGGAACTGGACTTGATTTACGCTCAGTCCGGTTTGTTGTATGAGATTATTCCCAACGCTCCTCGTTCCAGTGTCGATCCCAAGGTCAAACCTGGACCACATGCTGATGGCATTGTGGGTTGTGCAAGTGCAAAACCTGCAGATTCGGTTGCAAAACAAGTTAGTAAATTGTCGCTCAACGAGTCTGCTTCGGGACAAGCTACGGCTTCGTCTCAACCCACCCAAACGGTGAATGTACTTTCTGTGCAATCGTCGGACCAGAAGGGTAACCAGTAGCCCGGATGGAATAGAATAAAGGGTAAAAATAATAATCGAAAGGGTGGGAATAGGAATGAGAATGCTACCAATAATGACAAGAACAGTCAGAATGCTGGCGGGGACAAGCAAGCGAAACGTAAGGTTAAGTTCCCTTGCAAGCTATGTAAGGATGATCACCTCACTTACTTGTTCCCTCGAATTGATGAAGCTTCGAGACTCTTAGCACAAGGCCCAGCTGTGCTAACGAACCCTTTATCGCATAACCAGAATATGAACTCGAGTTCCCAGGAGAAATCTAGTGAGAATGATCCACCAGAGACTAGTGCTTGTGGGTGCATTAACATGGTCCGTGCTGCCAAGGTTGTGACTCATGCGAAAGATTATGGATCGTCGCAACCCAGCCCAGGCAAAGAACCTGATCCACCAGGAACCCCTTTGCGCATTGAGAAACCTGCGGATAAACCTGAAGCTACACCTCGCATTCCTAAGGGGGTACTTAAGCGCTCGGGGCATAATCAAAATGCCCGAGCCGCCCAGAATTATTCAATTGTCGAGGATTTGGGCCATACCCATTGTGCGATGTCTGCATTGGAAGTGCTTCAGATTTGTCCTTCGCAAAGGAAGGCTTTGCTTTCTTCTCTTGGTGTGAACGGTGATGATTCTTCCTCAGTGATCAAATTTGAAACCGCAGGACATCAGCCTCGCTTTCCCTACTATGTGTCGCTTTTGGTACACGTAGAATGTCTTAATATGATCGTCAAGTGCACTGTGATTGACGAGGGCGCTGCTGCATCTGTGATGTCTTTGTCCTGTTGGAAGGGTCTTGTTTCTCCTGAGTTGTTGAAATCAACGACTATGTTAACTGCTTTTGATGGGAGATATTTTAGGCCGCACGGCATCATTCCGTCCCTTAAAGTCCGTTTGGGGGGGAAGACCGTTGCGATAGAGGTTGAGGTGGTTGATGTGCCCCTCGACTACAATCTCTTACTGGGTCGGAACTGGATGTATAGTATGCAAGTTGTTTCTTCTTCCTTGTTCCGCGTTGTATGCTTTCCACATAATGGGAAGATTGTAACGATTGATCAAATGACATTCAAGAATTCCCCTGTTACTGCATCTTCGGGAGCTTCAGTCCCGGTCGTTGAACACTCTCAGCCGGCAACTGGGAGTGTGGGTGTAGGCATGTATCCATCCCTCATGGGAAGCTTTAGTTGTTTTACGCCGGTCCTCATGATAGGATCTTGTTCAGATAAGGCTTCAACTTCTATGACCTTAGTGTCGTTTTGCACGACTCATATGGAATATCCTTGGATTCTTCCTACACTGAGTATTTCGAGTGAGCCTGTTGAGACCAACATGCCGCTTCCTACAACCATGATAGCTTATCAAGCCAATCTTAAGAATGTTGCAGAGCCTTGTTCTTCCTCTTCGCGGACGGAAGAGGAAGACCCCTATGTGCTTTCAACATGGGCAGTACAGTCTTCTCATGCCCATGACTGCCTTGATACAGTTTTCCCTTCAGATGAAGCAATCATTGAGGCTATGTCAGGCGTTGAGCCGCCATGGGAGGAACTTCATCATAGATCATATTTCCTTCCACCGCTTGACCGTTTGGAGCATGAGGATTATAGGGAGATTCTTAGTCAGAGAGTTGGTAGTCCCATGGTTCCGTTAAGCTCTCCTGGTCAGATGGCTGATGGAAACATGGCAAACATATCTTCCACGATTTCTATCAACATCTCTCAAAATCCTGGCACCATTGAGAATGTCTATATTGGGGCAGAATGTTCCCATGCTGAGATTCTCGAATATATCGAGCTATTCAAGGAATTCCATGATATTTTTGCTTGGTCTTATGATGAGATGCCAGGTATTGACCCTCGGATTGTTGAACATGAGATTAATACTTACCCCAACGCTAAGCTTGTTCAACAACGTTTACGCTCTGTGAATCCTAGGAAAGCACCCGCCATTAAGGCAGAGATAGAGAAGCTGTTGAAAGCCAGTTTCATCTATCCCGTTCCCTTGATGGAGTGGGTTTCAAACCCCGTTCCGGTGGATAAGAAGTAGGGAGCGATCCGAATATGCACTGATTTCCGTGATTTGAATCGAGCCTATCCTAAGGATAACTTCCCCACACCGTTTATAGATCAGATTTTGGATGAGTGTGTGGGTAGCAAGGTGTTCTCCTTCATGGACGGCTTTTTCGAGTATAATCAGATCTAGATTAAACCTGAGGACCAACACAAGACTGCATTTATTTGTCCTTGGGGAACGTTTGCATATCGGAAAATGCCTTTCGGCCTTAAAAACGCCGGAGCTACATTTCAGCGGGCGATGATCTTGATTTTCCACGATCTCAAGTCTATTATTGAAGTATTTTTGGATGACCTCGCTGCTCATTCTCGTATGAGAATGCGTCATTCCTATCACTTGAGATTGGTCTTCGAAAGATGCCGGCACTAATCGGTTTGATTAAATCCTCATAAGTGCATATTTTGTGTGAATTCAGGTTGTTTACTAGGATTCATCATTTCGAGGGAGGGCATAAGAGTCGATCCCTTAAAGGTTGAGGCAATACTTTAGTTGTCTCCCCCGAAGAACATTCGTCATCTTCAGTGTTTGCAAGGTATGGCAAACTTCTTATGAAGATTTGTGGTCAACTTTGCCAATTTGACTAGAGGCTTTATGCGTCTCTTGAAGAAGGATACTCCCTTTGAATGGGATGAGCGAGCCCAGGAGTCCTTCGATGCACTTAAGCGAGCCCTAGCATCGGCCCCGGTGATTAGTCCTCCGGATTATAGCTGTGATTTTCTATTATATGTGGTCGCGTCTTTAGAGACGATTGGTATGGTGTTGGTTCAGGAGGATAAGGAGCTCCAAGAGCATGTCATATATTATCTGAGCTGAAACCTTATTAATGCAGAGATTCATTATTCTCATGTCGAGAAGCTTGCTTTAGCAACCGTACATGTGGTTCAGCATTTGAGACATTATATTCTCCTTCGCCAGACCTCAGTTGTGGCCCATGAAAATCCGTTTTAGTTTGTCCTCACACGAAGGATGATTGGGGGAAAGTATAATAAATGGATTGTCATCCTGCAAGAATTCGATCTCGAATTTGTTACGGCAAAGTCGAAGAAGTCGTTAATTTTTGCAGAGCTTATATCTGATTTACCGAGCGAGGTCGAGGAGTTGGTTTGTGAAGATATGTTTTTCGATGAACACATCTTCTTAATCTCAATGTCTGATCCATGGTATGGAGATATCATAGTATATATGCAAACACAGAGGACCCCTACTCACCTCTCGCGAGATGAACGACGACGATTACGTCACGTCTCTAAGAACTACCTTATAGTGGACAATAATTTGTACCACCATGGAGTAGATTCCATTTTACAACGTTGTTTAACTCATGAGGAGGCTGAGGTTGTGCTGAATGATTGCCACGGAGGGGTGTGTGGTGGTCATTTATTTGGGATTTCTACAGCTCAAAATATTTTGTGAGCGGGTTATTTCTGGCCGTCGATCTTTAAAGATTGTGTTGATGCGGTCAAGATGTGCCACCCTTGCTAGGTGTTCGCACGAAATATGCGCTTGAAGCTTGCCCCATTACATCCCATTATCACCGCCAGTCCCTTCACTAAGTGGGGGCTCGATTTTATGGATTGCAACCCAGCTTCGGCTGGGGGGCACCATCATATCATAGTGGCTGTGGATTATTTCACGAAATGGGTTGAGGCAATGCCTACAGTAAAATCCGACGATGAGACAGCCGCTCACTTCGTATTCAACCCAATCATTACTCGGTTCGGGAGTCCGAAAGAGCTTGTCACTGACCATGGCTCGCACTTCCAGAACCGTATGATGGAAGAGTTGGCATCCAAGTTATGGTATAAGCAAGAGAACTCCTCTTCTTACTACCCCCAAGCGAATGGACAGGTTGAAGTAGTGAATAAATCACTTAGGTCCATTCTCCAATGAACCATCGCACAGAGCAAGACAAATTGGCATATTATGTTATACCCTGCTTTGTGGGCATATCGAACCATGGTTAAGACTGCCACTGGTTTTTCTCCATATCAACTTGTGCATGGAGTGGAGTTGATATTGCCAGTTGAATGCGAGATTCCTTCGTTGAAGCTAGCTATGGAACTCTTACCAGACACTTCACCTTTGGAGGAGCGTTTGGTCCACCTCAAGCAACTTGATGAGCAGCGTCGAGATGCCTTGGTGTCTCTAGAGGTTAATAAACATCGCGTTAAGGTCCAATATGACAAGTCTATCCATCCAAGAGTGTTTAGTGAAGGAGACTTGGTCCTTTTATGGGATCAATCGAAAGAACCCTTGGGGGTAGGGAAATTTAATCCTATGTGGCATGGTCCTTACGTGGTTAAGCGTGTCTTAGAGAAGGGTGCCTATAAGTTAGTCGATTATGAAGGCACAACTTTGGCGGAGCCTAGAAATGAGCTCTATCTCAAAAAATACTATGCATGATCTTTAGCCAAGGCTGCTTGTTGTATATTATTGTACAGCTTTGCATAGTTAGGTCTTTTTCTTATCGTGATCGGGTTTGTGATTAGTTTCTGTTTCTTTTGGCAGATGTCAATGGAATATTCCACCTACATAGGATTCGCAGATGGTGCAAGCCATCACACTCAGCACTCAGGCTCTACTACTTTGGTGATTTATACTCCTATGGGTCAGGTACTGTCTTCAAGAGGTGTATGTCTATGGCCATCTTCCAACAATGTTGCTGAATATAGTGCCGTTATCGAGCTTCTACGGGATGCCATTTCACATGGCGTTCTCTCTCTTGAGGTACGTCTTGATTCGGAGTTAGTAGTGTCACAACTCAATGGTTTGTACCATGTTAGAGATCCGACGTTATTGAGAAGATTCTTACGTGTGAGATTGTTAGAATGACAATTTGACAGTATCACATATATACACATTCCAAGAAATTATAATCAAGTTGCTTACTCATATGCTAACTACCTGTTAGATTGGCATTTGTTTCATTCATAATAAATTAATCACAAACATTTTTACACATGTAAATAAATAAACCGATCACCATAAAACTTTTTATATATATAAAAAATGTGGTAATACATAGTGTCATATAAAAAAGTGGAGCTTTCAAAGCTTCCATCATATAATACACGGTCGTACAAAACATATACACTGCCAGGTGTCTAATCCTGTGGAGGGGGAGGGTTGTGAGCATGATACGTCACTACGGCTCTAGCTAGCTGCCGGAATAAACGTACCCATGTGCGTGGCACGCCCACCACCTGTCGCTGCATGGCCTCAGGCAAGTCCTCGACTTGCGCCATGGGAACTCTATGAGTCAGTAGCATGAAGTTGGTATGAATGCTCTGGAGTGTTCACTCTACATCCACACCTGTGATGTCATCCCCTCTTCCCCTCCGTCTATGACGTGGGAAGCCCTCTGGTCGCCGTGGTCCTACATCTGCACAGGAATGGTAGATGTCACTATGTGTTGTCACGCCAAAACATGTCTTTTTGATTTCACATAATCGAAGAAAATACAAAAAAATTAAATAACTCAAAAAACTTTTAAAAAGAGTGAGAGTCGATATTCGGTACCTATCTCTCCATATGTCGATCTTGGTGGCAATGGCATGTCCGGATCCCCCCGGAAATCTATCCCTCCATAGGGGTAGTCATCTATGGCAACAATCTACCGTCGCCACCATGGAAAGAAGTCAGCTGGATATGGGTTGGCCACCCTACCACCCCCCATTCTGCGCATAGCATCTACCCAACGCCGTTGGGCCGGATCTCGAACCCCGTGGAGAGGAATGTCCACTCTAGGGCTCAATCCTGGAACACGCTCGAAGAAAAACATGCTCAATATGCTGCTGAACCTGAAGTTCCGTATCCTGCCTGCCTTACACTCACTGAGCTGGTGTTTCATGTTGCTCAGTAGTGTAGTACTCCAGTCGTATATGGTCGGTCTCATACACTCCACTGCATAGAACATCAGTGGCCGCGAGGCCTGATGGAGTGAGGCTAAGCCTGCTATCCTGCCCAGCGTTAGTAGTATGGCCTTTATGCCCAGTACCTGTATAGCATTGGTGGGGACTTGACTTCCCACCTTCTCAGTATCTGGGTAGCAGTACATAGCTACGTACTCATCGATAGTAATCCCACCGCCTGGCCCACCTCGGGAACGAAGGTTCACTACCTCCCCTCATCTAGATAGACCTGTGATAAAGTATATGTCTTCCACCTCTATGGTGAGAGACATCCCATCTATCCTGAAGGACTCTGAGACTGGATCCTAATAGTCTACCAGCATCTCTAGCAGTCTTGGTTTGGCCCTCAGACCACCAAGACACCAAAACTTGTAGAGTCCGCATGCTCGAAGAGCTTGTTGAGCCATCACATCAGCCCTTACAGATTCCTCTACTTCACCATGCTCGTGCTCTCTCCATTCTAGCACCATCCTGCAAGAGAAATTGCCACATTTCCCATTAGATTCTTATAAATTTACTTACGCGGCGTCATACGCGACTGTTTTGCAAACAACCGCATATGTACGCGGTTTCTAGCCTCTTTTCCGCGTATAGCCAGCCCTATACGTGGAAAAAGCTTCAATATCCGCGTGGGCCACAGAGCTCATGTAGAGATGGCCTAAACAACCTCATTTCACCATGAAAATCAACAAAAATTATATTAAAATGCATGAGGAGAGCATGAGTAACTACCTGGAAGAAACGGTTGTGAATTCCGCCAGCTGGATCTCCTGGAATTTGCAGTTGAAAATCAGAGCTCCAATGGGTAAAAGTTTCAAATGATTTATATTTTTTACTATTTATAGAAAAATTTTCAAATATTTGAAAATTTTTACCCCCTTTCCTATAGTTTTGACAGTTTCTAACCATTTTGGACCGTTTCTGACATAATCTGTGATGTAGAAGACCATTTTTAGTACCGTTTCAGCCATTGGATTGACCCATTCGTAATGATCTCAGGTATAACATCTACACTGCAATATAGGTTAGGTTCACCACCGTTTGCATTTTGCATGACCTTATGACCATGTCACCATGACCTTAGGTACGAACCCACTCTATTATGTCACAGAACCTTCTTGTTACTTTAGAAGTGGCATAATACGAGTGGTAGAGCTTCACCTTACATGGGTACCCTAGTTAGCCCCTTATTTTCATTTGGTGCCCATGTCGATGTTTTCTCCTTTAGGGTATGGGAGTCCGTTGTATAGTACCACCATGACATTTCGCAAGAGCCTCATACTCCTCTTGATCTTATGCTGGCCTGTTTCCCTCCGGACTCCCCCTATGTCAAGTTGTGAATGCATTATCATGAGCTTTTCCCGCCTTATTGAGCTTTATGCCAGCTCCCTTGACATTGCGTTTCATCCATATAGCCCTAGCTTGTCTCATGTCTAGCCATGCAGAGCCATTTTTTTATATCCTTCGCAGCTTGATTCCCTTTTTACCGGGAGGGGATTTTCCCCTGAGTGTCGATATCCTACACATGTATCCTTGCATTGAGCATAGGTATGTTCCACTGCTTGGAACTAGTTTGTTTTCCCTGATGACACTCGTCTCCTCCTAGTTTGTAACTATAAAGCTAGTTTATTCTTTTTTCAAGCTTTTCAAATAACTGAAAAAGTCCAAAAAAATAAAAAAAACCAAAAATCCGGACAAGGAAAGATGTTATATTTGGCAGCTGTCGAGTCGTGTCGCCTTCGAACAAAGCAATGTATATCACATCCATTGGTTGGGTTATAGTTTGAATTTAGGAGTTGTACTCGTTTATCTGAGTTTATCTCCACCGACTAGTTAAGCTTCCAGTCCCTATGGAGCCTCTGTTGATGCCTCCTATGTCACAGAGATGTCCCATTTTGTATATCGAGTCTATGCTTCCTTCATTTAGTCACCATACGCTGTTATGCTCTTGTTCGAAGGAAGTTGAAATCTGTGTCGGCCATTCCTCAGTTATCTTGACTTTGCATGTCGGCCATTCCCGGTACAGTTACTGGTTCGTGCACCTTATGATTGAGTCCTTCCACATTAGACAGCTTTTCTGAGTACCTCGTGTTGGATGATGGGGGATGCCTTAATGCCCTCCTTCCAGTGCATTTCATCCCATCGACTTCAGATCATTTATTCTGGGATTGGAATCTAGAGTCCTTTTGAGTGCCTTGAGACTTGCAGTCATCAGTGGCAGGTTCTCTTGCCATCGACAGTTTCTTGGGAATACATCAATGTCCCCCGATCGATGGATTCTCTCAAGTGTTCGACCTCAACACATCTATTCACACTTGTTAGTTTGCACTCTAGTACCTTGATTCCCATTTTCATTATCGGTGGGTAATCTCGCGTCTGTTAACGGTATACATCAATGACCAGTAATCAGGCGATGGACTACTATGTTCGACCTCGACACCTCTATTCGCATAGTAGAACATGTACTCGTAGCGGTTTGTGTAGAATACTTTCCAGATTGGTGGCATGTCTTATATGCTACATCCTTGATCGTGCCAGTGTTCATGAGATTTCAGCTCTCGTGACTTCATTCCAGTGTATGTCAAATATTTCCAGCCATTATGGAGATCTTGATCTATTGTATATCTTCAGCCACTTTGGAGATCATGATGTTCGGAACCCATGTCAATCCCTCTCTTTACTGTGTTAGTATATTGTTGTTGGACGCAT
>LPNX010967955.1:114125-170466 GCA_001517045.1 Pseudotsuga menziesii | reverse complement strand
ATATACAGAGAGGAAACCTATTGGGTATTCCAGTTATTGCTAATTCATGAGTAATTGTTAATAATTCTTTAATGAGATTGAATCTTAGTTCCTAGATCATGTGCAAGAATTAATAGCATATGCTTTGTAAGTCGTCCCATAGTAATTGTTGATCCATAGTTTGTGTTATTGTTGTGAGGCGCATATGCTTTGTAAGCCGCCTGTAGTATTTGTTGATCCATAGTTTATATTGGCCCATGGTTTTGACCCATAGTATTGGCGCCCATAGTTTATATTGGCCCATGGTTTTGACCCATAGTATTGGTGCCTATTTTGGTATATAAGTGTGTGTTGAGGCCAACGAAGGCACCGTGAAGTTATTTTGTATTGAGATTGCTCAAAGGAGGTTGCCCCCTCGAAGTGGCTTGCGATTAATATAAAAGTGATTCTGAGTTCTACTGCTATATCGTGTGTTTTGATTACTTGTTTGCTGCAGGTTCCTCACATTTGGTTTCAGAGCCCTTTCCTTGGCACAAGTGGGATTTTTTTTTTTTTTTTGGCGGTGACTTCCACTTAACTGTGGGAAGTACTTGGGCATAAGCCCTAAAACTCATTGTGAGGAGTACCACAAGAACCCCGAAGTAGCTGGCCCATTGAGAGGACCTGCCAGCGAAAAGGGCAACGACCCCTACCTGATTGACTAGTTCCCACCCGTGAGGTAAACCAAGAGCTGTCGTTTGTGGCCAAGCGGTTATCAGTTTTACCTAAGCCGTGGAGTGAGGGGTACTGCCCCAATATGCAAGCCGTCAGACAGCATTGGTGGCCGAGTGAATCCCTTGAACCGATAGAAAGCCGCACATACCTGGGGTCCATATCTATTTTCAGTTGCACAATTGCAAATTTCCTCTGTCCAGAACTGTTGCCGGTCAATTACGTGCCATTGCAGATCCATCTGTTGCCGATCACTTCCACGCCGTTGCAGATCCCTTCCTGCACAATCTCCTACTTATGGTTGTCACCCGCACCGGAGCAAAAATCATGGAGGAAGCACTTGCAGCCATCCAAGTTAAACTCCAGGAACTGGATGACAAATTTCTCGGTCTCCATCTTAAGCATTTAGCTATGAACACCAGACGACAGTCCGAGTCTTCATCAACCAATGGGTTCTCTTCTTCCAGCAATTTTCGCGGTCCGAAGCTAGCTTTTCCGCGCTTCAATGGTACTGATCCGACTGGATGGATCTATCGTGGAGAACAGTATTTCAACCTTCATAATACTTTTGATGTCCACCAAGTTCCACTTTCCTCCTTTCATTTGGAACATGAAGCTCTTCAATGGTATCGTTGGTACATCAAGGCTCATGACGAGCCAAAATGGCCTGCTTTTTGCCAGCTCCTTTTGAAACGATTTGGTCCTAGTGCTTTTGATGACTTCATAAGAGCTCTCACTAAACTTCGCCAAATTGGCACTGTGAAAGAGTATCAAACTGAATTTGAGAAACTAGATAATCACACTGCAGGATTACCTAATGACTTCTACCGGAGTTGTTTTATCAGTGGTCTAAAGGATGCAATTCGCTATGAGGTCAAAATGTTCAGTCCCAACACAATGATGGAAGCCCTGGGGTTGGCTAAGTTGGCAGAAGACAAGATGGCAGCCCAACAGCGCTCCAAATCCTCTTTTGTTCCCTTCCGAAATATGGGTTCTCAACGACCTCCCATTCTGCCAGCTCCTCGCTCACCTCCAATCAAGCATTTGTCTGAAACAGAGATGCAGGCACGCAAAGAAAAAGGGCTTTGTTATAATTGTGATGAGAAATTCAGTCAGGGACATCGATGTGTTCAACAAAAGATCTATCTCTTGGATGTGGATTCTCCCCCTGCCTCTGAAATTGGTGAAGAAGTTGCCGATGTAATGGATGCTCCCGTTGACACTCAGGAGCCGCCTCCTGACCCTCCATCTCAGGACGACCAACCCACGATATCCCTCCATGCTTTAGCTGGAGTCACTGCCCCCCAAATAATGCGGGTACACGGTTACTTCAAGAAGCTTCCTCTTACAATACTCATTGATTCTGGCAGCACTCATAATTTCATTGACCCTCGGATCGCCAAACAAGCTGATTGTTTTATCCATCCTTGCTCCAACTTTGAAGTCATGATTGCCAATGGGGGCACCTTACCTTACAAAGGGAAGTGTTGTAATGTGCGTCTCTCTATGGGAGATTATAACCTCCACTCTGACATGTTTGCCTTGAACTTAGGCGGATGTGATGTGGTTTTGGGCGCTCAATGGCTGCGCACACTTGGCCCCATATTATGGGATTTTGCTGAACTTTGGATGCAGTTCTCCCCCGATGGACACAAACACACATTGAAGGGATTACAACCAGGGTCTCTCAGCATCATCATTTCACATCGCCTAGAAAAACTCCTTAAGAAGAGTTCCCATGGTGTCATTGCACAGCTCCATTCCCTTCAAATGCAACCTTCAGCGGCCCCCACTACTCCTTTGGATCTCCAACAAATTCTGGATCGCTATACAGGTGTTTTTGCTGAACCAGTGGGACTTCCACCTTCACGACTAGCGGACCATTGTATTCAGCTCCTCCCTGGTAGAATTCCTCCCAACATCAGGCCCTATTTGCGGAAATTCATTCTGGTATTTTTTGATGATATCCTCATCTACCGTAAAACATGGGTTGAACATCTCCAGCATCTGGCTCTTTTACTGCAACTTTTCTCTGATCATCATTTCCATGCCAAAAAGTCTAAATGTGTTTTTGGCCAAAAGGAAGTTGAGTATCTCGGGCACATTATCTCAGCACAAGGGGTTCATGTGGATCTTGCCAAAATCGCTGCCATGAACAATTGGCCACCTCCTAAGACACTCCAGAGCCTTCGTTGTTTTTTGGGGTTGACTGGCTACTACCGCAAGTTTGTCAAGGATTATGGGAAGCTTGCAGCTCCATTAACCGCACTGTTGAAAAATGATGCTTTTACATGGACACATGTTACTGAGCGTGCATTTGACAAGCTGCAACAAGCTATGTGTACTACACCCGTTCTAGCTATGCCCAATTTTTCCCAGCCCTTCACTATTGAGAGTGATGCTTGAGGCAATGGACTTGGTGATGTTCTCCTTCAAGATGAACACCCCATTGCATTCACCCGCGAAGCCCTTTCCGGTAAGAATTTAGCTGCCTCTACATATGAGAAGGAAATGATGGCCATTTTGCATGCAGTACAAAAGTGGTGACCCTACCTCTCAGGGACTCATCTCTGCATCCAGACTGATCACTAGAGTCTGAAATATTTCCTAGAACAGCGTGTATCCTCCCCAGCACAACAGAAATGGGTTAGCAACCTCATGGGTTATGACTATGAGATCACTTATAAGAAGGGTAAGGAGCATCTTGTGACGGATGCCCTTTCTCGCACATTTGCTGACCAAGGTTCTCTTTCCGCTATTTCTATGCCTGTTCCAAATTGGTTGCAATCGGTTCAGCCGGGTTATGTCAATGACTCTTCATTATCTCACATCATCCAACGCTTGGCCAACAACCCTTCTGCTGTTCCACATTACTCTTGGGATGGTGCTTCACTGTGATACAAGGGTCGTCTGGTGCTTCCCTAGAACACAACTCTTCAACAAGCTATCTTCTATGAACTCCATGCTTCTCCGTCAGCGGAGCACTCTGGTTTTCTCAAAACGTATGAACGGGCACGGCGCAACTTCTTTTGGCAGGGCATGACAAGGCCAATTCAACAGATGGTGGTTGAAGGTGATACCTACCAGCGCAATAAGGGTGAAACAACACCCCTTCCAGGATTGCTCGAGCCCTTGCCCATACCTCCCCAAATATGGACAGATATTTCTATGGATTTCATTGACGGGATCCCTAAATCTGGAGGGAAGACTGTGATTTTGGTTGTGGTTCATCGCCTCTCCAAATATCGTCACTTTTGTGCTCTCAGCCATCCCTATATAACTTCTTCCGTTGCTCAAATTTTCCTGGACCAGATCTTTCGTCTTCATGGAATGCCTTCTTCCATTGTCTCGGATCGTGATGCGACTTTCACCAGTCATTTTTGGACAGAACTCTTTCACTACACTGGCACCAAACTGAAGATGCGTTCAGGTTATCACCCCCAAACGGATGGTCAAACTGAAATTATCAATAAATGCTTGGAACCTTATCTTCGTTGCTTCTCCTCTGAGCAACAATATCAGTGGGCAAAGTGGCTCCCTCTTGCTGAATGGTGGTACAATACCACTTATCGCACTGCCTCTAAAATGCCTCCATATGAAGCAGTTTATGTTCCGACACCGCCCGTTCTTCTTCCTTACACCCCCAACAATTCTCCAGTTCAGGCAGTTGACGCGGTCCTTCGCATTTTGTGCGAAAACCTCCACCTGGCAGGCAATCGCATGAAGCAACAAGCTGATCAACACTGTTCTGAGCGCACTTTTGAAGCCGGTGATATGGTTTTTCTTCATCTCCAGCCTTACAAGCAATCCTCACTAAAAATCAAAGGGCGTCATCAGCCCGCCCCAAAGTTCTATGGGCCATATAGGATTCTTCAGAAGATTGGGTCTGTTGCTTCTAAATTGGAACTTCCACCTTCTTCCCGCATTCATCCAGTATTTCATGTCTCTGGTCTGAAGAAAGTTCTTGGCACCAACATCAAAGGCCAAACTATTTTACCAGAACTGGATAATGAAGGATCCATCTATTTGGAGCCGGAGGCTGTCCTCAATAAGTGCACTCGTCAGGTTTGCTCTCGCTCTATCACAGAGGTCTTAATTCAATGGCACGGAATGCAGCCTGAGGATGCTACGTGGGAACCACTCCTCTAGATACATCGACAATTTCCACATCTAAAGCTTTGAGGACAAAGATTTTTCTAAGGGGGAGGGGATCTTAGGAACCCATGTCAATCCCTCTCTTTACTATGTTAGTATATTGTTGTTGGACGCATATGATTTGTAAGTCGTCCCATAGTAATTGTTGATCCATAGTTTGTGTTATTGTTGTGAGGTGCATATGCTTTGTAAGCCGCCTGTAGTATTTGTTGATCCATAGTTTATATTGGCCCATGGTTTTGACCCATAGTATTGGCGCCCATAGTTTATATTGGCCCATGGTTTTGACCCATAGTATTGGTGCCTATTCTGGTATATAAGTGTGTGTTGAGGCCAAGGAAGGCACCGTGAAGTTATTTTGTATTGAGCTTGCTCAAAGGAGGTTTCCCCCTCGAAGTGGCTTGCGATTAATATAAAAGTGATTCTGAGTTCTGCTGCTATATCGTGTGTTTTGATTACTTGTTTGCTGCAGGTTCCTCACACATGATCCTTTGTATATCTTCATCATGGAGATTCTGATCTATGTATATTGTACGTGGCAATGACCACATATGTGATATCATGTATTATGCCTATTCATGGCCATTGTACTCTTATGTATCCGGGACTTCTATATGTACTTGCAGTTATATGCAGAGTTGTATTATTGTACTATGCTGATTGGGTGGCTGGTCTTCCATTTGGGATCCTTCATCACTCCACTTCTGGGATGGACTTATAATGTATTTCGGCCATCGTATGACCCCTCTGACCTCACACATTAGGGGGCATCTTTAATAGTGGATTTCACCACTCTAGGTGAATCACACTTTCTATGGCCTTCCCCTGTCCCGCTGCAGACTCTTTAGACCCCATGGACTATATTTTATCTGTTGATGTTTCCTTGATCATCCCTAAAACTATATGAAAAATGATATACGCGGCTTTTTACCTGATAATCGCGTACATACGTGGCTTTTACCCCTATAACCATGTACATCGGGATGTGTGCATAATCCAAATCCTTTTGGAGTTTTCCTTGACATGGATCCGACTCATTCGACTCCTGGCCTTCCATATGCCTTGAGATCGCTCGGATTCGACCCTTAATTATCCCTTGTGAAGCTATATAAGGAACCCCTTGGTACATTGAAGGTTTATAGAGAGATTGAAAGCAATGAAACTATAGTCCATTGTTGTCGGAATTTGTACTTGAGTTTGCATCCCTTTGTCCCTTGGAGCACTGTTGTGTTCTTCCCATGATTTCCTTTTGCTAGTGAGCTTGCTATCGTGAGATGGATGATTGAGGTGGTGGAGGCCCAAGTGGGGGATTCAGTTTCTGCGGTTCACAGACGTGCTGTCAGAGGCTGTATATATCTTTTAATCTCTGATTTAAATTAATAAGAACTATCTTTTCCTGTCCAATGATGTGTATTTGATTGAATATTGTATCCATTGGAATATGTCAAATGCTTTTAAATTATTGATTATATATGCTAGAATATATCTAACACCATGATATATAGTATGCTTGTATTGTTTACTTGTTGTTGAGGAAGTATTATATCAATTCAAGCTGAAGATTGGAAAGCTCAACGGGGATCTACTTCAACTGTCCGGAATAAGGTACGAGGTCTGATCCTTTAGTGTTAGACATTTTATTTCTATTGCATATTGGGAAAGATTGATTTCTGGAGTCAAAGTTGTCTGTTGTGGTACCCCAATCCATAGGAATTTCTCTCCGTAACAACCATTTGTTGGATTCCAATGGATTAAGAAATGTCTCCACCAAGGAGCATAAGGCAGTTGGATTGTTGATTGTCATTTAGAGCCTTGTAGTTAAATATAAACTTCAAATTGATATTAATAATAAAAATATTATTTTTTCGTTGACCTATAAATCGTATACACTGGGATTGAAAGGAAAATAACTAGAAAAAATTAACAAAACCACACAAATAACACACAATATATACTGGGAAACCCCACTAAGGGGAAAAAACCAGTTGGAAGTGAGGACTATACCTTGTTCTTTTCTTCTCCAATATGCAATGCAAATACAAAGATCTTGGTACTCACTATGGAGTCACTATGGCCTGCACAACTACTACAAAATATCTTACTCTTTATTTTATGCTATATTATCAACTCTTTCAATGTTTCCCAACTATGGAACAATACAATAACATCATCAGAATGGAACCCTTTCTCCTCCTAACAACCCGATATTTAATATGTCCTAATAACCATCAATGGTTAGTTTTAGGGTTTGTACATGCCTCAACTCCTTATTATGGTTAGGGTTTTGGACCCTCTAGAATGTTCCTAGAAGTATACACATGAATAGATCCACATGTGTGGGTTAATGAGAAAACATGGAATCCTTTTATTACCATGATGGTTAACTTGATAGGTCAATTTGAAGGAGGCATAAATTCCTCTTATAGACTCCAATTGAGGCATTTCTTGCACCATTGGAAAGGTATCAAAGTGTAGAAGAATTTTGAGGGGTTGGAATATATTATTGTATACTTTTAACCTTAAAATACACCATTTAAACCCTAAACTAGGCCTTATAAGGTTCTAGACCCAAAATCTACGAAGTAAGACTTTCCCCTAAAATGTTCCATACAAGCCAATTCATCCAATTATGCCACCCAAAAAGAAAAGAAGAAATAGATGAAAAATTATATATTGATGCAATTCAGATAATACCTCCCCATGTTTTAATGTTTTTGGTCCCAAAAATATTTCACTAAATGAGGCAAGGCAAATTTTCTTCTACCTTATCCCTAAGTACCATTTATCCTTGCTTAGAAGAACTTTCCCTTTCAACCCAATCTACCAAAGATCATGTCTCCCCTGTTTGGTAGTTCTAGACTTGATTCTTCCAAATCTACTTGAGAATTAGGTTCTAAACCCTCTATGGTAGGTAGGACATTCTCCTCCTCTTGATATAGCATGGAATTTGTAATGTCTCTTTTTGAAATTTTAGTAAATGACCAATTTTTTTACTTTTCCCCTATTTCAACCTTTGACTAGTTTTGATGTCTAGGTCTCCAAATTGGCCCAAATGATCCAAAATATTCTCAGACTATGTATGAATGATATTAATAATTGAATATTATTTTAAGATATTAGTTATAACCCTCCAATCACTTCTGCAAACTATTTTTATATTCTGATCAAAGTAGGAGTCTTTACTAGCAAATTGGGGTTCCAATTCCCCCCTGGGTAAATGCTGGAAATGGCTTCTCAAATGCTCCCAACCCCACTTGAATTTCTGAAAAAAGTCAGGGGATTTTTAAGGTACATTTTTAAGGTCTCATATGCATCATGTTTCATTTTATACAGGTTGTTATTACTCTCTCCAAAACAACTCCCAAATCACTATTTCGACACTTGGGGAAAAGGCACCAAATCTTCTCCCATTGCAATTAAAACGAGTAAAATGGATTCCAATTATTGAGTACTGAACATTAAAATTTTAATAAACATTAATTAAATTCAATTCATCATACATTTATCATATATACATTCCTTCCTTCTAAATAATCAGCATTACCATGGCATATATCAAAATAGAGTGGAAATGGTCATTGTTTGCTCATTAAAAGTCAATTTGACATACAAATCTTGGGTATTTAGAATGGAAATTTTCTGAAAATGAATAAAATATAATATTGAACTTATTACAATCATAAATAGACCAATATAATCTCTCCCATGAAGTACAATAGCTCACCCAAGGGGCAATCCCTCCATGAGCATGAATATGCAATGAAAAGTGGAAATGGTTGAGATGAAGTGTTGTAATAGAAGAAACCACGAGCTTCCCTATATATTACACCTGCAATTAAAAATCCATTAAAAATCCATGAAATACCTGAGTTTCCTCTCCACACACCAACTTGTGTGGGAATCTTTCACCCTCAAAATTGGCTAAGGAAAGAAAACTAGTCATCCACTAGCTCTCACAATTCACAAATGGAAATTTCTAAAATGATAAAAAGCCCTTATCTTGCTTGATTCCTGTATTTTATAAACATCCTTAACCTTATAAGGTTCCCAGTCCATCCACAAAATCAATCCAATTCGAATTTGGGCGTGTGCTCATGATTTTCCATGTGTCCTCCCTTTCCTAGCCTTCCACCTTCCCCAAATTCGAGTAGGATCCCATTGAGCTTACCCAACTAAAATGAGAGCTCTCTTGGATGCTATATTTCGACCTGACATGTCAGATATGTCATATATCAGCATTTATATCTGATTTGTGTCATAGGTGTCACAGCATCTTCATCATTGTTGTCATAGAGCTAGGGAATCTAGTCCAAGTGTCTCACTAGCTCCAAAATGACTCTTCCTCTCCCATGTAAGTTACATTTCTTCCCAAATTCAACCTATGATGCATATGGCCAAGTGTATTAACCTTCTAACTCATCCAATAACCTTTATGCTTCCCATGGATTCAAAATTGCAAGAGGAGGATGCCATGTGGAACAAAATTTCTAGCTTGTGTGGGCCCCATAGTCTCCATGTGTCTCCATGCTCCATTTCCACGTCAATTTTCTTTTGTATTTATTTAATAAGCTAAATTATTAAATATTTATCCCATTCTAATGTATGAACATCATTTATTATCTCCCTTATTAAAATTCCAAGTGTAGAATAATTTTGAGGGGTTGGAATATATTCTTGTATACTTTTAACCTTAAAATACACCATTTAAACCCTCAACTAGGCCTCACAAGGTTTTAGACCCCAAATCTACGAAGTAAGACTTGCACCTAAAATGTGCCCTACAAGACAATTCATCCAATTATGCCACCCAAAGAAAAGAAAAAAAATAGATGACAAATTATATGTTGATCCAATTCAAATAATACCTCCCCATTTTTTCATGCTTGTCGTCCCCAAAAAATTTCATTAAATGATGCAAGGAAAATTTTCTTCTACCTTCTCCCTAAGTACCATTTATCCTTGCTTAGAAGAAATTTCCCTTTCAACCCAATCTACCAAAGATCATGTTTCCCCTGTATGGTAGTTCTAGACTTGTTCTTCCAAATCTACTTGAGCATCAGGTGCTAAACCCTCTATGGTAGGTAGGACCTGCTCCTCCTCTTGATATAGCATGGAAGGATCATATAGTTTCAAATTTTACACCTTCATTACTGAGTAAATATACATGTATGGGGGTAGAATGAGTCTATAGGGATATATCCCACTCTCTCTAATACCTCAAAACAGACATGCCATAAATCATTGATCTTCATACCATGAAGATGTAGTATTTCCTAGTTCAATTGTAACCAAATTTTGTCCCCGCTTTGAATGATTTCTAAACCATGTGTTGGTCATGTCTAGCCTTGTACTTTTATTATGGATTCTTCAATGTCTCATGTATTTGTAAATGGATTTTCCTAATCTTATCAATGAAATTTTCAGCATTAATGCTTCACCCATGGTGTCTTCCCTCACTCGCCGTTGATGTCCATATACGACATTTAGACGCGAAGGTGGCATATATCCAAAACATTTTTGAAGAGGGGACCTTATAATGAAAGTGTGGACTAATTTATTATAAAAGGGTTGAATATAGATTGTATTTTCATCCCAAGTCTTTGGATGCTTCTGATTATAACCCCTCAAAATTCCACCAAAGTCTTGTTGACTACTTCTATCTTCTCATATATCTGTGGATGGAATGTTATACATCTCTTCAACTTAGTGTCCATTATCTCCCAAACTGTAGTCCAAAAGTAACTAAGAAATATAGTGTGCATGTATGAGATGATGCTCCTTGGTATCCAAAGTGCACCTAGACCTTCTTAAAGAACATGTGCACTACTTCTTTTCCTCTAATGGTATTTTTACATACCATATGAATGCATAGCTTATTGAATTTCTTAACTACCACAAACAAATTGTCATGTCCCTTCCTAGTGGTTGGTAACCCACCCACAAAGTCCATGGAAATTCTTACTCAAGGTTGAGTGGGTACAGTTAAGGGATAACATAGACCTTGTGATTTATTATTGGCATTGTTGGTACAACAAAGTACGCATTCACTAACATATCGTGCTACATATTCTTTCATTCTAGGATAATACATATACCTTTGTAAGTTAGCAACAATCTTCCCAACACCAAAATTCCCTACAAATTTGGAGGTGTGCATCTCTCTGGTAAGATGAAATATTTCACCTTTAGCAATGTAGAGTAACACATTTTGGAGATGGTAGTCAGGATTAAAATCATTGTTTTCCACATGAAATTGGCCATGTAACTATTGAAACACCTCCTTGAAGTCTGCATCTTCTGGGTATCCCTATTTGTATGCATCATGGGTAAAAGGTTCCATGTGCATAGGAGTGTTAGTGCAAATGTGCACTAATGTTTTATTTATTAAAAACTTGGTCTTAAACAACTATAACCATTAAGGAAATCACATCAATAAACTTTATGCAACTACCTAACATCAACTTACTAACATAATAATAAACATAAATACTCCAGATCTTCTTTATTCATAAGAAACTAGTTGAATGCATATGCCTCCCTTGCCCATGGAAGTTAAGGGAGAATAAATCACTCACTTCTTGGATGCTAGATACACCTAAAATCCTTATAATTAAATATATCTATGGAAAACTACTCAATCTCTCGATGCTAATGAACTCCCCAAACCCCTTATTTATACCATGCCTGATGGAGGTGGGTAATTATTAAACTAACCCTATTTACAACAAAATAGTCTTTTGATCCTCATTTCAAATACATAACAACCCATTATATCCCACTATTTAATTAATGACCATTAATATGACCAAATCATGTGCGTTCACATGCAACTAGGCTATAATAGGACCCCACCACTATCCATTGACTTTCCCTTGAGTAAACTCAAACTAACCAAGAACACCTAGAACTAAATTGCATGCAACACTTCAATGACCTCATCCTACATCGACCTCATCACTCTGGTGCAAACTCCTCAATCCAGTGCAAGATCCAGGAGTAGATACGCAACCCAATACAACCATCCAAACCTGTACCATGGACCTCCATGTGGCCACCAAACCCATTTTCTATACAAGGTTGAACGTGACCATATCCCTATCGAAACGTGAATGTTAGAGTTAACCTTGACTCGAGAATGAGTAAAAGGTGGTTGAGGTCTAGCACATGGTTTGGGAACATGGTTTATTATAACCAATGGTATTTTTCCATGGTATTGGTGGACAATGGTATTTTGTAGCCCATATTATTGTCCCATGGTATTGCATGTAAAGAAGCATTCATATGGATTGAGGATTCTCCATTGTAAAGTGGCTTGGAGGTGAGTGGTGGCTATCTCACTTGGCTCAACTTGGCCAGTTTTGGTAAAGTGAGATGTTAAATTTCATGAACCATAGATCTACAAGACAAAATGAGAGCTATATGAAACGAAGTATGCAATGGAATTATCAAATAAATGTAAACCGAACAACGAATTCATGACAAAAAATGAACAAGTATTGCTCATATTATCATAACATTAATATTCATTAACTAATCAATAATACAATGGTAGTACAATAAATAGAATTCAAATACTGTGGATAAGATTCGAATTCGCCAACTCAAACTGACTGGTTAGCTAATTCTGAGTGGAAATAATCACAGCTGGAGCTCACTAGTTAACTCCATATAACCAAATCAATCTACAATCAATTAATTGATGATGGTAGGTGAGGGTAGGTAAATAAAGGTGCCTACACTCCCATGAATCTTGTAAACTGGCACTACTCTAACTGACTGTGATCTAACTGATTGTCAATAAATAATAACTAAGCATGACAAATTACCTACCAAAACGAACCGAAGGTGACTACTAGTGGCACTCAGAGTGGGATCCTATAATGTAGGGATTGGTCCCTAGGGATCCTAAACTTATGCATCCAGGTGCAATAAGTGGCAGATGACCCTTAGGTGTGTCCCCCATGCATTGATGGGTGATGATGACCTCCTAAGATAGGCTAAATGAATCAAATAGAATTATGTGGGTAAAGGGAGGATTAATTATTCCTAACACCTCCCCTTAATCCTAACTTTGGAAAACTTGGGCCCTGATAACTAGGCCAAAAGTTACACATATAATCTAAATGAAATAAACTACTGCTTAATAAACAAGGAAAATGAGGAAAACCTCATTGGAACCGCCCCCCCCCTCCCCGCCCCCAAATAAGCAGGTAATCATGAAACAAGCTTGCATACTTAAGAGAAAAAATTTCTCTTTGAGCAAAAACTTGTGAAAAAATTGTTGCAATTTGCAACTCTGTGGAGCAGTAATGCAGAATATTGGTTCTTATGTGCACTAGCATCCTGGGACTGTGCATGTGAATTTTTCCATCTTCTTCCAATTTGATGATAGATAGGAGAAGGAATATTTCTTTTGTCTCTTCTTTCTGTAGGAATAGTGACTTGATCCAATTTGTTCTTCAGTGGGATGAATTGTGGACCAGTCTTCACCATCAAGTAGAATCTCTCGGGAAGCTTGTTGTTGTTTAATTATTGTAACTTCGAAGAATATTCTAAATGTATTTTATTGATGGAACCTTTCGAAGATGTTATTATTCCTCCGTCAAGATGATATTATTGTATTAGTTCAGTAGAGAGTGATGAGGAAAACCCTCCATTGTAAGTCGGGTCATTAGCGCCCTCCTAAATATAATATTAAGTTGTTTTGAGTTCTCCTAGAGAAGTCGACCCAGTCAAGTTTAGTAGGGCCGACTTAGTTGAGTGAAAATTTAAGTGAGAGGAAGAATATAAATAGAGAGAGGCGCTCCTCATTTGAAACATACATACACACACTTGTGTAGTGCATGAGAGAGAGAGAGTTTTATTTGCAAGGAGGAGAAGGAACGGTCTGAGGTTTTATCTTTTATCCTTTTTATCATCTATATTGAGGAAGCTTTTCTTGCTGGCTTTTTCCCTTTAGGGTTTTCCCAGGGTAAATTTGTGTTGATCTTGTGATACTGTTTCTTTCAATGATCCTATATATGCTATTGTTGTGAAATGGAATTGAATGTTTATAATCTAGCCTAGAATATAGAATCTTAACATGGTATCAGAGCTAACCTGAATAGGACAACTTTCACAAGGTGAAAAATCCCTCTCTCCCTCTCTAACAATAAATTAGGGTTTCAAAGAAAATTGGATTTTTGAAGATCTAACTGCATAGAAAGTTGCGCCCTCCTAGAGCACATCCACTGAGCCCAAGATAGAAATTTTTGAGTGGGTGGATCTCTGGGAAATTCAAACCCTAGTTTGACAATGGACCAACAAATTGCAAAAATACAAAAAACCAAAAAACTGCACTGCAGAATATCGCAAGTCAGTTTTGAAAGGTAAAAAATTGAGATCTCCAGAAACCAAGAACACCAGTCAACTCGCCTCAGTCAAGTGCATATCATGGTAAGATCAGTTTCTCATTTTCGAGAATTTCATTTTTTTGTAATCTCCTGACAAGATGGCCCCAAGCACCAAGCTTGAGGACAAACTAGAAGGCATAGAGAATTACCGAGCATCGAAATACAGAATTGGCCTCATTCTCAAGGATAATGATCTTGACAAATATATAGAGAAAGAAGTTGCACAACCTGATGAGGCTGAAGCTAAGGAGAAACACAAAAGGGATCTAATTAGGGCACAAAGGATTATTGCTGACTCTATCAAGGATCACTTGATCCCTCAAGTGTCATCCAAGAAGACTATGAAAGAAACGTATGATTTCCTAGAAAGGATGTATGAAGGAAGAAACATCAACATAAAGATGAATCTAAGAGCTCAGTTGAAGAGCACCAAGATGAGTCATGGAGAATCCATTTAGGACTATTTCACAAGGGTCTCCCAAATCAAGGAACAACTAGAAGCCACTTGATGAAGATGAGTTGGTTATGACTACTCTCAATGGTCTCACTAGACTCTGGGATTCATTCATCCAAATTATGTGTGCCAGAAAGGAAAGCATGAACCTTGATATTGTATGGGAAGATTGTATTCAAGAGGAGGCTAAAGTGGCCAATAGAGAACACTATAACAAATCCTGGAATTAGCGTCCCATTTAGCGTCCCTTTTTAGTGTAATTTGTTTTTACTTTGAGTGGTCAAACTAGATGCTAAATGGGATGTGTCATGGACAAAACCTAAAGCGTCTCAAAAAATTTCTTTTTTTTCTTCCTAGATAGCATCCTTTATGATGTCCAAAATAACGTCTTTTTTTTCTTCTTCCAGAATAACGTCCAACTTTGCTTCCTAAATAACATCAAGGTTTGCTTCCTATATAACATCCTATTTTTCTTCCTAGAAAGTGTCCGCTTTTGCTTCTTAAATGGCATCCCCGTTAGCGCCATATTTGCATCCTTAATAGCACCATGTTAGCATCCAAATTAGAATCCAATATTGCATCCATTTTTGCTACCACTTTAGCATCCCATTTTGTACCATGTTTTACTTCCAAATATGTGCCAATTTTTGCTTCCAAATTTGCACCAATTTTTGCTTCCTTTTTTGCATCATGTTTTGCTACCAAAATGACACCAAATATTTCTTCTATTGTTGTACCATATTTTGCTTCCTATGTAGCACCATGTTTTGCATCCAAAGTAACGTCTTATTTTGCTACCATATCAACACCATGTTTGGCTTCATCATTAGCGCCACGTGTTGCATCCTTTTTAATGCCTAGTTTCACGTCTTATTTTTCTACCATATCAACACCATGTTTGGATTCATCATTAGCGCCACGTGTTGCATCCTTTTTAATTTCTAGTTTCACATCTCTCATTTTTTGGTCACTAATTTAGTCGTTTTTAGTAATTTTATATACAAATTTTGGTCATTTTTGTTTGCTCACTTATCTCTTATTGTTTGGTCACTTATCTCTTATTTTTTGGTTACTAATTTAGTTTTTTTTAACCGATATTATAATATCATTAGGGCATGGAGGAATCGAACCACCAACCTCCTTCTTGTAAGGCAAGTGCTCTTCCATTGAGCTAGCACCCTTTAAGAATTTGGAAATCTAACTTACAAAGTCCTCTATAATGGTAAAAAGAATCAATACACAATTTTGAGTATCTAATGGTCGACAAAGGATGATAGATTGTATAAGTTCACAAGATATGATCAAGCAAGAATTTTGAACAAAACTCAAGAAATTGGCTTAATGGGATTGCAAAAATCACTATTCCCTAGCAAACATTATGTTTGTTTAAGGTTTGATATTTAATCATACTCCATTAAGAGAGTCATGATAAGAGGACATGAAGACACATCCTAAAATGAGAATACAATGATATTCAAGTAAAATAACCATTGTTTACACCATATTACAATAAGAGGGTACTGATGTAATTTTAAGTCATCAACACACTATATATACAATAAGAGGGTACTGCTGTAATTTTAAGTCATCAACACACTATATAATGATGCTAAAACTTGGAAAAAATGATTGTAAGAAACCTCAGTTCATAAACACCTTTATTTTCAAGCGAAAATAGGACTTGTATAGAGATGGAAATGATTGTTGTGTATGATTTTGACACTCAAAAAATTTATATCAGCACTTGACTCTCAAATTTTTTTGACACTTACTAATGATACAAGATTGGAATTGATTTGGTATTTGTTTTTATTACAGTAATGTTTGAAGGATTAATGTTTCACTGCAATGTGCTAATCTCAAGTGATCTCAAGGAATGTTTTCGACATTTATGAGTCATTAACATTTTACTCTTTGCACGGTACTATGTGATCCTGAGATTTATTAAGTATAGAAAATGTTGAATTACAAATTTGAGAAATGGAGTTATTTCAATCCTTAACAAAGGTGGTTAATATGAACTGAAATAACTGCCACTTAAAAATGAAGGACGATATACTGGAGACTAATCACATCCTTGACTTGCTTGAAAAGGCTAGTGTCTATCATGTTTAGGAAATTTAAACAAACTCGTGTATTGCCTAGTCAACAAGAGAATTGAAAATCATCCAAATTAAATAATTACAGGAATATTTGATGGAGAAAGATGAGAACCTTGTGGTGAAATCAATGAAAATTTGTGCTTAGCTTGGGCAGTTTCTATTCAGCTGCCAAATATTGGAGATCTCTTTGGTAAATGTGTTTCATATCAAGAAAAGTCTTTGGACGGTTAGTTAGAGACATGAAGATCATCACACTCGATAATTAAAAGGAAGTGCATTTAGTGACAGTGGCTCAATCACTCACTTTAGCATGAATCCAAGCATGGCTATAACATTTTAAAGTGAGCACAACCATATTTACTCACCCACCTCCAAAAATAGTAGCTACTCTTCCCAAAAAGGTTTCTCATATAAGATAAATGGAACCCCCAAAGGCATCAGGCAATGGTGTTAATCCAAATCCTTGATAGTGGAAACAAGACTGCTAAAAAATTTCCAACTGAAAGTGCGAAATTTGTCGGCTTCTTTGATAGAAATCAAAGGTGGAGGTCATGCAAAAGCAGTTAAAACTGAGTTGAATGGACTCCAATGTGTGCTTAGGAACATGAATGCTGAAGTGAGAGGCTGCTTTTTCTAAATCTAGAAATAAAATTCTATTACCCCTTGTTTCTTTCCCTTAACTACCAATCAACATAATCTACTAAAGTACTTCAGAAATAGCCTTTGATTATAAGACTATAGCAAACTATTCCTAGGGTAAAGGGCCTAAGCTTCCTCTGAAACCTAAGTCATTGAAAAGTTCCAATTGTATATCTTTGGGCATGATAGTAACATGAATAGCGCACTAGTTTGTATCCTCAAATACCCCCCACAAGGTAATACTCATCAACCTCTTGCAATGCTAAGACAACATGGCTCTGGAAACATAGATCCGTGTTGAAATCCTATGCAATTTCTTGAACCAGTCTCTGAAAAGTCAACTATCAGATAAGAAGCTCGATACTTTTTTAGTATTTTCAAAATTCATGAAGAGAAATAGTTTTGGGACGGTATTCATGCAGTTTCTTTACACCACTAGTGGTGGGAGCAGACTTACGAGCCACCTTTATGGAAAGATTCTTCAAACAGGAATTCCAAACAACAGCCTCTTTGGGATCTATGAAATATGTTTAAATTCATAATAGTTTAAATTCATTTTTATTTCTGGAAGGGGAGTATGTTTCCAAATTGAGTGAAAATATGGCAAGAGAAACATGGAGACATGCGGAATAAGCCAACCTTAAATTGGGAATAATGTGAATTGAGTGTTGAGATTCCAAAACCACGATCGTCTCTGCTAGGAGGGGGCCAAGAGGAGCTGACAGTGATTTTTATCCTTCTAACATCAATTGCATCCCTTCGTCACTGTATTCTATATTCGCTATTGTGATAGGTTGTTGCTCATCCGTGTTACCATTAAAATCCCTAGATCATCTTCATCGGTGCTACCGACATTCCCACTTATCTCCTATTGCTCCACCTGGTGATGATGCTGTTGATGTTGATGTTGATCATCATTAACTAAAATATCCAAATCATCATTGTCATTATTGTTATCCCCCAATTGTGCCCAGTCCCATTGGAATTGGCATTAATTTGGGCAAGTTGAGCCAAGTCCTTTTGATTTTCATTATTTTCTTTAGGGTTTCCCTCCTTGTTAGTCTGAGCATGGTGGTCATCTGAAAAATAGTCCTTGCTATGGGATGGGATCTTCTTTTGTCCATAAAAGAGATCCTTTTTCCGATGGACCTACACCCCCATTCTCCTCGTGCTCTTCCTCCTCCCTCCTCACCCCTTGAATGAATGACCTTAACATTAACAACACAAGTTCAAGATTGAGAGACTGAGGGGTAAGCTGATAATATTGTGGATCATTGCCTACCTATTGCATGGGATTGATATTATGTGTGTGTTGTGGTTTAATCAAAACCAAGTAAAAGGTAAAAGACAGATTACACAGATTACAGAATGTGTAACACCTTTAATACTAGTCAAGCCTGGTTTTGATACAATTTGCAAGCAATTGTCTCCTTCAAATGGTCATTTTGCAAGCTTCACACCTTCATAGAAAGATGCTATTTTGCCTCTTCTACATTTAGATTCCATCTAAACGATTACCAACAGAACTCTCATTAATTCTCCATTATCTACCATATTTATTTCCAAAACCTAATAGCAATATGAACACAATCATATTTATTTCCAAAATCGCTCTTGGTGCTTGATAGATCCTAGGATTTGGATCTAGTTTGGTTTATATGGTACAAATAACATGCCCATTAAACCAACTTACCATATGGTATGTATAACAGACCTAGTAAACCAACTGATTATATGGTATAGATAATAGGTTCAATAGACCAACTATTTGTACGGTACATATAACATGCCTAATAGACCAACTAGTTGTATGGTATTTATAACAGTCCCGATAGACCAACTAGTAATAGGATATGTATAACAGGCCCAATAAAGTAATTGTTTTATGGTACATATAACATGCCTAGTACACCAATTGTTCAGAGATTTTGAAAATCATAAATATACAATTTCATTGATTCATGGTAAGCACAAGGATAAAAACATGAGTTGTTTCTATGAATAGAAGTATATAAACACACACCATAAGGAAAACAAATGAATCCCAATCACTGAAACTGGGTAACATAAACTTACCAGAATAGGAAGGACAAGCCCAGCACTAAATATTTTCACAACAAGGACAATTGTTAGCATCCATTATAAGTTGCCATCGTAGTACAAAAACATAGACATGATTTGAAAAATACATGAAGAAAATAAGAAAACACATAACCTCATCTATAGTTGGTTATCTTAAAGTATATAACTTAATTTCAGATTCCCACAACTCGGTATCCTAAAAAAAATAATACCTGAAAGCATAGACATGATTTGAAAAATACATGAAGAAAAATAAAAAAACACATAACCTCATCCATAGTTGGTTATCTTAGAGTATATAACTTAATTTCAGATTCCCACAACTCGGTATCCAAAAAAAAAAAATACCCGGCAGTGGATTTTATGTAGCTTAAGAAAGATCATAAAGAGGAAGGTATTTTCGATAAATTAGATTGCAAATATTGTACAACAAGAAAGATTTATTGGTATAATAAAATGAGATTTTTGAATATTTAAAAAGAACCATAAGCTACAGATTTCAGTGATGTGTATTTTATTTTGTTTTCCTCAACTTTATTCTTTGTGCAAAATGAGACCATCTCTATGTGTAATCAGAAATAGGACATGTACTAGAAGAGGGTTTATTAGTTTTGTTTAATTTGAGCACTAGAACTGAGATTACTAGAAGAGGGTTTATTAGTTTTGTTTAATCTGAGCACCAGAACTGAGGTTTCTTGTCAGATTGCATCTCAATTATGTGACCTCAACTTGAATGCTCTTGTCTGCAAAAAAAGCATATATTTTTCAGCAACTAGGTCTCTTTGTCTCTGCTCCTCTGTGAAGATAAATTACTGCCTTTAGTTGGGACAGTTAGTCACGGTTGTAGGAAGAAATTCACCGTTTTCAACAGAAGATTTGTTTCATTGATTGAGGCCTGGTCTTGCCTTTAATTCCTCCACCATGGGATTTCCTATTGGGTATTCAGAGCTTCTCATTCTGAAGCTGGTCCTTAATGTAGCTTATCTATTGTGCTATATCAGAAGCACCGTCTGCTGGATTCTTCAACTCATGGGTTTCAGAGAGTTTCTCAAAACTGAGACCTCCTACTGGGAAGATGAAGCTAATCCATGGTTTGAGGATGCCTCTTCAGTTTCTGCACAAAGGATTCATGAGCAGTTCCTGGCCGTGGAGTTTGGTGTTTTGGAAAAAGGGGTAGAGGATGAGGATGTTATGTGTGTCGTTTGCTTAAACACCATGGAGCAATATGAAGAGATCCGGAGGCTGACGAATTGCAGCCATATCTTTCACAGAGGTTGTTTAGATAAATGGCTTGACCATGACCAGAGGACTTGACCTCTTTGTAGGCCTCCTTTCCTTTCAGACGATATTGAAAGAGAAATGAATGAGGAACTTAGAACGTTAGACCCTGGCTTGAATCTCTTTGCAGATGCTTCATCAGTGCTTTCATAGCAAGGCTCATTAAAAGTAGATTTCTTAGTCTTACTGAAATTACAGACTGTTTCCTGTATACATAAACACAAAGAAACAGAGAAATGGGAAAAGAGAACACGGATCGAATCTAGAGGCCGCTTCAAGGTAGTTGAAGGTAATTTTCTTTTCTATTATGAGAAGAGTCCTCTCTCTCTCATCTTCACAGAAATGTTTTATCGAAAAATCATTTGTGGGAATGATAATTGCTACATTGTCATGACACGGAACTTGCACATGCATACCGTCAGATGCCTGTGTCATGCTGCCCATTCTTTTGTAATTTTCCTTGTGGCGATTTTTATAATGCTATTTCACATGATTACTTATGTCATTTGTGACATTTTTGTGAAACGACCTTCATAATTCAGTTTAAATGTTTATTGATTTGGCTTCTGCTTTTTTCCTTTAAATGGAACACACACCCATTTCTTGCAACTCACCCATCTATGTATTTTTTAGTTTATCATTTCAGAACTCAAATCACCCATCTATGTCGTTTTTAGTTTATCATTTCAGAACTGAAATTTTGGTTTATTTTAACTGGATAATTTGATGGATTTTGAGCTGGAAAAGCTCAGTGCTCAAACGTAGTTCCATGCTTTCAACGCTCTCGTTCAGTAAGATCAATGAACCCTACTTGCAATCGAATCAAAAGAGTTGAAGGATGCTCTTGATTACTGTTTTTTTTTGTGAAATTTTTATTTTAAAACGGAAACTTCCCATAGTCATTATTCTACTCACGAGATATGTCACTTTAGGTGATTATCAAGTATAACCATACAAATTGCTCTCAGAATAAAATCATGGGATGTGTAACTTCTCACAGGGTCTTCATTCTCATGGGATATGTCACTTTGGGTGATTCTCAGGTATCACCAGACAAACTGCACTGTGAATCAAATCATGGGATGTCTTCATTCTCATGGGATATGTCACGTTGGGTGATTCTCAGGTATCACCAAACAAATTGCACTGAGAATCAAATTACGATGGTCGAATTAACAGGTCGAATTGATTGCTTCAGTTCATTTAAATGAAATCCCGTCATTGGAATTGAGCTTCCATGCAGGGTTCCAATATAACGCGTTGTGTTATAGAAATTTTGGGTTTCCATCAGTTTGAATGCTTGAACAAGATCTTTACACAGGATTCCAAATGCCCTAGAACAAATTACACTCTGAAATTATAATCTGATCAAATTTTAAAAGGAGTGAGAACAAGATAGATTTTATCATAAGAAAATAGAGTCAGATTTGACCAATTTGTTACTAGAAGTTCCCAATTGACAGAGGAAACCCATATGGTTTCTCATAGGACTCATCCATAATATGTAGAGTAGATCCCGTCGAGTATGCCTCATCCAAATTAAGGGATGAATCTATGAATATGGTTATGGAGGAATGGTATCTCTATGTCAAGAAAACAAAGGTCGTAGATGGTGTCATGATTGGAGCAAGCTCAGGCTAAAGATAGATTTCAAGTTTAAGTTTTTTTTTTTTTATCAGTCGAAAAAAGAAGTTCCTTGTTATTTAGTTGAATCAAAGGTAACCTTGTACATTAGCAGAATACTGTCATGACCCCAATGGGTCCATCAAATCAGTAAAAGAACAAAGCATGCAAAAACAGTACAAACAGAAATATGATACTACCCAAGATGACATGAAAACAATTAGCACCTGGGTATCAATACATGTAATGGTCCTCTCATAGGTCGGCACTAAAATATACATCAGTCATGATATGTCCATAAAGAACATAACAGGAGCCCAGGTACCTTATCTAAGTAGGTGAGTGTGCCTCAGTATTCTATAAACTGCTGCTCAGCATAACCAGATATAGCTCAATATATATCATGTGATCAATATCTGAAGTAGAATGAGCAAATTATTAAAAATATGTAAAGAGTCTTCCCCAATAAACTCTTCATCATATGATTCAGTAAGCAAGAGATGACCAGGAGCCAAACACAACCCCTCCTTGGATAAGGTGTCTTCCCTCGTGTTATGTTCCCACTAGACATGACTGATATCTACCCTGGTGAATGAGGACATGAGCAATATGGTGTTGTCACACCAAGCCTCAAGGTTCACCATATCGAGGGTGGATACTCCCTTTTCCCAATTTATAATCACCGAGGATTCTCCAAAGATATGTTGGTAAGGTAATCCAATATCTTTGGTGACCCGTAATGATGCCCACAGTGCTAAAAGTTTTGCTCTTATATTAGTGATGTTCCCACAACCAAGCTTAATAGCCAAAAAATGGTGATCATTTAACCAAATACATATGCCCGCACCACCAATGAAATTTGCTGCAGCTCCATCAAAGAAAACCATAAGATACTTTAATACAAGTGGTTCACCAATGTCACAAAACTTGTGCCTAGACTTCAGTGGAACCTTATAAGAATTTATGTCTTCCAGGATGATATGCAAGAGACTGGCAGTATTTGGAGTCATATCATCAAATAAATATCGATTTGTAGCCTTCCAGATATTCCAAATGAGAAAAAGAGGCAGGTACTGATGGGTACCCCACTTAGAGATCCAGTTTATGAGATTTTCCAAAAGGGTAGGTGCAGACCATAGAAGGTGAACATCAAACAAAACATTGAGATCCCAGATTAGCTTCTTAACAAATGGACATCCAACAAAAATATGTTCAACATTTTCAGCATCCTCCTTGCACAAACATCACCTATTGGGACCATGCCAACCTTTCCTGCAAAGAGTGTCCCAAGTATTGATCTTCAAGTTAAAACAGGAAGTATAGACTGGTAAGTGTTTTTAAATATGAATATTAGTATTTTGCAACTTCAAGATAAAGCAGTGAGGTTTTCAGGAATTTCATCAAACATATGGTTTCCACAACATAGATCACGCAGAGAGTTCATAGATCATGGAGAGTGTTATCTAGCCATACCTTGAAGGAAGAATGCTCTAGCAAATTCACGGATTCAATGGCCTCAAATGTGCCCCAAAACCTTGCTCTCCACCATGCAAAACCTTGATCTACACCAACTATTCCGATGAACTATAGTTTCTCTTCCCATGTGTGCTATTTGGAGACTGTTTCTAACCAAAATATTCTACCCACAACAAATCGTTGCATGAGCCAAAGGACATAGGGATATGCATCCCAAAAACAACTAGATCTGGTAGCGCAAAGGGAATATGAAAAATGCACAATGGATACAACTTGATGACCATGATTGTTGACAACAAATGTTGTGACTCATCATCTATTTGATCACATATCAATGTCCAATATCAAATGGCATCAATGGATGATGAATAAGGTGCCCGATGAAAAATGCGACCAAAGACTTTCAGAAATTTCATCAGTATGTAAATATCTACACCAGGTGAACAAATATAGCAAGATAAAATATGGGATAAAGTGCTTAGTAATTAACCAATTATATAAATTATTATCAAATTTTAGGTATCCCACAAAAGTTGAAAATGGGGACCAAGGTATATAATGCATTCCTCAAATGCAAGATAGCTACAATTCATTTCAATATTCCCATGATGGAAAACATGATACTTACTGCAGTAATAAACCAAAACTAACCTCCAAAAAAAGTGAAAATGTAATAACCATAACTTTTAGGGGCAAATTTTAGGGTGTGCAGGACAAGACTTCCAAACTATCTAGACATTTGAAAGAATCAGAGTGGAAGAATTATAAGAAATTGTGATAGAGTTGATGAATGGAAATTATATTGTGGCAAAGATTCCCTCATATAACTTTAATCCCATTTTTGGACACAAATTAACCCTAGTTACAATTATATCATGCCAAAGATTCCTTCATATAACTTTAATCCCATTTTCTGGACACAAATTAACCCTAGTTACTATGCAGAGGTACGCAGTGGATGCATTTTTATCAATTTCACAAATACTCAAAAACAAAGAATGGTAGATATATGCACAAGACACTTAGGGTTGTATTGGGTTGCAACAGATAAATTGGAATATAACAACATGGATGAGCGTGAGAGAAAATGGAGAAAGAGACATACCTGGTTGTAGGCGTTGGTGGCGGCTAAGCAGCATTGGTTAGCAACACTTTATCCATCTCCTCTATGTAGAGATTGAAAGCTCTACTCTACTCATTCACTGAAACAAATAGTATTTCCCCTTTTCTCTACTAAAAAACAGAACCATCTAACCCTGTGGACTTCCTATCAATATTGTGCCTCCTACAAGCCTTCCATGACAAAGAAAATGAAATACGGTGAAATAAAAGCATAGAAAATGAAATAAAGTGAAATAAAACCTAAAAGCTCACATTCCCACCCAATTTGATTTTGACTAAAAATTAGTTACGTAGGTAAAAGGATGGAGCATGGTGGGTCATCCCAACATCTATTGCTGAGTGGAAAATAGATGGAAACTTTCTTTGTGCAAATGACTTAAGGGGATTTTAAATTTCAAAAGATATTGATATTAAAAAGTTGAAATTGTTTTTATTTTAAGATTAAATTATTTTAAAATTTACATTTTTTTTCTTATCATGTGGTGAATGTCTTGGTTTTTCATGTATATGAAATCTTTAAATACACATTGTTTGATAATAATATCATGACAAGTGAAGAGTGAAACAATCAATCCATGCTCTAAGACAAATAATGAGTCCACGTCTATCTTAGAGGATAGTTGCATTTACATTCTTGCAAAGTATTATCAAACCAAGAAGGATAATGTCATATGGAAAAATAACAAGAATCACAACCCTTCCATGGTCGCATGCTCCAAACAAGGCTTTTAGGCTTGCCCATGACCTTCAAAACAAGTGTGAAAAATAATGGAAAATGATGGCTTTTGATGTGGGGCACTCGAATTATATTAAATTGGTAAATTTTCAAACAAAGCATAGTTTCACTTTTTCATTACAGATTTTGAAAACGTTTTCATTACATATTTTGAAAATGTGAAGATCTAAGTCTGTTTTAAAATGAATAAAAAAAATGGCCTTTCATGTGAGGAATTAAGATTATCTTAAAAAAGTAATCTTAAGTGAACCTGAATTTGAATCATAATCATCTTAAAAGGAACCAAAACAAAAAAAAAACTAGGTTCCATAAGCAAAGTTCCTATCATATTTAGAAATATTTTTTATAATTTAATATCCTTTTTCGCATTCCCACAAAATACAAAACTATTGCATCGAAATACAAAACCTGAAATGTATTCCAAATCATGAAGTGCATCCATGATGCTGGCTGAATTTAAATAATAATAAAAAACAATGAATGTTTTCCAGATACTACCCCTATATAACTTATACAAGCTTCAACATAACTCATTGATGCAAACGCTCAGAGCATACTCAGTATTCATGTTTTCAGATTTGTTCCATAAGTGTAGGAATTTTATAGAGTAATACCAAAGCTATTTTTGAAGCTGCAATCCAAATCTAATGGAAAATTACTGTATCAGTATCTGCAAATACAATCCTGAAAGCCCATAATCTTGTTATTCAAATGATAGCCAGGCTGATGATTATGAGTGTCCTCCACATACAGAGGGGTCATTGGGCACACGATATGGAGAAACAATGAGATAGGAAAAACATTTGGACCACATTGATTATTAATAAAATTAAATTTAAAAAAAAAAACAACTTTTGGCTCAAGAATAGTCTTCAATTTTATGGGTGGCATGATCATGATGTAATATCGTTCCATCCTTCCAAACATTTGTGGTTTCTCACAACATTTGTCCTCGACACTCGCCACAAAAATACGTATAAAAATTACATGAATTTACATCCTCTTCTCTTTAAATCCTCACCTCATAGTCATAAATAAGGATTATTATGCATGCACTTCCTCACCTCATAGTCATAACTAACTACACACCCTCGCCTTATAATATCAATTGGATCAAGGTGTAGAGATAACCATAAAATATCAAATGTGTCAAGACAAGGACAATGATATAAAGGTCTTTCCCTTCATTTATTTTCAGTACTTTTTTAATAAGCCAAATCTTATTATATCTTTATTTGCAAAGTTGCTCGGTAATGACGTGTTGCTTTGGCAACTCTTCTTGTTTTCTTTATCTTTCTTTATGAAAAGGAATTTGATAAGTTTTTATAATTTTGTGTAATGATAATATATATTGGTTTCTTTATTTTTCTATTTAGATTTAATAAAAAACAAACTTTAAATAAATATATATTAGTTTTTTTTAATTTTAAAGCAATCAATATAGTAATGAGACAAATATTGAATATGTTACATATATTGAACTCAAATAGAATAAAAAATATGTCTATGTGGAATGGAGTTCTAAACAAGGATTTCAATTTAGAATATTAACCAACAAAACAAAACTTCTTTTTACCACAAATTACAAATCATTGACACTGGTTTTTCTTAATGCCATTAAGTCATTCAAATGTTGTCGAGGACAAGTGAATGTTATTGGAAAGTACATCATACATTACATCAACATCAACATCATCATCATCATCATCATCATCATCATCATCGTTGTCATCGTCATCATCATCAACAACAGCATCAATAAGTACATCATCAACAAAATCATGGTGATCATCATCCTCATCAACAAGTACATCATCGACGCCATCATTGTCATCATCGTTGATAGGGTCACTCATATGCCACTATGGTCCATCGTCAATCATCACCATTTGGATCCATTTCATGTTGTTATAGTCACTCAAATGCCATTAAGGTCATTCAAGTGTTGTCAACGACAACTAAATGTCATTAGTCATTTAGGTGATATTAATATGTTGCTCATATGTCATTACAGAAATTTAAGTTCCATTAGGGTCAATCTGTATCTAGAAGCATTATCACATGCATCATCGTTGCAGACATCAACGTTGTCATCATCATCATCATCATCATCATCAATGTCATATGGTACATCAACATCATCTTCATCATCATCCTCGTTGTCATCATCAAGTACATCATCAACAAAATCATCGTCATCATTGTCATTATAGTCACTCATATGCCATTAGTGTTCATAATCACTCATCACCATTAGGATTCATGTCGTGTAATTGTTAGAGTCATTTAGGTGTCACTACAGTTATTTTGTTGATAATAGGGTCATTTATATGTTGTTATAGACATTTAGGTGCCTTTAGGATCAATTGGGATAAATTAGGATCAATAAGTGCTACCACATGCATCATCATTGTTGACATCGACATTGTCATCTTCATCATACAATAAATCAATATCATTGTTGTCATGATAGTCATCATCAACTTCATCAAGTACATCATCATCATCATCATCATCATCATCATCATAACTATCGTAATGCATCATCGTCATGTGTTAGGGTCAATCAAATTCCATTAGGGTCTATCAAGTGTTGTTGGGGACACTCAAATTCCATTAGAGCAATTTAGGCGACATTAAGGTAATCTACCCCTCATTAGGATCAATCAAGACCCAAATTGCCATGATTATGGTCATTTAGGTGCTACTACAATAAATCAATATCCAGAAGTACTATCACATGAATCATGATAATTGACAATGATATTGTTTCCATCATAAACATGATCATTAGCAACATACATAAGTACATCAATGTCATCGTCATCATTATCATTGCCATCGTCATATATCATCATAATCATAGTCATTCATCTCAACCTCATTGTTATCATCTTAATTATCATCATCAATATCCTTGCCATCATCAACATGATCATCCTCATGCTTTTATGGTGAGTCAAGCTCCATTAGGGTCACTAAATTGTTGTTAGGGATAATCATATGCCACTAGGGTCATATAGGCACTATTATGGTCAATTCGATGCCATTAGGGTGAATTATATTTCATTAGGACCAATCAATATCAAATAGTTTTATACTCACATGCATCATCATTATTGGCATTGACATCATCATTGTCAACAACATATTATTAAATATTGTAGAAATCATCATTGCCATATTTATCACTGTTGATATGCATCATCATCATCATCATGTCATTAGGCACAATCAACATATCAACATTGATAAGGAAGCATTGGATGAAATATATGCTGATAATAATGTAAATGGAGACTTCTTAGTTTACAGGATTTCTAATCCATATTACTTGAATAATTATGATATTATGTCCAAAGTTTTGAGACTTTTTTTATCTCATGGCTTTAGTAATTTTGAATTAGTTTCTTGATTTAGAATTTTTCAAAAGGTTGCTTCTTAATGACTCTATACTTAAATGGACATGGAATCATTGTTCAAAATAGTCATTTTATCATGGGCTTAGCAAATATTATTTTTGTTTCGATTTATTTTAACCATGTGTGTTCGCATTTTTTTATTATGCATTGAATAATGAAATGTCAACGATTGTTAGTAAATAGTATGCACACTATCTTGTTCAGGAATAAACACCCTTATAACCGAGGGTCTGGGGTTACAAACGTACTCTTAAAACTTGCAGACAATCATCTTTAAAGTACAAAAAGGAAATAGGAAGATATAATGGACTCACCCGATTAACGACGGTTGATCCAAGATTTGTCTTCTCCCGCTTTGCTCCTCTCCAAAGCTTTCAGGGATGCACCTCCTTCACCTGCAAAGAGAAAATCCTCCAAATACAATCTTATACATGTATATATGACAAGTTAGATAAAAAATATATAGAGTGCTTAATCATAAATATTCATCAAACCATGATACACGAAAGATATTCAACATGCATTTTGGATAAGGATTCTCTTTATTAACAATAGTGAATGAGATAAGTGTACAACCCAATGCCTGAAACAAGGACTCCTCTGCAACCAAAGGATTCTGAGTTCTTCTGCTCCAAAGACTTCTAAAGATATACCACCAACATAACTTTTCTCTCCAAGTATTATTGATCAATGCCCTCCCCAAGGCCTCTATTTATACTTAGGAAAATAGAGCAGTTTCGAAGGTTGAGGAGGTTGAGACAATTAAGATAGTTAATGTTTAAGGCTTAACAAATATCCATTAATCGTGCTTATTATTTTTAATGACGAATGGAGGCGTACGCGAGTATTTATACTGGCAACCCGCGTATGACACATGAGTTTCTATAAGGGAAACCCGCGTACAGATCTATACGCGGGTTGCAATGACAATACCCGCGTACAGTATGTGATATGATGTGGATATAGTCGCGTATGTACGTGAGTTGTTGTGGAAAGATTCGCGTACAACAATCAACATGTAAAAAGGTAAAAATGGCAAGCTAGGTGGATAGTGAATGCATCTCATGACATGAAAATCTATAGTGTTTTAGGCAACCTTCAATCCATAAATGTCCTTTTGTGCGCCAACATATGAAGTGTCGGCACTCAGACGGAGAAGTGCCATCTAGGTTGATAACAGATGCCCCCTAATGTGTGAGGTTAGAGGGAAGCGATGGCCGAAATAAATTATAATCTTTATATTTGGAGAACTCAGAAATCCAATGGAGCAGAGGTAGTACCTGAAACAAATACATAATAATGTCATATACAAAGTCACATCTGAGGATGCTATGTTCAATATACTGGAACACTAGCTCCTTTACAAATGTTTGATTACATCATATAATATGGGTACAAGACCATGTATATTACAAAGGTGGATCAAAGCCACAATATACAATCATGATGAGTCTTCAAAGATCTGGAAGATGTGTACATAGGTAGAACATAATCTTGCGCAACTTAGTCCATAGTAAGGGAACTAAGGTCTTCATAATCAATCCCAAAGAACCAGTACAATCCAAGCCATGTGAATAAATGTAGGTTGAAGTCGAACATGGGGAGGATTCAACAGTTTCTCAATCAATAGGTGATAATTGACAATTGAAGCAAAGGAATTCACTAATGATGAAAGTGAATCCAGAGGTACAAACGTCAAAACTCTAGGTATTCATCATCAAGAAGTGCTGAAGCAGAACCATACTATGATAAGGAAGGCAATAGATCCTCCAACAGATCACAAGAGTGACTAGGAACTGGGTAAAGGAAGGGAGACACAAGTGATAACATATACGAAAATGATGGGATTAGGATATAGATCAAAGATTGAGTTAAGTCCTTGAACAGTGAGCACGACACAGAGATGACCCAAGGCAGCTTTTAACTTTATAGATAGAACAACTAGAATTATCTGTCATGTAGGAGACATGATTAGATTCCCCAGGTAGAACAAACAAGAGGAGGAGTAATAAACTCGAAGTAATAGCTGAACTGAAAGTGAACATTGAGACATGGGTATCGGAAAAGACAAAGAGTGTTATGTTCAAGGATGACATGCTACCAAAAATTGAAAACAAGAGAAAACTTCTTCCTTACCTTCCCTGTTGAATTTTAATGAGTCCGGGAAAGTCAACTCGAATCTCTCTTCATTTTTTAAGAAGCTTGAAGAGAATAAGGAATATTGCTTGATAGTGTCACTGATTCATGGATTTAATGAGCCCAAACTAGTATATGCTTAGTTGATGTTCTCACATTTAGAGAGTCTAAAAACTCCAAAGAATACTCTAGGGGGGTCCTTTTCATCCAATTTAGTCTCATGAGGCCGAAAAATTATAAAACATACCACATAAGAACTCTCT
Source organism: Pseudotsuga menziesii (assembly GCA_001517045.1). NCBI lineage: Eukaryota > Viridiplantae > Streptophyta > Pinopsida > Pinales > Pinaceae > Pseudotsuga > Pseudotsuga menziesii. Next base: position 138,896 of record LPNX010967955.1, on the reverse strand, counting down.
TAACTTCCGTAGAAGAAAAGGTGAACCTTTTTCGTATTAGTCAGGGAGGTCTGAAAAAGGTTAAATTACCACCTACCCAACGCTCCTTCAAGAACAACATAAATAGCTTGAATTTTACGGGTGTGAAGGAAATCAAGATCACTCAGAAAGATCCATTTGAGTACGAGAAATGGGGCTTACAACAATAAAATCGATGCTTTGTTCTTTAGTGTTTAATGAGCATGACAAAGACATAAAGTACACTTGGAATATTTTTCATGTTTAGGTCCAAAGCATGAAAAAGAGAAAACTAAGCTCATACCGGGAATTCCTTTTCCGTTAATTTAGTCCCTCAGGTCCGAAAAACTTATAAACCTATGCCTGAGAATACTCTTCTCAATTCTGTAGAAAAGAGAGTGATCATTTCTCGTGCTATTCCACATGGTCCGAGAAAGAGATAACCTACCACCAATGTGGATGCCCATTCACATATTCTTAACAAGCTTGAACAGATAAGTTAACTCGGCAGTCAAGTCTATTTTTAAGGAGTCAGACCTGGGCCTAAAGAAAACTCCATAAGAGTAGGGAGTCCTATAAAGGGATAGCTTGTAAAAAGAGACCATATTGAGGCTCCATTTGGCATGAAAATTATCTAAAAGGATTCCCCTATACCTAACACAGCTGCAGCATGAGTATCGAAAGACAACATAGGTTCTAAATGGGGATACTCATGAGAGGAAGGCCTTATCCACGGAAGAACGTTGGTAAAGACAAGGAGCTAATGGTTAAGAATACCATAGTCCGTGGTTAAAATGTTGATTACTAAGTCTCAAATGGAATCAGTATAAATGAAAAATGCATGTGGAATGACATGAAACCATCCTATATGAGCAAAAAACATTTTAGAATGATGAAAAACTTGTTACAAGGAAAAAAGAGATGGGATTAGTTTGATAAAATATGAACTATAGGCAAAAAACCCAATTAAGAAATATAATTTCTATAAATAGTTCAAAAAACTAAATAAAACTCACCATTTTGAATTTTAGCCATAAGAAGCAAGTTTTTAACTCTACCTTCATTCGATCGGTGCGGACAATCCGGTGGAAAAAATCCAATTCCGCAAGTGTCACGTAAGACTAGACCCCAAGCTCTTCATTTTGATCCTAGCAAATTTCAATTTTGAGTCCCAATTTCATATTTTTGAGCGCCCTAAAGCAAGGAACACTGTGTATGCGGGTTTGCTATAGTAACACTCGCATACACGCATTTTGTACGCAGGTTGTCTGAAAGACAGTCACGTACAGTACACAGGTTGTCTAACTAGACAGTCGCGTACGATGCATGGAGGGTAAAAAGATATATAAAGAGTCAAAATTTTGAATTTTTATATGAAACTAATGCTTCACAATGGTTGATTTGCTAGGTGTGAAGATGGTGCTTGAGTGGAGGGAGTGTGAGCATGAAGATTTGGATCAAGAAGCACTCCATGATGCCCACACTCTGAATGTTTTACGTTCAAGTGGGTTGTTGAAATTCTTTTGCACGTCACCTATGCGGGCCAATGTCCGTCTGCTAGAGTTCATGATAAACTACTGGGATCATGATTTGGGCATGTTCGACCTTCAGGGTGAGTCCTTGGAGATTACTTCTGAGGATATCTACTTCAGTGCTGGTCTGTCACAACGAGGGGTTCCAGTTAACTTGGAGGGCACCGGTAGAGGCGGTGATCCTCTAAGTGTTTAAAACTACATTGATGTATTCTGCGCACCAGGGACCCAAAAGAGAGGGAGTTGCATCCCTATTACACATACGTGATCTTCCCCTACAAGTTTTGGTAAGTACCATAGTTAGGGTTGTGGGATCATCTTCTCTTCATTTCGCCACACAGAACCAAATGAGGTTGGCAGTGGATTGCATGCATTGGGATTTGTATGATTGGTGTTCGGGAGCAATCCTAATTCTAAAAAAACAACTCTTGGACTACAAGAGAGGAAGAAGGAAGAAATTCGGATATTCTAGCATCTTGGCGGCCTTCTTCGAGAGAGAGTGTCGGGGTTGAGCCCTGCAGTACCTCTACCAGTTAGATCTCCTCGTCAACCTAGGGTGAGTAGGTGGGGAGATATCTTCCTCTGCCAGGGAGGAGGTGGCTCAGTGCAGAGTGTGTACGATGATGAATTCTACTTTTCGTGGAAGAGGTAGTTATCAGCACTGGAGCAGTTTCCATATGCTAGGATGGATTTTCGAGGTGATCCAGACCTTATCCTCCCTCCAGGAGGAGCATGGGGAGAGCTAGGTAATTTTTAATTTTCAAGTTTTTAAAATTTTTATGAATTTTAAAATTAGGGATATACACATATGTATAAGATTTCTAATCCTATAAACATGTCAAAATCCAGATATTGGACCGGTCTGCCCTGCAGGGCATCCATGTATGTATGTTCGTCCTATCTTACGCGAAGACCAGGGGCTTATCAGGGTTCTAGAGGGGAAGCTGGCCAGGCTTACCCAAAGAGTACCCACTTTGAGGATTGAGCACATCCCATCCATCATGCAAGAGTATGTGGTTGGAGTAACACCCATTTGGATATGCCTTTTGAGGAAGGTAGCCAGAGCGGTTTTGGTGTACATAGATGCTGTAGAGGCTACCGAAGCCGAGGAGGCTGAGGAAGCCAAAGTATAGGGAGACTGAGGGGACCAGGGTGGTCCAGCATATATCTAGGGCATTTTGATGGACTATGATCCATATTTTGTATATTTTTGTATATTATACAGTTATGACTGGATCTAAGGATCAAGAACTCGACCTATCTATAGACAGATATTCACATATATATGTGTATATATATATATATATTGTCGGTTTATTTACAGATGTTTTTTATGTGTATGCTGTATATTTTTATGAAATATGTGTTAAATGCCAATCCAAAATGTAATTAGCATATGCATCAGTCAATGAATTCTGATTTCTTGGAATGTGATTGAATGTAATAAATTCAAAGCTTCTTTCCAACAACCTAACTTGCATGATCTGACACAATAGAATAGGGTTCCACACCTGGTAAGCTCAATTGAGCTGGGAAACCACTAGTTGAGAGTCCAGATGGACTTCCAGCTGAGTGATACCATGTGACAAAGCATCCCACAGAAGCTCAATTACAGCTCTATACTCAGCAACATTATTAGAAGCAGGACTTAATCAAGCGCCTCCTGAGGCAACTAACTGTCCTGAGGGAGAATAAATGACCCATGCCGCTGAAGCAATATTAAGAGTGTGGCGACTAGCGCCATCAGCGAAACATATGAACATCTCGAAAGACATCTGAAACAACCAGCAGATAGTATAAAAAACATAAACTCACGATCTAGTGTACATAAAAATACATACAATAGAATACAAGAAAAAGTGCTAACCCTAAGCATAGTACTTCTTCAGATAGAGCCCATTTCTAGGCTCAGGAAGCTTATTCCCATCAAAATCTATTAATTCATATGCGCCCTTTTTTAAGACTTTCGACATGACATAAGTCCCTAACCACATGGCCTTGAATTTTCCTACCCCCAGGGGTTCCCTGTCTTAGTCCCAAAGCAAAACAAGTTCCCCCTCAAAAAAAATCTGATGTTTGACCGATTTATCATATTGGATTTTGACCCTATTCTTGTGAGCTTAGTTTGTTGTCAGTGCATCTCTACGTTGCTCATCAAGGTGTTCTAAATGTACTAGACGTTCTTCAAACTCTGTCGTATCAGGTAACACATGAATAGCTATTTTCAAGGATGGGATTTCACATTCAACCAGGGTAACGGCTTCTACTCCATGAACGAGTTGGAAGGGGGAGAAACCCGTAGCAGTTTTTACATTAGTTTGGTACGCCCAAAGGGCAGGGTATAGCATGATATTCCAGTTAGAATGGGTTGCATCAATTGTATATTTTAGGATAGTCTTCAAAGTCTTGCTAACAACCTCAACCTGACCATTTTCCTGAGGATAATACGAAGATGAATGCTCTTGTCTAATTCCAAGCATAGTCATCCATTCCGTCATCATGCTATTTTGAAAATGGCTTCCATGGTCAGTGACAATCACCTTAGGTATAACAAACTGTGCTATAATCTGATTGAATACGAAGAAAGTTGTTGTTTCTCCATCGGCTTTAAAGGTGGCCATTGCCTCTGCCCATTTCGTAAAATAGTCCACATCGACAATGATATATTTGTGCCCCCTAGCCGAGGCTGGGTTTCACGTCACGTAATCAATCCCCCACTTCATGAAGGGGCCCACCGAGACAACGGGAAACAATGGAGCGATATGTGACCGCATTTTTCTGGTGTAAAGCTGATAAGGATGATAGCGCTTCACTATTTGAAGATTGTGGGCTAGAAATAACCAGCACATAGTATCTTCTGGGCCATTGCTAACCCAGATAAATGACCCCCACATGCTCCACTATGGGAATCATTCAGGACAATCTCCACTTCCTCATGGGTAATACATCAACGCAAAATGGAATCTACCCCTCTTCGATATAAAGTATCTCCTATGATGAGGTAGTTCTTAGCATGAAGGCATAATTTACGTCGTTCCTCTCGCGACGAAGTCGCGGGATACTTCAAAGTATGGAGATATATAAGTATATCTCCATACCAGGGATCAGAGGTGGCTATCAAGAATATATGCTCATCTGGGAATGAGTCATCTTCAACGACTACATCTTCTTCTGTTGGAAATTCTACTATAAGCTCAGCAAAAACTAAGGACTTTTTAGACTTAGCGGATTATAAATCCAAGTCAAAATCTTGGAGAATGACTATCCATTTGTTGAATTTTCCCCCAACAATCCATCGGGACAAAACATACTAAAAAGGATTCACATCCCCCACTACTGTTGTATTCCTCAGCAAAATGTAGTGACGTAACCTCTGAACAGCATAGACAGCTGCTAAGGCCAATTTCTCGATGTGGGAGTACCTGAGTTCAGGCCCAGCTAAAGCACAACTAAGATAGTAAACGACATGCTCCTGGAGCTTATCGTTTTCCTGGACCAGGACTACCCCAATGGTTGACTCGGACGTGGCCAGATACAATATAAAATCCCTAGAGTAATCTGGCAGACGCAGTAAAGGTGTCGACAACAAATATTTTTTCAATGCCTCGAAAGCGAGTTGTGTAGTTTCATCCCATATAAATGGGGTGTCCTGTTTTAATAGGTGCATGAAACCCTTGGTAATCTTGGCATAGTTAATGATGAAACTTCGAAGAAAATTAGACTTTCCCTGTAGGCTTTGAAGTTTCCTGATAGAATGAGGAGGAGGAAGATTTAAAATGGCCTCTACTTTTAATGGATCCACCAGGATGCCTCTATTAGAGACAATGAATCTGAGCAGTCTTCCGGACTCGACATAGAACACACACTTGTGGGGATTCAAGTGGATCTTATAGTATTTGCATCGTTCAAATATCAACCGTAAGTGATCTGGATGGTCAATCCTCTTGCAAAAATGTGCAGGAAGATCATCGAGATAAGGTTCAACAATAGCTTTTATATCATGGAAGGCAAAGTTCATTTCCCGTTGAAAGGTTGCCCCAGCATTTTTCAATCCGAAGGGAATTTTTTTATACACGAAGGTATCCCAAGGACAAATGAAAGCATTTTTATGTTGGTCTTCCGGTTTTATTTGAATTTGATTGTATCCGGAGAAACCATCCATAAACGAGAACACTTCACTTCCCACGCAAGCATCTATAATATGGTCTATAAATGGAGTGGGATAGTTGTCCTGAGGACAGGATTTATTCAAATCTTTGAATTCTGTATAGACACGTATGGTCCCTTGCTTCTTATCAATAGGAACATGATTGGATACCCATTCTGTCAGAGCTATGGGATAAATGAAACCAGCTTTCAACAGCTTTTCAACTTTAGCCTTCACAGCCGCCGCTTTATGCAGGTTAACAGGTCTTAACTTTTGTCGAACAGGTTTAGCAACGGGGTATGTTCGGATCTCATGTTCAACTATCGATGGATCAATGCATGGCATCTCCTCATATGACCAGGCAAAGATGTCACGGAATTCCTTGAACAAGGCCATATAGATTGCAATCTCTTCAGGAGAGCAGTTTGCACCTATATGTATATTTTCCACGACATCAGGGTTTACAAAGATGTTGATAGGGATAGTGGCAGAAATATTTTCCATATTCCCCTCGGCAAACATTCCTTCCTTGGGTAAGGGATTTATGGGTGTATCAACATCATCTGACAGTCTCATGTGAAACTCTTGATTTTCTATCATGCTTAGCTCTGGAAGAAAATAGGATCGATGGTGAATATCTTCATAGATCTTACCATGTCCACACATGGCTTCCAGAATGGCTTCATCAGAAGGTAAAACCATATCTAAACAGTCCATAGAGTGTAAAGAGTTTTCCTCCCAAGCGGGCAAATAGACTTCTTCCAGGTCGAGTCTAAGACTGTGAGAGGGTCTGGAATGGGATAAACAGTGGTTTGAGTGATAGCTTGGTAAGCCACTTCCACTGCCGATAAGGGCACTTTCGGTTCATGGGGGGAAGGGAGAACCCAAGGATCAGTGCTATCAACAACCATGGCTATGGACTTCCCCACACTAGTAGAACCAATATAGTTAATCGGGGCTGGAAGATCAAATGTGCCCATCAATGATGTCTACATTCTAGCCTCCAAGCTCTGTGCAGCAGGTTTGACCTGATCAGCCAATGGCATAGCGGACTCATTAGACTCCATGCGGCCTTTTTGAGTAAAATCTAGTTGGTTAACAGTAACCAACTTTCCTTCATGTGGAAAAACTACCACCCGAAAGACGGCCGACGCAATAGCGGACATGGCATAAGTCTAGCTCCTTCCCAAAAGCAAATTATATTCCAAAGGTGCATCAATCACTTCCACCTCAATAGACACTGCTTTCCCTACCAGCTTTATTTCAAAAGTTGGTAGGATACCATGCGAACAGAAAGACCTTCCATCGAAAGCAGTAAGCAGAGTGTTTGACGGGACTAGCTCTAGGGATCTGAGAGCTTTCCAACATGACAAAGACATAACACATGTAGAAGCACCCTCATCAACAACTGCCCTTCCAATGGTCTTTCCACCATGGATGACATCTATTGATAAGGCTACATGGTAAGGTAGGCAAATTTTAACATCAGATAAGTGAAATTTCACCATGAGACTTGACGAGTCCATGCTACCTAAGGCTGCTAAGAGGGCATCCCGCTGGGCGGGATAGCTCTGTAACACCTCTAAGGCTGACATTGCACAAGGGGTTTGGGCTAAGTCTTCAACCACTGAGTAGTTTGAAGCATCCCTAGCATTAGGGTTATGCAAGGTCTTCTTAAAGACACCTTTCGGTATCTTAGGCATAGTTTCAGCAGGCTTCTCAATAGTGAGAGGGTTAGAAGTTTCACCTATAGACTTACCCTTCTCAGAAGTCTCTTTTTCATAATTTTTATTCCTCGTCTATAACAAAGTCAAAGATCAAACCATGTTGATATAGTTAGGGTTAGGGGAACCGAAAATGCCCCTTGCTACATTAGAAGCTGAAGCTGAGTTCTGCCCTTGGGGAAATGGATCCTTCAGGACAGCCGGTTGTTGAGCTTTAAGAAGCTTCTGGGCTTGTTCCATAAGGGGAAAAAGGTGAGTGAGGTGATCCTTGTGGCACAACTTACACAGGAATTTGACCTTTTTCTTTTCCTTCTTGTCCGCATCAGCATTGTTCATGGGTTTCTGCTTATTTTGATTTCCCTCCCCTTTCTTTCCTCTCTTTTTCTTCCCACCAGGCTGCTGATTTCCCTTCTGAGAGGTTTGTGCAAAAACATTTTCACTTTGGGGGGAGGGGGCAGCCTTTGCTGCCTCCATCGTAGAATGCTTGACAAATAGTTGATGAAGCTGTTTGGCCAAAGACTCTATAGTGGGAGAGTTTACGGACCCAACCACACCATCGACATGGGGTCTAGGCTTAGGTTTCTCCATATCATGGTTAGGCCTCGGTGCCTCAGGGATAATCTCATACAAGATCCTAGATTGTGAATAAATCAAATCCAATTGTTGGGCCCTGAGAATGGATTCTTCTTCATTCGTCACTCTTGAAGTGGATACGTCCTTAGATATGTAAGGCAACAAATATTTAAGGAACCACTCTAGTAAGAACTCAGGAGGAATAGTGGCTTTAATAAGGCTCTTTCGCCTCCTCCACTCTTGGATATGATCTGAGATGTGGGTAGCCTTGTTCTGCCTAAAGGTAGATAACAAGTCCGTTCTGAAATCATATCGGACCGGAAGCTGAAAGTGGCTAAGAAATGCACTAGCCAAGTCCCAAAAACTACTGAACGCAGCAGAAGGAAACTCAATGTACCATTTTGCTGCAGTATTCATTAAGGTTCTTTGGAATAGCCTCAACCTAACTGAATCTTCATTCAATAAATTAGAAGAACACCATAAATGAAATGTGGTGGCATGAGCCCCGGGATATTCACCAACTTTGCCCTTGAATTTAGGGATGTCCAATGGAAATTTGGTGGGAACAGGTGGCCACTAGGGGTCATGCCTCATCGGGTCGTTCATCAATTTTGACAAATCTGGCAAGTTTAATGTTGCCAGAAAAGGAAGCTTGGGTCGCATTGGGGCACTAAAAGTGCCAATCTGGGGATTAGAGGGACTTTCCCCCGAATACCCATATGTAAAGGTGGGGTTTCCCCCTGCAGCCGGTTGCAAAGAGGATGGATTACTTTGAAACAAATTCCATCTGTAAGCCACAGGATTGTGAGTAGGAGGTGCAGTATATGAGGTTCAGGCCATCCTAGTCGAAAATGGGGTTTGAAAAAAGGGAGCAGGTATGCCTCCCCTAAACAACGAAAAGGGAGAGCTCATGAAGGGGGCTGAGACCGTAGTTTGGAAACCTTTCCCATAAGAGGTAGTGTTTCCAAATTGCACTCCTACATAAGAAGGTGATGGACCTACGTATGGAGTGGATGGGGGAATATGCCCCCCATTCCAAGGAAATCCTTGGATGAAAGCTGAGGATCCTACCGGACCGCTCTGGGCAGTGTGTGCAAAGGAAGAAGGAACAATAGGTATACTGGGGATCCCAGTAACCATGTCACCAGAAGCACCTACTAGGCTTATGGGAACCAACGGTTGGACCACCCGGCTCACTGGAGTCAATGGCATAGTAGGTATTCTAGATCTAGGGGTATTTACCGGGGGAGGTAGTACCCCTTCAGCCGGAAAGGCTGAGGTGAAAGCAAAAGAACTTTCTCCTATAGTAGACATTATCCTTCCCACAGGGACACCTAAAACAGGTGAATCAAAATGCCTAACTTGGACGATCACAGGATCGTTTAAGTCAGTCAAGGGTGTGTTAAAATTCCTTGCAATATCGTCAGCCTACAAGTCTTCTATCTCAACTGTATTAAAATCAAAACAGTTAGCTCTAAGTGTCGGTTCACCTAGAACTTCACTCACTCCTATCAGTTCAAATGAGCCGTCCGTGTCCAATATCCGCCTTTGAGGTGGAGGTGGAGGTTCCAATGTGATGAGAGGAGGAATGTTTTGCAACCTTCGTGACCTTCTAACAGGTTGGTCCTCCATAATTGTAAATTTGACAATTCAAACCCTAAGGTTGGATAAACACAGACAAACCACAGAGCAATCACTACGAAAATTCCTAGAGTCTCAACAGTCAGCAAGGGTAAAAGATATGCTTTCCTGAAGAAAGCTAAAGAACAGTTACATAGCGTCCTTGAAGAGGTTCTTAGGCACAATCGGAGAAATCACCCACTGCCCTCCTACACTTTCAACAAGGGTTACCTTCCAATCCCGTCCAAGGTGAACCAGAAATAGCCTTCCACTTTACCTAGGTATGAACCCTAAATGTCAAGAGACTAAAGGATACCTTAGCTATACCAACAGTCTGGGGGGACAGTCGCAAGCCTGACTCGTATGCATGGGCAAGGTAGCTAAGCCCGAAACTCTTTCTAGGATAGAATCCCTAGATGTGTAAAAGTCCTGATTTATGTTTCGACAAGGAATCAGAGGGTTATCTCCTCAGTCCAATGCCTCCACGCGGCCTCGTGCTTGACTCCCGTTTGAGAGGATCTTCCCATATACAATCGATAAAGATAAGGATTTACCTATAGAATGGTCCATTATGTCTAAATTTTAAAACTTATGGGAAGTTTACACTTCCTAGCCCACAAGTCTATCCTAAGCTAGTAGGTGAATGGCCCTAAAAAATAAAAATTACTAGTAAATTTTAATTATTGCGTTCATTTTAAGGGCTATTTCTTTACTTAGAAGGAAGTGTATTGAAGGACTATGATGTTTTTGACTCTATAAGAAATGTAAAAAGCAAAGGTGTATGTTTTCAAAGCAAATTATCACTACTAAAACAAACTTCTTTTTTTCTTTTGTAAATATAAATTGATGAAAATGCAATGATAAAGAGAAAACTAAGACTATATTTTTGTAGTTTTTTGAGATTATATTTTAAAAACTGAAAGTAAAACTACTCTATGCAAAATCACATGCAAAAGCTTCAAAATGTTTTCTTTTCACTTTTTAAAATGCTTAAAGACTACTATGCACCTAAATGCACTAAACTTGAGTATACTTGAATCAAATCAACTGTATAAAGCAAGCAAAGTGAATTAAACAAATTAATAAGACCAAAATATCAACCAACAAGGGCAGACTTGGAACCCTAGCTTGGGTGGGCACAATGACAAGAAATCACTGAGATCACATAAAGGTAAGTGGAAAACCAATCACTATCCAAGGAAAGAATGGGAAAAAGAGTGTCCAGAACCCTGATCACTAATTCGGACAACCAACACTAAAACCTATAACCCAAAATAGGAAAATCCACTTCAAATTGCAAATAGAAGACAATCCAAACAAAAGGAACTCAAGGGCTTTACAAGAAAGCACAAGGTGTGGCCAACAAGGTCATCAAACTGGTAGTATAATTCTTATAAGGAAGACCAACCAGCAAACAAATTTTATAAAGAGACAGGGACAAGCAAACCCTAAACCAAAAATTCAAATGCTAAGGCTTGTACGCGACTGTATATAAGGGAAACCCGCGTACTATACATGACTGTCCTAGAGAGGAACCCACATATGCAGGCCTCTGTATGCAACTATATGCAAGAGCAACCCACGTATAGCTACAAAATTTTCAAATAAAAAGAAAATTTCTCAAGGTCTTCAAACACTATCCTAAGCATGAACCAAGACAGGATACCACACACAAACTCAAGGCAAAGGCTAGGCAACGGTAAACAAAAATAACCCACAGCAGTCTGGGCTCCCCAGCGGAGTCACCAGTTCTGTTGTTCAGGAATAAACACCCTTATAACCGAGGTTCTGGGGTTACCAATGTACTCTTAAAACTTGCAGACAATCAACTTTAAAGTACAGAAAGGAAATAGGAAGATATAATGGACTCACCCGATTAACGACAGTTGATCCAATCTTTGTCTTCTCCCGCTCTGCTCCTCTCCAAAGCTTTCAAGGATGCACCTCCTTCACTTGCAAAGAGAAATTCCTCCAAATACAATCTTATACATGTATATATGACAAGTTAGATAAACAATATATAGAGTGCTTAATCATAAATATTCATCAAACCATGATACATGAAAGATATTCAACATGCATTTGGAATAAGGATTCTCTTTATTAACAATAGTGAATGAGACAAGTGTACAATCCAATGCCTGAAACAAGGACTCCTCTGCAACCAAAGGATTTTGAGTTCTGCTGCTCCAAAGACTTCTGAAGATATACCACCGGCATAAATTTTCTCTCCAAGTATGATTGATTAATGCCCTCCCCAAGGCCTCTATTTATACTTAGGAAAATAGAGCAGTTTGGAAGGTTGAGGAGGTTAAGACAGTTAAGATAGTTAATGTTTAAGGCTTAACAAATCTCCATTAATCGTGTTTATTATTTTTAATGTCAAAAGGAGGCGTACGCAAGTATTGATACTGGAAACCTACGTATGACACGCGATTTGATATAAGGGAAACCCGCATACATATTTGTACATGGGTTGCAATGACAATACCCGTGTACAGTACGCGATATGTTGTGGAGATAGTCACGTATGTACGCGATTTGCTATGGAAAGAGTCACGTACAACAATCAACATGTAAAAAGGTAAAAATGGCAAGCTAGGTGGATAGTGAATGCATCTCATGTAATGGCCATCTATAGTGTTTTAGGAAAGCTTCAATCCATAAATGTCCTTTTGTGTGCCAACATATGAAGTGTCGGCACTCGGACGGAGAAGTGCCATTTGGGTTGATAACACACTATTAAATAATTCTATGAACTTTACTATAGTAATGTTACATCTTGCACTAATGAACAATGTTGACAAGGTAGACAACTTAGTTTATCAATAACATTTTTTCAATTAATGTGGTTATCTATATATAGTAGCTAATATTTTGCAATAAATTTACCACATCCAACTTATCATTGAAATGTTGTCGAGGAAAAGTGCCATTAAGCTTACTCAAATTCCATTAAGTTCACTCAAATGTTGTCGAGGACAAGTGCCATTAAGGTTACTCAAATTCCATTAAGTTCACTCAAATTTTGTCGAGGACAAGTGAATGTCAACATCAAGTGCATCATCATCATCGTTGACATCGCCATCATCAACAACATCAACATCAATAAGTACATCATCAACAACATCATGGTCATCATCGTCCTCATCAACAAGTACATCATTAGCCACATCATTGTCATCATCATTGATAGGGTCACTTATATGCCACTATGGTTCATCATCATTCTTCACCATTTGGATCCATGTCATGTTGTTACAATCACTCAAATTCCATTAAGGTCACTAAAATTTCGTCGACGATAACTTAATGTCATTAGAGCCATTTAGGTGATATTAATATGTCTCTCATATGTCATTATGAACATTTAAGTGCCATTAGGATCAATCAGTATCTAGAAGTATTATGGCATTCATCATCATTGTGGACATCAATGTTGTCATCATAATCATCATCAATTCCATATGGTACATCAACATCATCTTGATCATCATCCTCATTATCATCATCATCGTCATCATTTTCATTATGGTCACTCATATTCCATTAGTGTTCTTAATCACTCATTGCCATTAGGATTCATGTCTTGTAATTGTTAAGGTCATTTATATGTCAGTACAGTCATTTTGATGATAATAGGGTCGTTTAGATGTCAGTACAGAAATTTAGGTGCCATTAGAATCAATTAGGATCCAAAAGTGCTACCACATGCATAATCATCATTGAAATCCACATCGACATTGTCATCATAATCATACAATAAATCAACATCATTGTCATCCTCGTAGTCATCATCAATATAATTGTGATAATAATGAGCAAGGAGCATACTACCTCAGAAGAATGGATTAGCATAGTCTTAAACTTATCAAATCATATCCATACGCTCCATCATAATTATCGTAATGCATCATCGTCATGTTGTTAGGGCCAATCATATGCCATTAGGGTCTATCAAATGTTGTTGGGGACACTCAAATACAATTAGAGAAATTTAGGTGACATTAAGGTAATTTACCCCTCATTAGGATTAATCAAGATCCAAAAGTTCCATCATTACGATCATTTAGGTGCCACTATGATAAACCAAGATCCAAAAGTACTATTACATGAATCATGAGCATTGGCATTTACATTGATATATCTGGCATTATGTCGGACATTTTCTGAACACAAATCCTAGCTCTAAACCTAGTGTAATGCCTAACGCAATTCCTTTCAAAATTTCTGGCATTATTCCAGGCGCTATCCTTGGATCTATACCTGCCGCTATGTTGGATGTTTTCTAGGCGCAATACCTGGCTCTATACTTGGTGTTATGTTGAATGTTTTTCCTGCCAAAATTCATGGCACAATTCCTGTCGCTAACCTTGGATTAATATATGATGCTATGCTATTCAGGACATTTTGCTGGAAGCTATTCTTGGCATTAGATGGGATGATTTTGTGCATGATAATTGGGACGTTAATTGGGATGATAATTGTGATGCTAATTGGGATGCTAATTGGGATGTTAACTAGGATGCTAATTATCGTCCAAAATAACGCCAACTTTTAAAAAGGGACTATAATTGGGATGCTAATTGGGATTCTAATTGGGACGCTAATTGGGAAGCTAATTGGGATTCTAATTGGGATGCTAATTGGGATGCTAATTAGCATCCAAAATAGTGCCAACTTTTAAAAAGGGATGCTAATTGGGATGCTAATTGGATCGCTAATTGGGATTCTAATTGGGATGCTAATTGGGACATTAATTGGGATGCTAATTAGTGTCCAAATTAGTGCCAACTTTTAAAAAGGGACGTTAATTGGGATGCTAATTGGGATGCTGATTGGGACATTAATTGGGACGCTAATTAGGATGCTAATAAGGATGCTAATTGGGATGCTATTTAGCGTCCAAAATAGCACCAACTTTTAAAAATACACGCAAATAATGCCATTAAAAGCGCCATCCCATGGAAAAGCGTCCTCTTTATCCAAAAAATGATGAAAAATACACTAAAAGTGATAGTGGACACTAAAAAGGAAGCTAAAAGAGACGTTAATCACAGGTTTTTGTTGTAGTGGAATCTCTATTGAAGGAAGATGATCAATCCCTAGCCACTCATACCAAGAGAAGAAGAATTCAACCCAACTTCAAGAAGGGAAACCACAAGGAGTTTCAACCTCCGAAAAGGTTCCAAAGAACAAGAGAAAGTTTCCCAAAGAGGGACTACTCCAACTTTCAATGTTTCAATTGTGATAAGATAGAACACATTGCCAGAAATTGTCCTTTGAATAAAGAAGAATACAAGAAGAGGAATAACAACAAAATAAATCATGCGCATCTAGCTAAAGATGAGGATGAAGAAAAAGAAGAAGAAGGACCTTGGAGAAAGCAAGCAAGAGAAGAAGATGCAGAAGAGTATGTACTATTCTCTGCAGTCTCTGGGTTTGCAACATCTAGAGAAGACACATGGCTTATTGATAGTGGTGCTTCAAAGCACATGATGAGACAAAAGAAAATTCTGTCAAAACTTGAAGAAAAGAACTCTCCTCAGAAAGCATCTCTAGGAGATGACTATCAATATCCAATAAAAGGAATTGGTGAAGCAAGCTACAAGATTGATTCAGGAAAACCCCTGAAGATGAAGGAAGTTTTATATGTACCAGGTCTAAAGAAGAACTTAATTTCTATCTCAGCATTATATAAGAAAGGATATAGATTTGCATTCATAGATGGACAACTACTCATGTGGCGCAAAGGAAAGTCAATTGAAGATTCAGCTGTCATCAGTGAATAAGAAGGAGGCCTATATAAAATCAAGGGACATTTAGAAACAACCCTTGTTCATGAGACCACTAACCCTAGTGAATTGTGGCATAGGAGGCTTTCCCACATAAATTACAAAGCACTACCTCATGTGAAGAAATTAGTGACGGGATTACCAGACTTGAAGATCAATCATGAAGGAATTTGCAAAGGATGTGAAAAAGGAAAGAATATCAAGAATCCATTTCCAAAGAGTGAAACAAAAACTAAAGGTACATTGGAATTAATTAATTCAGATGTATGTGGTCTAATCTCCTCCATATCCTTGAGTGGTTTTGAATATTATATTACATTTATTGATGGCTATTCAAGAAAAACATTGATATACTTCTTGAAAGAAAAGAACGAAGTGTTTGAAAAATTCAAGGAATTCAAAGCCTTAATAGAAAACCTTTCAGACAAAAGAATCAAGACACTCTGATCAGACAATGGTGAAGAATATTCTTCAAAAGAATCTGAATACTTTTGTAAAGATGCTGGAATCAAGAGGGAACTAACTACTCCCTACAATCCTCAACAAAATTTTGTTGTGGAAAGAAAGAATAGAACCATCATGGAGGCAATGAAGACAATGGTTCATGATTAGGATCTTCCAATGCATCTATGGGAAGAAGCAGCAAGAACTATTGTCTATGTACAAAATATAATATCTCATAGTTCCCTTAGATTCAAGACTCTAGAGGAGATGTTCATGGGAAATAATCTTGAAGTAAGTCACCTCAAGATATTCGGTTGTCCAATATATGTTCACATACCGAAAGAGAAAAGAACCAAGTTAGACCCTTCCGGAAAGAAGGGAATATTTGTTGGATACTGTGAAGTATCCAAGGCATTCAGAATTTACATTCCTAGATTCCATCACATGGAAATCAGTAGAGATGTAAGATTTGATGAAGAAGTAGTTCTCAAGAGACCCAATAAATGTCAACATGAAGAAGTATATGAGGAAGATGCACCTCCCAGAAATGTAGAGGCTACATTCCTCCCTGAAGATGAAACATCTGAAGATCATGATATGACAGAACCACAAGAACCTCCCACAATGGAGATATCACGAAAGAGAAATCCTGCTTGGGAAAGAGAAATTAGACAAGAAGCAAAAAGATACAGAGCTCCATAAGGCTCCACAAGGATAAGCAAGAATCCCAATCCATTTTCCAACTATGTATATTTAATGTGTGATCTTGTAGATCAAGAACCTACAAACTATGAAGAAGATGTATAGAAGAAAGAGTGGGTAGAAGCAATGACGGAATAATACCAATAAATAATGAAGAATGATGTTTGGGATATAGTTCCCAAACCAGAAGGCAAGAGTGTGGTATCTTCCAAGTGGATCTACAAGATAAAACATGCAGCTGATGGAAGTATAGATAAATACAAGGCAAGATTTGTAGCTAGAGGTTTCTCTCAGAAAGAGGGAATTGATTATGAAGAGACATTTGCACCAATAGCAAGGTATACTTCGATTAGAGGCATCATGGCACTTTCATCCATGATGAAGTGGAACTTACACTAGATGGATGTAAAGACAGCCTTCCTTAATGGTGTGATTGAGGAAGAAGTATACATAGAACAGACGTAAGGATTTGAAATTGAAGACAGATGAACTCACGTATGTAAGTTGAAGAAGGCCCTGTACGGCCTTAAGAAAGCTCCTAGAGCTTGGTATGGAAGGATAGATAGTTTCCTGACGAGCTTGGACTTTACCAAGAGTAAAGCTGACCCTAACCTTTACTTCAAGGTTATAGAAGATGAACCTGTCATACTATTACTATATGTGGATGACCTATTTCTGACAGGGAATGAGAAACAGATTGTAGAATGCAAGAAGAAGCTCGCTGAGGAATTTGAGATGAAAGACCTTGGGTTAATGCATTATTTTCTAGGTCTGGATGTATGGCAAAACTCAGAAGGAATCTTTCTCAATCACGAAAAGTATGCAGTAGAAATTTTGAAAAGATTTGATATGTTGGAATGTAAATCCAAGGCCACACCCATGGATACCAACCTGAAGTTATTGGCTAATGAATCATCAGAATTAGTGTATGTGACTCAATATAGATAGATTATTGGGTCGTTGATGTATCTAACAAATACCAGACTAGACATTTGTTTTGTTGTGAACAACTTGAGCCAGTAACTAGTTCAACCTAGACGTGTTCACCTAGTAGCTGCAAAACATGTGATGAGATATCTGAAAGGAACAATAGACTTTGGTATATACTATGATGGAAACCATGACTATAGATTGTATGCCTATACAGATGCAAATTGGGTTGGAAGTGTCTCAGACATAAAAATCACATCAGGTTGATGCTATTGTCTGGGGTCTGCTATGATTTCATGGTTTAGCAGAAAAGAGTCAAGTGTTTCTCTTAGCACGGCTAAAGCAAAATACATAGCAGCTTGCTCTGTTAGTTGTGAATGAATATGGATTCGGAAGCTTATGTCAGGTATATTTAACCTGGAGTTGGATACCACAATGATTCTATGTGATAACTAGAGTTGTATAAAGATGATAGAGAACCTCATGTTCCATGATAAATCAAAGCACATAGAAATATGATATTTCTACATTCGAGATATGATACAGAAGGGAACCATAAAGCTCCAGTATGTGAGTACTGATGAACAAGTTGCTAATGTGTTAACAAATCCTCTGTCTCGAATAAAGTTTGAATACTTTCGAGACAAGCTTGGTGTTTTTTGAAAAGACCTTCCCTGAAAGGGGGAGTAGTGATGTTGCAGTGGGATTGTATCATTCTTGGACACTTGTCCTAAAGTGATCCATAGACTTCTCTCTTTGAGAAAGAAGTGGGATTGTATCATCCCTGGACACTTGTCCTAAAGTGATCCGTAGACTTATGTCTCCGAGAAAGAAGCAGGATTGCATCAATCGTGTACCTAATTCCTAAAGTGATAGGGAGTGATTATCCCGTAATAGTATCTAGAGACTTTGGTCTTCGATAATGTGGTAGGATTGCATCATCCTTGGACATAAGTCCTAAAGTGATAGGGAGTGATTATCCTGTAATAGTATCTAGAGACTTCAGCCTTTGAGAATGTGGTAGGATTGCATCATCCTTGAACCTAAGTCCTAATGTGATAGGGAGTGATTATCCCGTAATAGTATCTGTAGACTTCGGTCTTTGAGAATGTGGTAGGATTGTATCATCCCTGGACTTAAGTCCTAAAGTGATCCATAGACTTTCGTCTTCGTATTGTGGATTGCAGGTTGTTGTTGATAATGATGATGTTGTTGATTGAAAGATCAAAGTATTGCTAATGATGTTGCTAAAAGTATTGATGATGATCGAAAGGTCAAAGTATTGTTGATGATGATGTTGCTGATTGTAAAGACTAAAATGCTGATGTTGTCGACCGAATGATAAAAGTGTTGCTGCTACTAAAATTGAAGATGAAGACTATATGTCAAAGATGATGAAAATCTTCCAATGATTTATAGATGTATCACCCTGATGATCTTGAAGATGATCTCTCTCCTTCTCCTACTATTGTTGTTGTTGTTGTAGAATACCCTTGTCGTTAAGGGGGAGTGTTGAATTATTGTAACTTCGAAGAATATTCTAAATGTATTTTATTGATGGAACCTTTTGGAGATGTTATTATTCCTCTCCCAGGATGATATTATTGTATTAGGTCAGTAGAGAGTCATGAGGAAAACCCTCTATTGTAAGTCGAGTAATTAGCACCCTCCTAAATATAATATTAAGTTGTATTGAATTCTCCTAGAGAAGTCAACCCAGTTAAGTTTAGTAGGGCTGACTTAGTTGAGTGAAAATTTAAGTGAGAGGAAGAATATAAATAGAGAGAGGCGCTCCTCATTTGAAACATACAGACGCACACTTATGTAGCACATGAGAGAGAGAGAGTTTTATCTGCAAGGAGGAGAAGGACCGGTCTGAGGTTTTATCTTTTATCTTTTTTATCATCTATATTGAGCAATATTTTCTTGCTAGGTTTTTCCCTTTAGGGTTTTCCCAGGGTAAATCTGTGTCGATCTTGTGATACCGTTTCTTTCAGTGATCATGTATATGCTATTGTTGTGAAATTTAATTGAATGTTGATAATCTAGCTTAGCATATAGAATCTTAATAGTTGCACCTCATTGAAGGAAGTGAAATTGAATGAGGGAGCACAACATGTTCATTCTGATACTGGGACCTCGTTCTTCTTCTGTCATCTGGATCCCCAGCAACATTCTCAGTTGCTTAAATGAGTTTTTGGGACCATTTAGGCTTCTAGTTTGGAATATGAGCTAGATCTGGATCTATATCCTCTTGAGGCTCAATATCAATATCAAGATCATATTGATCTTGTTTCTCATCTTCTCAATCTAAAACATTAGACAATACATCATTAACAAAAGGTGTAGATAGAATGTTTTTACCTCCCCTTTCGAATGGATTTTGAGGTTGTATTGGATCTGAGTATGGCAGGAAGTGTGAGAATTCATGTTCCTTGGAGGCATGGTTTGCAAAACCCTTCACTATCATATTCCCAGTTGAGATATATGTGATCTCCATTGAGTCAAGACCAAATACTACTTGCTTTGGTGAGCCAGTATGTGTCATCTGGTATACATATACCAAATTTGTAACTAAGGAGGGAACATAGAGTACATTTCTAAACACTCCATGTTTTAGCTTGATATAATCCTTTCCCTCAACTCGAATTTGGGTGTCATCACCCATGTGAATACTCATACCATCGGTATTTTGTAATGAATATGATGATTATGTGGATGCAACCATATGATTGGAGGCTCCTGAATCAATGAGGAAGGCATGTGTTTTTGAACAATTGGCCTTCAGTGCATGGCATCTCTCATCATGATCTTAAAAATTTTCTCCAGAGTCAATCTCCCTTGTGCCTTCAGGGAGGGAAATATTGTGCTACTCAAGGAGTTTTTCCATTTGATCAATGGTCTTCTTCATACTACGACTCTCTGGATGAAATCCTGTCATACAATAGGATCATTTAGCTTTATCAAATTTATTGTTCTTGATCTTCTTGGAACCTGAGGCTCCATCAAAAGGTTTATTCTTCTCCTTTGACTTTGAATCAACATTTTTATTCTCCTTTAATTTTTTATTCCCTTTAGCTTGTGCATTCCCAAAGTCTCCAGCTAAGAGGGAATGATTCTTGGATGCATTGAGCAATCCCATCTAAATCAATTTGTATTTCTCCTGGATCAATGACTCTGTAAACACATTTAGAGAATGCATTTTCCAATTTGGGATGGATACGCTTCCGAAGTGGAATGTGGATACAAATACTGAGAATTTTGAGCCAATCTTGCTCAGAATTTACAATACAAGTTGCTCATCCTTCCTCTCTATCCCACATTGCTTGCATTGCAAGAGTAGGACTTTGTATTTCGAGAAGAACTACTAAATTGTCTCAAAGTTGCTGGGATGGAGTGCAATGAGCTCATTTTCCAGAATATGGCCTCTTAGTTCATCTTATTTTCCAAACATAGATTCAAGTTTGTCCCATACTTCCTTCCTAGTTTTGAGTCCCTCAAGGTGGAACAACAACTCCCTGGAGATGTGGATGGACATGAAGACATGAAGCCAAAGGCTTCATCTAGCCTTTTCATAAACTTGAATTTCTCAACATACTATTGGGGCTCGACTTCTCTCCCCATTGTCATCCTAAACAAGCCTTTGTTGTGCAAGGATATCTTCATATATGCCCTCCAATCAATGTAATTGAAGGGTGCAAGGATTCTAGGTGATAGAAGAGCTGAATTCTCCATTTCATTGTATGGTGATCAACAAATATTCAAGAGCTACATAGACACATGAAAAATCACTGCAAAGAAACTTCAATGCATAAACATTTGTCAATTCAAACCTTTCCACCTCAACATGTGCACTTTTTCAAAGTCCATCACACCTGGATAGACTTCTCTGGATAGAATCCATAGGGAGCAATGCAATGATTCTAGGAATTATGTGGAAACTCAGTTGTTTCTGGTGCAAGCATGGAGGTTTCATGGGTCTGTTGTTGGCCTGAACATAGGCTCTGATACCATGTTAAATTTCATGAACCATAGATATACAAGCCAAAATGAGAGCTATCTAAAAAGATGCAATGGATTTATCAAATCAATGTAAACTAAACAATGGATTCATGACATAAATTTCATACAAATCATACAAGTATTGCATATATTATCATAACATTAATTTTCATTAATTAATCATTAATACAATGGTAGTACAATAAATAGAATTTGAATATTCTAGAAAAGATTTCAATTCACCCACTCAAACTGACCGGTTAGCTAACTCAGAGTGGAAACTATCACAAATGGAGCTCTCTAGTTAACTTTGGATAACCAAATCAGTCTACAATCAGTTAACTAATGATGGTAGGTGAACAAAGGCACGTACACTTCCATAAATCATGCAAACTGGCGCCTATCTAACTGACTATGATCTAACTGATTGTAACTAAAGCATAACTGAGCATGCCTAATTACCTACCACAACCAACTGAAGGTGGCTGCTGGTGGCACTCAGAGTGGGCTCCTATAATGTAAGGATTGGTCCCTAGGGATCCTAAACTTATGCAATCAGGTGCATTAAGTGGTAGTTGACCCTTAGGTGTGTACCCCATGCACTGGTGGGTGATGATGACCTCCTAAGCTAGGATAAATGAATCAAATACACTTATCTGGGTAAAGGGATGATTAATTAATCCTAATAGGAGATAATAGATCTATTATGGTGGTTTTTTCGGTTTTGTGTTTTCCATTTAAACATTGTGTGTCTATATTAAATGTGTTGCTATGTGGATTTTTGTTCTCTCATTATTAATTATATGTATGCTCGTCTAAAAACTAAAAAGTGGTATTAGAGCCATTGTTTGGCATATAGTTATTCTTGTGTGTTGTACCCTTTTATTTTTGAGTTAATTGTGGGGTCCATGTTTGGTGGTACCCGACACCCTAGCAATATTATTGGGTTCATGGTTAGAATGTAATTTCCCTAGGTGCTAGAAGCACGATGTATCCCTCTTATGCATGGAGAAGGGATGTTGAATCGAATGTGGAATGAACCACTGGGTAGGTACGAGGGTGGCAGGTATACTTGTAGCCTAGCTTGATGTGGATGAGAGAGGTTGAATCTTTGATTGCGGGGGACCGTGAGATGGTTTAATCTCATTTTTGGGACCAAGATTGATGAACCATGTAGATGAAGAGAATTCCTAAAGAACTAGCGGTTACAGTAGCTGAGAACCCATGTAATACGGTTGATGGATTCTTTTTACATGGACATCAATAATAGGGTTGGATGCAATTACAAAGGAGCATGAAAAAATGAGCAAGAAGCGAGCATGGGAAAGTGAGAGAACGAAGCAACACATGGTGATGGTGTAGTCACCATGAAGACACATGAAAAAAAATAATGGAGCAGTTTGCATGTAAAAGGGCATATAGACGTAAGAACTGGTAAGGAATGCATACCCCTAGTAACTCACCGGTAAAATCGGGAGATAGACCAAGGTGGTAGGGGGGTGTATGTGAGATTACTTGGTAAAACTTTGAGGGAGGTTAGTGTTTACTCCAAGTCAAGTTTAAAGGAGGGATTGTTAGGGCTAACCTTGACTCAGGAATGAGTCAAAGATGGTTGAGGTCTAACACATGGTTTGTGAGCATGGTTTATTATAACCCATGGTATTGGTGGCCAATGGTATTTTGTGGCCCATAATATTGTCCCTTGGTATTGCACATATAGAATTATTTATAAGGCTCTAGGAGGCTTCATTGTAAAGTGGCATGGAAGTGAGTGGTGGCTTGGCTCAACTTTGCCAGTTTAGATGAAGGGAGATAATAGATCTATTATGGTGGTTTTTCCCAATTTTGGGTTTTCCACTTAAACATTGTGTGTCTATTTTAAATGTGTTACTATGTGGATTTGTGTTCTCTCATGTATTATTTAATGATGTTTTTTTAAATCCTAAGAGTGAACACCACATTTATCTTCACTGCAAGAATATGCCCCTCTTCTAGTTCTAACTTGAGGGCCAAACTTCTGCTATGGACACATCTTGTCTTATTGTTAATCATCGATCTCTCATTGACCCATAACCTGATCGTCACATAATTTACTCTAGTGCAATTCATCACCATCATCCTTCATCACTTTGAATGTCATCCTATGGTAGTGAGCTCTCTACTCAAGCTTCCCACTTATAACATCTACAACTTCTACTTGTCTCATATCAATTTGTTGGAAAACTCTCATCTCCTTTACATTTGCCATAACCTAGTGCTACATCTTGTTAGTGTGCTCTCAAACTCTCTAAACAACATATGTTGCTTCCCACATCCTCAAGTTGACTACATAGCAGTCATTGTCCAGATGTACTTAAACAACTTATCTACAACTCTACTTCTCAAGAAAGATGGAGATCATAATGCATCTAAAAAACAAACTTCATAGTAACAATCATCTCGCAATCTAAAAGGACTAGTCCATGAAATTATCGACTCTTTCTTATTTCTTTGTTATTCCATTGGAGTCTAGAATTCAAGAAAATAGCCAGGCTAAGTTCTACAAGAGTCTTCAACACCATGAAACTTCATTTACACTCTTTGTCAAAAAATTTATTAACACGAAATAATCATTTGGCAAATTGTTATCTAGATAGATATAATTCTAATGAATGATGAACAATAAGCACTTAGTTGTAAAATATTTGATGTTTTATATGTTAGCATATGAATACAAAACAAAACATAAATAGTTTATAGCATAGTGTCCATTTACTCTTCATAGTACTATTGTTTAGGGAGTAAGTTGCAAAAAATGGATTATTGATGCCCCTCAATTACTACTAAGCACACAATTATACAATTCCAACAACCTAAAATTGAGATTCCAACAATTCCAACTAGATTTTGGCTAGAAAAATTGCAAAAAAATGGGTGCAAATTGTCTAATATCTAGTCTCACTCTTACAACACTCATTTCTGCTACCTATTTTGTAGTCATTTTCTATGAAAAGGATATCAATGACATAATCACGTACTTTGATAACCATTGCATTTATTATTATTGTGAGACATCTCTATAGCAATAACAACATTGAATATTCTTTGATAAACATTTGTTGTCATATGTAAAAAGTTTGATAGGCTATATTTATTTTTAAATGGTTTTAAGTGATTAATGAGAAATTTAATTTTGAAATTTTCTTCATAAAGGGTGTGTGCAAGAAGTTGAGGGTCTCTTTTGGCGCGTTAGATGCAATACAAAACTGAAAAAACAGGCATCCATCAACTTGCATGGATATTTTGAGACACTTACACAATGAATC